>PVHT021183626.1:0-119101 GCA_004024745.2 Catagonus wagneri | reverse complement strand
GCAGAAGAATGAATAAGCAAGGTGGAAGACAAATTAGCCGAAATCACTGATGTGGAACAGAAAAGAGAAAAAAGGGTGAAAAGAAACTAAGACAGTCTAAGAGAACTCTGGGACAATTTTAAATGCTCGAACATCCATATTATAGGGCTGCCAAAAGGAAAAGAGAGAAAGGGCCAGAGAAAATATTTGAAGAGATAATAGCTGAAAACTTCCCTAACATGGGAAAGGAATCACTCACTCAAACCCAGGAAGCACGAGTATCATATAAAATAAACCTCAGGGAGTTCCCGTCGTGACTCAGTGGTTAACGAATCTGACTAGGAACCATGAGGCTGTAGTTCGATCCCTGGCCTTGCTCAGTGGGTTAAGGATCCCACGTTGCTGTGGCTGTGGTGTAGGCCGGTGGCTACAGCTCCAATTAGACCCCTAGTCTGGGAACCTCCATATGCCACGAATGTGGCCCTAGAAAAGACAAAAAAAATAAATTAAAAAAATAAAATAAAATTTGGTTGATGATTTTTATACACCTATAATTGTAATAAAATTCTTAGATAATTAAAAAAAAGAATTACCATTTGATTCAGCAATCCCACTCATGGGCATCTACCCAGAGACAACCATGACTCGAAAAGATACACGTACTCCAATGTTTATTACAGCACTATATTCCAATGTACACTGAAGCACAATATACAAAAGCAAAGACATGGAAGCCACCTAAGTGTCCATCGACAGAGGAGTGAATATAAAGATGTGATACATACACATAATGGAATATTATTCAACCATAAAAAGGAATGAAATAATGGCATTAGCAACAAAATGGATGGAACTACAGATTATCATGCTAAGTGAAATTAGACAGTGAGATACAAATGTCATATGCTATCACTTATATGTAGAATTTTAAAAAAGGATTCAGTGACTCACAGGCTCTGAAAAACTTACGGTTTCCAAAGGGGACAGGTTGTGGGGGGAGGGATGGGCTGGGGGTTTGGGATGACAACGCTGTAAAATTGGGTTGTGATGATGGTTGTGCAACTATAAATATAATAAAATTCACTGAGTTTAAAATAAATAAAATTAAACAAGATGGCAGCTGGGCAATTATTTCATTCACTACAGGGAAAATATCTGATTGAATAATCTGTGGTTTTTAAAAACTCCTAGCAAATTAGGAATACCATGGAACTTTCTTTTTTGTTTGTTTTGTTTTGTTTCTGTTTTGGCCATGCCCATGGCAAGTGGAAGTTTTTGGGTCAGGGCTCGAACCTGCACGACAGCAGCAACCCAGGCTGCTGAAGTAACAATGCTGGATCCTTAGCCCACTGTACCATCAGGAAACTCCCTGGAACTTCCTTAATTTCGTAAAAATCACAGACTAAAACCTTTAGCAAAAAATAAAGATAAACTTTATTTTTTTTATTTTTATTTTTATTTTTTTTGTCTTTTTGCCTTTATCTAGGGCCGCACCCGCGACATATGGAGGTTCCCAGGCTAGGGGTCTAACAGGAGCTGTAGCCGCCGGCCTTCGCCACAGCCACAGCAACAAGGGATCCGAGCCGCGTCTGCAACCTACACCACAGCTCACGGCAACGCCGGATCCTTAACCCACTGAGCAAGGCCAGGGATCGAACCCGCAACCTCATGGTTCTTAGTCGGATTCGTTAACCACTGAGCCACGACGGGAACTCCAAAGATAAACTTTAGAATCATCTATTTTAAGACAAAAAATAAGACAAAGTTACCTACTATCACTACCATTATTTAACATAATAATGGAAGTCATGGCTAACACTTTAAGGAAAGAAAAGGTTATAAGACACAAGAATCAGAAGGAAAGGGAGAAAATATCATTATTTGTAGATGATATGATCTAGCTATAAAAAAGACTTGGAAATACCACTGGAACACAAGAGAGCATGGCAAGCTACAAGATCAATCTATAAAAACCATTCTCTAGGAGCTCCCATTGTGGCTCAGTGGGTTAAGAATCCAACTAGTATCCATGAGGATGTGGGTTCAAGCACTGTCCTCACAGTGGGTTAAGGATCCAGGTTGGTGCAAGCTGTGCGGTAGAACGAGCATACAGCTCAGATCCCACGGTGCTGTGGCATAGGCCAGCAGCTGCAGCTCAAATTCAACCCCTAACCTGGGAACTTCTATATGCTACATGTGCAGCCCTAAAAAATAAAAAAATAAAAAGTTCTCTACACCAGTAGTAACTTACCACAAAATTTAACTAAAAATAACTGTTCATAATAGCAATAAAAACTAAAAAGTAGCTAAAAAGTAACTCAATTACCAAGACTATATAAGAGCTCTCTGGAGAAAGCCTTAAATTTTTAATAAAAGACATAAAAGATACTCTGACTAAAAGAGAATTCCAGAGTCCCTGTTGTAGATCAGCGAGTTAAGAACCCGACAGTGTCCAAGAGGATGCGGGTTTGATCCTTGGCCTTGCTCAGTGGGACTAAGGATGCCAAATGGCTTCAAGCTGAGGCATAGGTCACAGATGCGACTCGGATCCCCCATTGCTGTGGCTGTGACATAAGCCAGCAGCTGCAACTCCAATTCGACCCCTAGCCTGGGAACTTCCATATGCTGCAGGTGCAGCTTTAAAAAGGGGGGGAGAAAAGGGAGCTCCCAGAGTTCCCGCCACGGCTCAGCGGAAACAAATCTAACTAGTATTCATGAAGGTGCGTGTTCAATCCCTGGCCTAGCTCAGTGAGTCAGGGATCTGGTGTTGCCCTAAGCTGTGGTACTGGTGACAGACGCAGCTCAGATCCAGCATTGCTGTGGCTATGATGCAGGCCGGCAGCTGTAGTTCCAATTTGAACCCTAGCCTGGAAACTTGCATATACTATGGGTATGGCCCTAAAAAAAAAAAAGGCAGAAAAATTTCCCAGTAGTTTATGAGTAATTTTGGGGGGTTGCTACAGCTGTGGCATGCAGAAGTACCCTGGCCAGCAACTGAACTCACCGCACAGCAGCAACCTGAGCCACTGCAATGACAACACCAGATCCTTAACCCTATAAGCCACATGGGAACTCCAGTTTATGAGTAATTTTAAACTTACTCTAAAGTATACATGGGAATTCCTGTCGTGGCTCAGCAGAAACGAATCTGAATCCATGAGGACAGCAGTTCGATTCTTGGCCTCGCTCAGTGGGTTAAGGATCCAGCATTGCCGTGAGCTGTGGTGCAGGTCACAGACGTGGCTCAGATCCTGCACTGCTGTGGGGTAGGCCAGCAGTTACAGCTCTGCCATGACCCCTAGCCTGGGAACCTCCATATGCCTCAGGTGCAGCCCTAAAAAGCAAAGCAAAAAAAAAAAAAAAGCTCAGAAATAAAAAGCGATCAAGGTTAAAACCAGTAATAAGACATATCTCTATCACTGTACACTCTAAAAGCATGCACTGAGAACACATCTTTTCTGTGGTATTCTTGCCAAAAATATATAACCTTAATCTAATTTTGAAAAAAAATATCAAACTTAAATTGTGGGTTCTTTGATCAGAGAGAGTTGAAAAAGAACCCTGAAGAAAAACTGGTGAAAACTCAAATAGGTTCTGCAGTCATCATTAACAGTATCAAGACCAACGTTAATTTTCTGGTTTTCATAAATGTACCATAGTTATCTAGGTGTTAACATTAGGGGAAGCTGAGTGAAAAGTATACATGAATTCTGTACCAATGCTGCAATTTTTATCTAAGTCTAAAATTATTTCAAAATAAAAAGTTTGATAGATACACAGATTGCAACATACTACAAAGCCACAGAAATTTTTAAAGGAAAGCAAATTTATGGGGTATTGGCACAACAGAAATAGACCAATGCATTAAAATACAAAGCTAAAAGACATGAACATGGGCGCTCCCGTAGTAGCACAGCAGAAACAAATCCAACTAGGAACCATGAGGTTGCAGGTTTGAACCCTGGCCTCGCTCAGCGGGTTAAGGATCTGACGTTGCTATGAGCTGTGGTGCAGGCCGCAGATGCTGCTCGGATCTGGCGTGGCTGTGGATGTGGATGGCAGCTGTAGCTCCAAATTGACCCCCAGCCTGGGAACCTCCATATGCCACAGGTGCACCCCTAAAACGACAAAAAAAAAAAGAAAAAGAAAAGCAGAAACTTACAGAACGCCCCCAACTCCAAGGAATACATACACTGAAAGTCATAAACACAACAGTGAGGTATCACATTACATCTAGTAGGCTGGCAAAAAAATGAGGAAAGCTGGATAATCCTAAATGTTGGTAGGAACCAGAGATTTAAAAACACCCCTGTGCACTACTGGTGGGAGTGTGAAGTGACTAACTACCCAGAAGAGCAGCCCGGCATTGACATTTCCTGTCATCCAGCAAGCCCACTCCTAGCCTCACCTCCCCATCAAAATGGGACATGTATAGTCACTACTGCAGAGAGAGAGAGGAAGAGAGAGAGAGAGAGAGTTGCAAGGGAGTCAGGGGCAATGTGAACGTCTACCCCAGTAAGTAGATAGATAAAACGTGGTAGACTCATACCAGAGTGCTATGTAGCAGTTAGAAGCAACAGATCCGAGCCACATCTGAGACCTACACCATAGCTCATGTCGGGTTGGTTAACCACCGAGCCATGAAGGGAACTCCCAATGACATGACTTTTTACAGCTGGGTTTATAAAAATGTTTCCAAGAATACGGTTAATAGGGAAGGGATCTATTACTGTTCATATCCATAAATTCAGTCACATTGGTTTCACTTGTAATAAAATACTTATTACTGGTACAGCAGGTGAACTAGCATAATAATGAAATATACCACAAAGTTTACTTGCCTGATCCTCAAAATAAGGTACAAATAAACTGTGTCTATAGAAAACTCTGACTCTGTAGCTTTTGACCAGTTAATTATATACTAAACACTTATTAAATAGAAGGCACTACAAAAGACTAGAAGAAATAGAAAAGCATGGTGTCAATCCTTTAAGTCACCATAATCTAGCTGAGGGGCTAACAAAGGGAACAGTAACTCAAACAAGGGACAATCCTTGCCCCATGAGAAAAATCAGGGAGTGAATACTCCAAGTGCCTTCTGATAGCTTTGTGAGCTACATATGTAATTTTCAATTTTGTAGTAATAACATTAAAAAAACATAAATAGGTTAATTTTATTAATATTTTATTTAATCCAATATATTCCCCAATGTTTCAACACATAATAAAAAAAGAGTAAGATTTTGGGAGTTCTCTCGTGGCACAGAAGGTTAAGGATCTGGCATTGTCCCTACGGCTTGGGCACAGTTTCAATCCCCTGCCTGGGAACTTCCACATGCCAAGGGCGTGGCCTAAAAAAAAAAAAAGTAAGATTTTACATTCCTTTTTGCATACTGTCTTTGAAATCTTATATATATTTTATACATACAGAACATCTTAATTCAGACTAGTCACATTTCAAGTGCTCAGTAGCCACACATGGCTCGAAGCTACTGTGCTGGACAATGCAGCTCTAGGCACTCAGAGGATCCGATCACATTTGGGCAAGATGAACGGAAAAAAGGAGTCTTAGAGGTGAAGAGAGTCTGAAGGACAAGTAATAGAGTTCTAATGGGAGATGAAGACAATTCAAACCAGGCACCAGCACAAGAAAAGTTTAAAAAGATTTTCAGGGCCTACAGGTCTAGCCAGTTTCATCTGTCACAACTCTTACATGCACTGCTAACACTGGAGGGAAAAAAAAAAGAAAACAACAGCTTTAGTCCCCTGACATCATGATTGCTGGCAATTTCTTATTTTCATGTTCTTGACTAGGCTCTCAGTCCATCTTATGCCCCCTTGCTTAGCTAATTCCTACACTGAAGTACCTGACTATGAGCTCTCTGAGCGCAAAAACTGTCTCACCTCAGTGCACAGGACCTGTGCCAGCAGGTATGAAACTGCTGAGTAAATAAACATCCAAGGAGAATTACCTGGCTATAAAAGTTGAGTTATAGGTCAAGAGAAACAGCAAAGCTAGAAATATGGGTCAAGAGCTTTGACTAATAAACCAAGAACTTCAGATTATCCAGTTTTTTGGAATAACACTACAAAAACTATCTCAAGAGGGAATTCACCTCCATCATGCAGAGGTGCAGCTGGGGCAACACCATATCCCTGCCACATCTGGGACATTCGCTGCAGCTTACGGCAATCCTAGACCCTAACCCACTGAGCAAAGCCAGGGATCAAACCCGCATTCCCACAGGGACAACATCGGGTCTTTAACCTGATAAGCCTCAGTGGGAACTCCTGGAAGGACTTATTCTTGTAATACCCTATCAGGTCATTACTACCACCAATCCCATTTTATAGATGAGGTAACAAGGGCATGAAGTTAAATAATTTGCCCAAGGTTACACAATAAAATGCTAGGTCAGATTATAAACCCAAATAAGGAGTTCCCGTCATGGCGCAGCGCAAATGAATCCAATTAGGAACCATGAGGTTGTGGGTTCCATCCCTGGCCTCTCTCAATGGGTTAAGGATCCGGCGTTGCCATGGCTATGGCATAGGCCAGCAGCTACAGCTCCGATTGGACCCCTGGCCTGGGAACCTCCATATGCCACGGGTGCAGCCCTAAAAAGACAAAAGATAAAAAAAAAAAAAAAAAAAGTAAATAAACCCAAATAATTACTATTACAGTGATTTGAATACATGACCCCAAAGTCTTAGATATACTTTCCATTGCAATGTAAGGTCTATGTCCCTTCCAGTTGAATCTGGGTACCTATGACGACATTTTAAGAATAAATGGCAAGGGAGTTCCCATTGTGGCTCAGTGGTTAATGAATCTGACTAGGAACCATGAGGTTGCGGGTTTGATCCCTGGCCTTCCTCAGTGGGTTAAGGATCCAGCGTTGCCATGGGCTGTGGTGTAGGTCACAGACGCGGCTCGGATCCCGCGTTGCTGTGGCTGTGGCAAAGGCCGGCAGCTACAGCTCCTGTTAGACCCCCTAGCCTGGGAACCTCCATATGCCGCGGGTGCGGCCCTAGAAAAGGCAGGAAAAAAAAAAATAAATAAATAAATGGCAGGGAGTTCCCTCACGGGATTAAGGATCTGGTGTCAATGCTGTGGCTCTGGTTACACCAGTGACACAGGTTTGATCCCTGGCCTGGGAACTTCTGCAGGCTACAGACAAAGCCAGAAAAAAGAATAAATGGCAGAAGCAATACTACAAGGCCGTTGGGTTTTTTTTTTGGTTTTTTTTTTTTTTTGTCTTTTAGCTTTTTCTAGGGCCACACTCGCGGCATAAGGAGGTTCCCAGGCTAGCGGTCTAATCGGAGCTGTAGCCGCCGGCCTTTGCCACAGCTACAGCAACATGGGCTCTGAGCTCCATCTGCAACCTTCACCACAGCTCAAGGCAACGCCGGATCCTTAACCCGCTGAGCAAGGCCAGGGATCGAACCCGCAACCCCATGGTTCCTAGTCGGATTTGTTAACCACTGAGCCACGACGGGAACTCCCTACATGGCTTAGGAGGCTAGATCATAAAAGGCAGGCAGCTTCTGTCTTGTTTGCCAAAACACCAAGCCACCTCAGAAGCAGCTCCATCACCAGCCTCCATGCAGAGGAGGCCCATGTAGATGACTCCGGCCAAGAGTCCCAGCTGAACGCAGCCCTTTAACAGTATCTGCCAAGGTGCCAGATACGTGAGTGAAGAGTAGGATGTGGATCTTCCAGCCCAGCTATTCAAGTCCCCCTAGCCTTTCATGATCTCCCCAAAGTGAAGTCCCAGACATATGGAGCAGAGATAAGCCATTCCCATTTGGACTCCTCATACAAAGTCTGTAAGTTTAAGGAAACGGTTGTTGTTTTACATTAAGTTGTGGAGTGGCTAGTTCCACAGCAATGATAAGAAGGGCAACTATACAATAAGCAGGAAATAAATATTAAGCACCTGACCTAAGTTAACAGAAATGGAAAAGAAGCGAGAAATACATTACCATGGTATGTAGAAGGTCCTTTATCACTCAATATCTTTAATGTCTAGAAGGCAACCTCCTTTTAAGAAAAGAAAACCTAAGTTCCTTTAGTCCATTCCACTTGTAAAGCTAATACATGCCTACAAGTACCAAGGAAGGCCTAGGACAGGGAAGGGTACACAGGAGAGGAAGACAAGGAAAGAGGCAGACAGTACATGAAAAGAAGACCATCAAAAACACCTCAAATGCCTTCAAAAACAAAAGTTGCTCGCCCAGTTTAAATTATTCCTCTGGACAAGGAACAGTAAGGCTATAGGCAGAAGGCCTATAGGAAATGGTTCTACGTTCGCTCCTCTCCAGGATTCTCATTCTAATCCGCTACTGTAGTCAATGAAGTCATAAAGGTAATGACTACAAAAAGAATGGGGCTATAGAAAATTATGGAATAAAAACTTCTGAGTTCCGCTTACTCAGACTTCATATTAAATTCTCCCAATGCAGATTTTCATGTAAAATGTCCATAATACAAACCCCACAATATTTAACCTCCATCCAAACGCAACTGCCTAACTATTAGCAAGATACACAAACAAACCAACTCAAGCTTTGTTCAACCTTCAACTTTATAAACACCAGCGATGGAGTCCCTGGAGTTCCCGTCGTGGCTCAGTGGTTAACGAACCCGACTAGGAACCATGAGGTTGCGGGTTCAATCCCTGGCCTTGCTCAGTGGGTTAAGGAGCCGGCGTTGCCGTGAGGTGTGGTGTAGGTTGCAGACGTGGCTCGGATCCCGCATTGCTGTAGCTGTGGCGAAGGCCGGCAGCTAGAGCTCCTGTTAGACCCCTAGCCTGGGAACCTCCATATGCCTCGGGTGTGGCTCCAGACAAGGCAAAAAGACCCAAAAAATAAATAAATAAACAAAGATGGAGTTCCCATCGTGGCACAGCAGAAACGAACCCAAATAGTATCCAGGGTTCTATCCCTGTTCTCGCTCAGGGGATTGGGGATCTGGCTTTGCCGTGAGCTGTGGTGTAGGTCGCAGACACAGCTTGGATCCCAAGTTGCTGTGGTTGTGGATCAGACCAGCAGCTGTAGCCTGGGAATTTTCATATGCAACAGGAGTGGCCCTAAAAAGCAACAATACGTAAATAAGTAAATAAACACCAAAGATCCCAGGTAACCCACAGAAACAATGCCTCACCTAGTCTACCTAAGATTGCACAATACTAACTGGTGAGCAGCTCAGGTGACTAAAGTACAGTGCCAAAGAAGTCTAACTTGAAGTTGGAATTTCGCCCCCAAAAAAGTCCTTTTCTTCTAGTGCCAACTTCTGCCCTCTCAATTACTGTACAGACAGGTACATATGGGTCAGCACACAAATTACCACTTGCAAACTGACTCCAAGCACATTCTTTAAATTCCTACATAGGACAATATTAAAGCTGTGAGATGCCCAGGGAAGAGATTTGTGTACTCCTCCTCGTTTATTTTTTATTTTTTGTCTTTTTAGGGCCACACCCACAGCTTATGGAGATTCCCAGGCTAGGAGTCAAATCAGAGCCATAGCTGTCAGCCTACACCACAGACACAGCAACGAGGGATCCAAGCTGCATCTGCGACCTACACCACAGCTCACGGCAATGCTGGATCCTCAACCCACTGATCAAGGCCAGGGATCAAACCTGCATCCCCACGGATGCCAGTCAGGTTAGCTAACAGCTGAGCCACAACGGGAACTCTGTTCCTCATTTTTTTTTTTTGCTCCTCGGCACATGGAGGTTCCCAGGATAGGGATCGAATTGGAGCTACAGCTGCCAGCCTACGCCACAGCCACAGCAACGCCAGTTCTGAGCTGCATCTGCGACCTACACCACAGCTCACGGCAATACCGGATCCTTAACCCACTGAGCAAGGCCAGGGATCAAACCTGCAACCTTATGGTTCCTAGTCGGATTCGTTAACCTCCGCGCCACGACAGGAACTCCAGTTCCTCATTTATTTTTAAAAATTTAAGGAGCTGCCGGAGTTCCCGTCATGGCTCAGTGGTTAATGAATCCAACTAGGAACCATGAGGTTGCGGGTTCGATCCCTGGCCTTGCTCAGTGGGTTAAGGATCCAGCATTGCTGTGAGCTGTGGTGTAGGTCGCAGACGCGGCTCGGATCCCGCGTTGCTGTGGCTGTGGCGAAGGCCGGCAGCTACAGCTCCTGTTAGACCCCTAGCCTGGGAACCTCCATATGCCACGGTGCGGCCCTAGAAATGGCAAAAAGGAAAAAAAAAGAACTTAGTACTGTTGCCTGATAAAAAGTAAATGATCAACAAATGATAACTACTTTTATTCTCCATAACTACACTTCCCTACAAAGAACCAATCTTAAAAACTCTAGGAACCTGGAAATGTTACTTAAAATACTGAAAATCTCTTTGTTTTTTTGGCTGCACCCATGGCATATGAAATTTCTGGCCAGGGATCAAACTCACCACATCAGTAACCCAAGCCACAGCAGTCATAAGCAGTGGATCTTAACCCACCGAGCCACCAGGAAACTCCCGAAAATCTATCTTCTTTAGTCACAATACAGTCTAAAGGAACCCAGCTTGGTCAGCAAGCCTTCACTGAATACTAAGGTAGAATTCATTAAAATATGATCCCTGGACCTGCAGCATCAGCATCGCCTGGGAACTTAGAAATGCAAACTCCAGGGCCCCAAAGGTAGAAACAAGTCTGGGAGTAAGGCCCAGTAATCAGCATTTTCACAAGCCCTCCAAGTGATTCTTGTGTCTGCTCCAGTTGGACAGTTTACAGATTAGTTTCACAGTGCTCAGCGCGCTTTGTTCTGCAGGGACTGGGAAGTCACAAGGAACAACAGAGATATGGTTCCTTGGCATAATCTTCTACGGCACCTAGCATAGTATCATACACATAGTAGGCACTTAAATATAAACAGTTTAATAGTCTCACATAACTGACAGCTGGCTAGACAATAACACCATCAGTTTATCACAGAGAAATATCAGAGATAAGAAATTCTGATTGTCTGTATTAACTAATAAGAAGTAAGTACAGGGTACACACACGCATACCAGAAGCTGTTAAACGGGCAAAGCCCTCAGGCCTCTGGCACTTTGGCAAATAACCCAGGCTTACTTACACAATGTTGTATGCTTTGAAATGTAAGTGAAAAATACCCTTCTAATTTTACAGGACTTTGCCATGACCTCTATACAAGTCATCTGTAGAACATAAACTAAAACGCAAACTTCTTTTTTGCCTTTAAAAGAGCATCTTGGAGTTTCTGTCATGGTGCTGTGGAAACAAATCCGACTAGGAACCATGAGGTTGCGGGTTCGATCCCTGGCCTTGCTCAGTGGGTTAAGGATCTGGCGTTGCCGTGAGCTGTGGTGCAGGTTGCAGACGTGGCTCGGATCTGGCATTGCTGTGGTTGTGGCATAGGCCAGCAGCTGCACCTTCGACTGGAACCCTGGCCTGGGAACCTCCATATGCCGCAGGTGCGGCCCTAAAAAGCAAAAAAATAAATAAATAAAAGAGCATCTTGTTTCAGGGCACTCCCATTGTGGCTCAGCAGGTTAAGAACCCAACTAGTATCCATAAGAATAAAGGTTCGATCCCTGGCCTCACTCAGTGGGTTAAGGATCTGGCGTTGCCGCAAGCTACACTGCAGGTCACAGATGAGGCTCGGATCTGGCATTGCTATAGCTATGGTACAGGCCAGCAGCTGCAGCTCCAATCCTACCCCTAGCCTGAGAACTTCCATATGCCCTAAAAAGAAAGGTATGCCAAAGGAAGGAAGGAAGGGTAGAAGGGAGAGAGGGAGGAAGGAAGAAAGAAAAAAAAAAAAGAGTATCCTTGTTTCACACATTAGCCAACTATAATGTATGGATCTAAGATGGATTCTAATTTGAACAAAGTGTTAAAAAAGTAGACAACTGAAGAACTGAACACCAACTGGATTTTTTTTTTTTTTTTTGGTCTTTCTACGGCTGCACCTGTGGCATATTGAGGTTTCCGGGCTAGGAGTCAAATCGGAGCTGCAACTGCCAGCCTACGCCACAGCAACAATACAGGATCCAATCTGCGTCTGTGACCTACACCACGGCTCATGGCAACACTGGATCCTTAACCCACTGAGCAAAGTCAGTGATCGAACCCATGTCCTCATGGATACTACTTGCGTTCATTAACCACTGAGCCACGACAGGAACTCCCTGACTGAATATTTGATATTAAAAAATTATAATGGGAGATCCCACTGTGGCTCAGCCGGTTACCAACCTAAGTAGTATCCATGAGGATGTGGGTTTGATCCTAGGCCTCGCTCAGTGAGTTAAGGATCCAGCATTGCTGTAAGCTATGGTGTAGGTCGCAGATATGGCTGTTTGACCCCTGCTTGGGAACTTTCATATGCCACAGCTGCAGCCCTAAAAAGCAAAAAAAAAGGAAAAAAGAAAAAAAAATCTATGATAAAGGGAGTTCCCACTATGGCTCAGCAGGTTAGGAATCTTACGTTGTCTCTGTGAGGATGCATGTTCAATCCCTGGCCTGACTCAGTGGGTAAAGGAGCCAGGGTTGCTATAAGCTGTGACACAGGTCGTAGATACAGATCTGGTATTGCTGCGACGGTGGCACAGGCCTCAGCTGTAGCTCCAATTCAATCCCTGGCCCAGGAACTTCCATATGCCACAGGTATGGCAGTAAAAAGAAAAAAAAATTACAATAAAAGGATTAGGATTACATTTTTAGAGGAAGCTTTATCTTTTCTAAAATTTTAGAGATGAAGTGATGTGATATACTGAACTTGCTCCTTAGGGAGAGCATAAAATAAGACTGGTCACTGAGCTGTTGAGTACCTATCGGGGGCTAACTCTATACCAGGGTTTTCCAACCCTGCCATTATTGACACATAATGGGATGAACCTTTCTTCGTTGAGCGGACAGGTGTGCTGTCCTATGTACTGTAAAATGTCTGGCTGCCTTCCTGGTCAGTAGCAGCCCTTTTCAGTTGTGACAGCCAAAAATGTCTATAGACACTGTCAGATGTCCATGAGTGGGAGGGAGAGAACCCCTGATACTTACTAAATTTCTCTACTTATTTGTTTGAAATTTTTCATAACAAAATACGTTTAAGTGTTTATTTTAATTATACTCTGTGTATTGGTACAACTAAATATCCCTAGTTGAATAATCAGTACATAAGCTTTTTTTTTTTATTTTCAGGGCCACACCTGTGGCACACGGAAGTTCTCAGGCTAGGGGTCCAAACAGCCACAGCAACACCAGATCCAAGCCACATCTGTGACCTACACCGCAACTTGTGGCAACCCCAGATCCTTAACCCACTGAGCGAGGCCACGGATCGAACCTGAATCCTCATATACTAGTCAGGTTCTGAACTTTCTGAGCCATGATGGGAACTCCAGTACATAAGCTTTTGAGAAACAGCGTGAAGCACAAAAAAGCAAAGAGGAATAAGATGGAAATCTGAGCCTAGCAGAGGTGATGCTGCTAAAGAGCAGTCACAAATGGCTTCTGTCACCTGGACGTCAACATCCTCATTAGGTAAGAATGTCTGTCTAGTCCTTTCCAAGTTGTTTGCTTGGGGCTTTTCTTTTCTTTTTCCTTTTTTTTTTTTTTTGGTCTTTTTGCCTTTTCTAGGGCCGCACCAGCAGCATATGGAGGTTCCCAGGCTAGCGGTCTAATCAGAGCTGTAGCCACAGGCCTATGCCACAGCCAAGCCAGATCCAGGTCTGCGACCTACACCACTGCTCACTGCAACACTGGATCCTTAACCCACTGAGCAAGGCCCGGGATGGAACCCACAACCTCATGGTTCCCAGTCGGATTCATTAACCACTGAGCCATGACGGGAACTCCTATTTGGGGCTTTTTGTTTACTGCGCCCTCAGCATATGGAAGTTCCCTGGGCCAGGGATCAAACCCACTCCACAGCAGTGACAATGCCAGATCCCCAACCTGCTGAGCTACCAGGGAATCCTCCTTTTGAATTTTAAAATGATCCAATAACAGTTTATCTTTTATATATCTATCAGTTAAAGGTGGATATTCACACTTGGAAACCAGACAGATAAAAACAGAGTAGTGTACCAGGATGTAGATAATGTTCTTCCTATAAATTATCTTCCTTTTATTTTTCTTGATGTATAGGCAAGATCTTACAATTATATATAATTACTTAAAATTTATATAAGATTCCTAGGCTAGACAGAACACTGTAAATCAACTATAATGGAAAAATAAAAATCATAAAAAAAAAGATTCCTAGGCTAAGCAAAATGGAGTCTTTTTACAAAATATAGAGACAAAGCTATTCGTCATATAAGCCAAAATGTCCATCAACTGTTGAATGCCCATCAACTGCGGTTCACCCAAACAGTGAGTTCCTTACTAAATGCAATAAAAAGGAATGATAAACACACAAACCTGAATAAATCTCAAAAGTATTATGCCAAGTAAAAGATGTTAGACCCAAGACTATATGCTCTTTGACTTTTTTTTTTTTTTCCATTTTAGGGCCGAACCCGCTGCATATGGAAGTTTCCAAGCTAGGGATCAAATGGAAGCTACAGCTGCCAGCCTACGCCGCAGCAATGCCAGATCAGAGCTGCGTCTGAGACTTACACCACAGTTCATGGCAACGCTGGATCCTTAACCCACTGAGCGAGGCCAGGGATCAAACCTGCATCCTCATGGATGATAGTCAGGTTTGTTTCCCCTGATCCACGACGAGGAACTCCAACTGTGACTCCATTTAAATAATGTTCTAAACAAGATAAAACTCTAGAGACAGACAACAGGTTAGCGGTTGCCAGGGGCTGGGGGAAGGGAGAGGGGACGGACTGTACAGAGCCACAAGGGACCTTTTTGGGCAATAGAAACCTCCTCTAACTTGACTGTGACAGTACATGACTATATATTTGTCAAACTGTACATTTAAATAAACACTATCTCAATCAACCTGACTTTAACAAGAAAGCGGCCCAACAGACCAAGAACTCCAATTCATTCTTGTACCTTCATCACTCAGTTGGCAGGAAGTCTAATACTTAACAATTTAGTAATGGGAGGTAAGTATGGTATGTGCCAGATGTATAACACTGACACAGGAGCACCACACTGTGAAAGACACACAACTACAGGTCCAGAACATCTCAATACCAGAGTTAAAAAGGAACAGGGGGGAGATCCCTGGTAGTGCCACGGGTTAAGGATCCAGTGTTGTCACTGCAGTGGCTCAGGCCACTGCTGTGACACAGGTTCAATCTCTGGCCCAGAAACTGTTGTATGCCACAGGCGGGGCCAAAATCAAAACAAAACAAAACAAAACAAAAAACGCAAGGCATGGTGAATTAATGCATTGATGTGGTATAATCACCTATTTAGCACTGTCAAAAATCCAATTTTAAATACATTCCATGAGAATAAAGGAATGCTCCATACACTACACCGTTTTTGAAGTTTATCATTCCTAATGACCACAAAAAGATTACAGCATAATTCAAAAGAGAAACAGGTAAAGACCTATTTGGTGTAAATCCTACATTATCACAAATCTGCTATGACTGTTTCTGGCTTTCATTTATTTAGAAAGTTCAATGTAAGACTGTGATCAAAGTTAATCAATCCACTTTTTTGCTTGCTCTACCTTACAGGATAGTCAGAGAACAGGAAAATGATGAAGTTAGAATTAGGTTCCTCAAAAGGTCTATAAGAAAATGAGTTCATGGAGTTCTCTCGTGGAGCAGTGGGTTAAGGATCTGATACTGTCACTACAGTGGCTTGGCTCACTCCTGTGGCACAGGTTCAGTCCTTGGCCCACAAACTTCCACCTGTCACGGGCATAGACAAAAATAATAACTTCAATTCACCTAATACAGATTTTCAATTACTGTTTATGTAATTTTCTAATCCACATCAGGTTAAAGAACATTAAATACCATGCTTTAATATACTAAAGGGATGCTTTAGACCAACGTATGAACAGATTAAATCACCTGATAGCTATTCAGCAAACATGTGGCATTTTGAAGATTAAAATGAAGGCATTTGATACCATTAGGCCACAATGTCTCAGGATGTTACTGAAAGCATGAAAACCGGCAGAATAAGGAAGTTTTTCCTAAGTGATAGCATGTTCTTGCCAGGAATTACCTCATAACGTTTATAATCAAAGGCCAGTGAAGTTTCTTTACAAGTTAATTTCTAGATGTCTTTGTTTTTAACAGAAGGTCACTCACAGCTAGACTGGAACAGTTCTGAACCTAGAGAAGAGTTCAGAGAGCACTCGGACAGAGCCAACGTTTCTCCAGCAGAATTTCTTCTACAAGTTGGGTCATTCCCTACACTGCTGTTCCTGGCCTTTGTGAAAGGTTTAGATGAACAAAATCAAAGGTTTCTTTTACAGAATCACAGAATGTGAGTGCCGGAAGGGACCTGAGAGCTTCTCTAAGCCAAGCCCTCCTCAGGCAGGAGGAAGGCGAAGCCCGGAGGGGGTGGCACTGGGCTAGGCAGTGCGTGGCAGGGCAGCTTCGCTATACCTCTTCCTTCCAAAAGTGTACTTAACCAACTCCTTCAAAACTGATTCGCACGGAAACGAGGCTGCTCTTTAAGAGAGCTGAAGCTCTCCCCCCGAACTTCTGACCTGAGGAGACCGAAAAGATCCCTCGCCGGGCACTTAGCTGCAGTGACTCTCCCTGAACTTAGTCCCAGGCAATTTAAAGCACGAGGCAGAAAGGACGGTCCACCTGATCCAAACAATGACTTTTAATCAACGCCACGGCCTTTCGGCCTGACAGCCTGCCGAATGCAAGGGTGGGTTCAGCCAGACGCAGCCCTACACGCGGCAGAGCCGACCCGCACGCGGAGAACCCGCTGCGCCGCAACCCTGCCGCTCCGGGCACCGCTGCTAACGCCGCAACCACGGGCTTCGGGACCGAACCGGGCTCGGCGTCACCGCGGACGCGCTTCCCCGGCCGCCCGCTCAGGAAACGGTCCGCCCGGCCGCCTCCCGGTGCCCACGCCTGCCCGCTACTCCCAGAGCGGCCCGGACTGGGGGAGCCCCGGCCCGCGGAGTCGACGCGGCTACTCACGTTCTCAGTGTCTCGTTCATTCACCGTCGGCAACGGGGTCCTAGTGGACATCTTACTTCCCTTCACTTCTGCACGACGCGGGGCTGAAGCAAACAGCGCGGCCCTCGCGGGCCCGCGACCGCGGCGTCGAGCGCCCGGCGGCTCCCCTCCCCCACGGCCGTCTAGATCCCGGGCCGGGCCCGGGCCGTCCCCCGGCGGGTCGCGGGGCTCATGCTCCCCGGGCCCCGGCGGCCGCGCCGAGGAGCCCCGCGGCTGGCGGCGGCGGGGCGGGGCGGCGGCAGCGGGCTACGGGTCGGCCCGCCGGCGTCCCCGCGCCTGAGGACGCCCCGCGAGCCCTGAGCCCCTCGCCTCCTCCTCCGCCCCCGCCCGTCGCGCGGCGAATTTCAGCGCCGGAGTCTCCACACAACGCCGCCGACGGCCCCTGAAGAAGAGGAGGAGGATGTGAAGGAGGCGCAGTGCAAGACAGGTCGCCGTGGAGCGCGGGCGCCGACCATGGAGGGGGCTGCAGAGGCGGCGACTGCGCCCGACTGCTCTTCTCCTTTCGGCTAGCTTTCCGCCTCAGCCTCCGCCCGCTGGCCGCCGAAGCCGCCGCTCCCGGCACCTTGGAGCCTCACGAACCCAAGATGGCCGCCCTCGGCTTCCTTTGCGGCCTCCGGACGCCGGAAGCGACGGCACCGCCGCCTCCAGGAGTTCAGCCAATCGGCGCGGCCCAAGGAAGCCGGCCCGGCTGCTGTTGCTAGGGGCGACTTGCCCCAGTCCCGGGCCAAGGGGGCGGTGCCCAAGGTTGGGAAGGGCTGGCGGTTCCCCCGCTGGCGGCTGGGGCGGCGGGTTCCCAGCGACCGGGGCACCCGGGACCCGCGAAAGAGCCGGCAAACCACCCTGGGCGGCGGCCTGAACTCGACTGCTAGTTTGACGTTTACAGTGTTGCTCTAGCGCCTGCTGTGTGCAAAAGCTGAGGTCGCGTCCCTCAAAAGCTGGGACCGCTCTGCCCGCAGTCGAACCATGATAGCAATTATAGGGCCGGGGCTGTAGTGAGGGGCCGAGGACTCAGTAACTCCTCCGCCTCTGAGTAGTCGAGGGCTAAGCTCAGTATCCCAAGGGCAGCAGGCGTGTCCTGCCCTCGAGAAACTCGCGGTCAAGAGGGAAATGGCCCCGGTCAGCTAAACGCCTTCCGGAAGGAAGGGTGCTAGAAGGGGACTTGGGGCGGGGAGCCCTAGAAGCCCTCAGGGGTTTAGCCAGTAGGGGATTTACAACCAGCCTCTTCTTATACGCCGGTGTGTAGCTGTTTGGAGGGCTGGAAGCATCCCTGAGTTCCAGCTTGGGGCGGAGCTCAGCGAACGCTTGCAGACTGGGAAGCTGGAAATGGTACCTCCCGCGGACGCCTTCCTTGTTCTCCAGCCTCGGAATGTGTACGGTGGACCTGCCTGGAGGCTGGCCAGCAGTGGATGGAACGTTTTGGTGCTGAGTTCTGAGGAAGGAGAGCTGTATGGGCTGGAGTAACATGAACTGTTCAGAGTGTACCTTATGGATACATTACATTTGTTAGCTCATTTAAGTCTTATAAGATAGACGGGCAGACACACCTTGTGACCCCAAGTGTAAACATTACGGTGACTTGATCAAAGTACCCAGGTTGGCCAGTCGCAAAGTGGGGATTTGAACCCATACTCATTCTAAAACGTCCATAAGAGATAAGCCTCTGTAGTGGGTATGTCTTGCTTTTCTTTTTTTTCCTTTTTGGCCATCCTAGAGCATGTGGAGTTCCTGGACCAGGAATCAGATCCAAGTGGCAGTTGCATCAATGCAGGATCCTTTAACTGACAGTACCCAGTGGGGACCTAACGTCCTGGCACTGCAGAGAGGCCAAGGAGCCCATTGTACCACTCCTCTTTTCCGTTTTTTTTTTTTTTTTGGTCCTTTTTTTTTAGCACCACACCGGAGGCATATAGAGGTTCCCAGGCAAGGGGTCAAAACGGAGCTGTAGCCACTGGCCTATGCCACAGCCACAGCAATGCCAGACCCAAGCTGTGTCTGCAACCTACTCCACACTCATGGCAACTCTGGATCCTTAAGCCACTGAGCAAGGCCAGGAATCGAACCTGCATCCTCATGGGTACTAGTCAGATTCATTGCCGCTGAACCACCATGGGAACTCCCTTTTTTTCTATTTTTAATGGTTTCCTTTTTTGGTCCCCCAGGATGTGAATCCTCTTGCTATGTCTGGGACATTTCCTGCTCTGTAAGACATATACTTTTTTTTTTTTTCGGTCTTTTTAGGGCCTCACTAGTGGCATATGGAAGTTCCCAGGCTAGGGTCAAATCGGAGCTGCAACTGACAGCCTACGCCACAGCCACAGCAATGCTGCCGGACCCTAACCCACTGAGCGGGGCCGGGGGTGGGACTCACATTGCCAGGGGTACTAGTCGTTACTGCTGAGCCACAACAGGAACCCCCAGAACATATGTCCTTATTTTTTTCTGTCTCTCTCTCTTTTTTTTTTTTTTTTTTGCTTTTTTAGGGCCACACCCGTGGCATATGGAGGTTCCCAGGCTAGGGGTCAAATCAGAGCTACAGCTGCTGGCCTACACCACAGCCACAGCAACGCCAGATCTGAGCCGGATCTGCGACCTGTACCCACTGCTTACAGCAACACCAGATCCTTAACCCACTGAGCAAGGCCAGGGATCGAACTCGAAACCTCATGGTTCCTTCGGATTTGTTTCCATTGCACCACGAAGGGAACTCCCATATATGTCTTTAAACATCAGAGTCATTCCCAGAGAGGACAGATGCTCACAACGTAAAAATGTGAGGCTAAGATGCAGTCAGGGCTTCCACCTCACCCTCTCAGGCAAGTGTTCACTGGGCCAGGGCAGCCCTGTTTAAAATGTCATTCTCAGAGTTCCCACTGTGGCTCAGTGGTAACAAACCTGACTAGTATTCATGAGGACACTGGATTGATCCATAGCTCCGCTCAGTGGGTTAAGGATCCAGCGTTGCTGTGAACTGTGGTGTAGATCGCAGAAACAAGTTCAGATCCAGCGTTGCTGCGGCTGTGGTGTAGGCCGGCAACTGTGGCTCCAGTTCGACCCCTAGCCTGGAAAGTTCCTTATGCTGCAGGTGTGGCCCTAAAAAGACAATAAAATAAAATGTCATTCTCGTTCTCCTTCTTTGGCCAACTAGAGATGGTTGAATTCTTGTTAGTTAAAAATGCATCACACAGTTCAAGTGAAGTATGGATGAGCACAAGGTTGTGGGAGTCACTGCAGGGACAGTTAGCTTGATTTGGGGGGTGGAGTTAAGGAGGCTTCCTGGAAGAGTGTGTTTATGCTGAGTCCAGAAGCATGAGCACCATTAGCTAGGTGAGGATGGGTGAAAAGGGATTCCAAGAAGGCTGGCTTGTACAGGCACACAGAGATAAGGAACAACTAGTGGGTTTAGGTCAATGTCAAGAGGTGAGAAGTGAGACTGGAAGGGCAGGCAGGGGCCAGGCCACATTTGGACAGAGCATGGCACTCCTGATGACAGGAACATCAACTAGGTCAGCTGGGAAAATACCCAGCGGACCCATAAAAGGGTTTCGTCTTTGGTCTTTGGGCGGGAGCTGAGAGAAAGGGTTTGGACGATTCAGAACATTCCACATTGGCCAGAGAAGGGGCTGGGGGGATGAGCTTTCCACCTCAGTGTTTTTTTCCCTGAAGCCACACATTAAATAATGAATCAGTGAAGGCCAAAGGTAGGAAATGAAGCTGACAGTGCCTAACTCAAGATGCTTCTGTTTTCGTAAAAGAAAAGAATTAAAGAAACACTGAAATTTTCATAGCACTTATGTCAAATGATACCATGGCACTATAAACAGCTAGAAATAGGAGGCAAGTGTAATGTTGCATGAAAAAATAGAAGAGGAAGAGGAGGAGAAATAAGAAAATAAAAGAAAAAGCAAAGCATAGTTCTGTCTGAAGGACCCTCCGTAGCCTGAATTATGTACGTCTATGGATCTGCGGCCTGGAAGGAATGGAAGGTCGGGATCTGGAAGCTGTGCTTGGAATGCCGTCCTCTGTCCTTTTTTATGTTCCTGTTTCCTGCCTTAATATTAAAATAGGTTCTAGCTCAGGCTCCTTAAAGTGTCGTACATGTGCCTAGGCAGGACTTACTTTCATGTCAGGAGGGAAGGTCACCCTGAGAAGCAAGGGCCTGAGGTTGATCTTGTCCCACCCTTGCTGCTATGGGACAGAAGAGACTGAGCCTCTGACAGGCGTCATGGAGAAATGGCTTGTCTGAGGTTGCACAGCAAAAAGGCAGCAGTAGAGCCAGAACTTAGCTCCCTGTGCAGACCCGCTCCCGCACCCACTCAGCTCTGAGCTGGGAAAACCATCTAGAACCATGTCAGGAGTTCCCGTCGTGGCACAGGGGAAACGAATCCGACTAGGAACCATGAGGTTGCGAGTTCGAACCCTGGCCTTGCTCAGTGGGTTAAGGATCTGGCGTTGCCGTGAGCTGTGGTGTAGGTCACAGACATGGCTCAGATCTGGCATTGCTGTGGCTGTGGAGTAGGCCGGCAGCTACAGCTCCGATTGGACGCCTAGCCTGGAACCTCCACATGCTGAGGGTGGGGCCCTAAAAACAACAAAAGAGGAAAAAAAAACATGTCAAAGGTCTATGGAGACAATGGAAGTGGGAGAAAAGCAGGGGCTCTGGAGTTTCAACCCTGGATTTGAACCCTGGATATTACCCTGAAGGCTAGGCGATTTTAGGGAAATTCCTTCATGTCTCTGAGGCTCCATTTCTTTCTTTGTTTTCTTTTTTGACTGCCCCAAGCCATGTGGAGTTCCCAGGCCAGGGATCAAAGCGAGCCACAATTGCAACCTAAGCCACAGCTGTGGCGATACTGGATCCTTAACCCACTGTGCTGGGCCCAGGATTGAACCTGCATCCCAGCCCTCCCCAGATGCCGCCAATCCTGTTGTGCCACAGCAGGAACTCCGAGGCTCAATTTCTTAATCAATCAAATGAGAATAATAGAACCTTGCACTCAGGGCTGCTGGGGAGATCTGTGGAGACGATGCCCAGAGAACAGCCAGCATGTACGTGCAGAGAGGGCCCAGCTTCCTGGGCAGCTGCACTTCCCAGCTCCCCCTGGGTGGGCACTGGATGTGGAATCTGGGGACACAGGTCTAGGCTCACTAAGCCCCTCATGGCTAGGAGTTAGGGAGTCACTCCTCCCATCCCATTTCACCTACCTCATGGGGTATGGAGCTCACTATAGGAGGTAGCGGTGCGAGAGGGCTTTGTTAGGGTCCTGCAACAAAAAGAATGTGCTAGTGTTCACTTCATTGCCTCGATTTTGCAGACAGGGACATGGAAACTCAGGAAGGGCAAGAGGCTTGCTCATGTTGCCCTGGGCAGAATGCAGTGTGCTCAGATTCTAGCCTGGGGCTCTGACACCGTGTGGGGGGCGGTCAGTAAAACCAGCTCTCTCCCGGAGCCTCATATCTGCCCATGCCTTGGGGTTGTCCTACTAAAGCTAGCACCCCAAAACAAATGCAGGTCTCCTAAATACAAAAAACATTAAGTCTAAGCTCGTTCTAAGGAAAGATATTTCTTCCATTGCTTTGGTTCCTGCCCAACCCTTGGAGCCACTGAGCCCCTACAAAAAAGCCATGGTTTTTTTTTGTTTGTTTGTTTGTTTGTTTTTTGCTTTCTGGGGACACACCCACGTCATATGGAAGTTCCCATGCTAGGGGTCAAATCAGAGCTACTCCTGCTGGCCTACACCACAGCTCACAGCAATGCCAGATCCTTAACCCACTGAGCAAGGCCAGGGATCAAACCCAAGTCCTCATGGATGCTAGTCAGGTTCATTACAGCTGACAAAATAGAAACTCCCAAATTTATTTATTTATTTTGCTTTTTAGGGCTGCACCCGCGGCATATGGAGGTTCCCAGGCTAGGGGTCGAACTGGAGCTGCAGCTGCTGGCCTACACCACAGCCACAGCAACCCCAGATCTAAGCCACATCTGCAAGCTACACCGCAGCTCACAGCAACGCCAGATCCTTAACCTACTGAGAGAAGCTGGGATGAAACCTGCACCCCCATGGTTCCTAGTCGGATTTGTTTCCACTGCGCTACGATGGGAACTCCATTTTATTTCCCCCTAATTTATTTCTTAATTGAAGCTTAGTTGATTTACAACGTTGTGTCAATTTTTGCTGTACAGCAAAGTGATTCAGCTATGCATACAGATACATTTTTAAATATTCTTTTCCATTATGGTTTATCACAGGATATTGAATATAGTAGCCATGCTATAAGTAGGACCTTGTTTTTCTTCTATCCTATATAAATCAGTTTGCATCTGCTAATCCCAAACTTCCAATCCTTCCCTTCCCCACTCCCCTCCCCAGGGGCAACCACAGGTCTGTTCTCCATGGCTGTGAGTTTGTTTCTGTTTCATAGATAGGTTCATTTGTGTCTTATTTATTATTAATTTATTCATTTATTTAGCCGACCCTGCTGCATGCAAAAGTTCCCAGGCCAGGGATGGAACTTGCACCACAGCACAGAGCCATAGAAGTAACAACAGCAGGTCCTTAATCCACTGAGCCACAAGGGAACTCCTGTGTCATATTTTAAATTGCACATATATAAGTGATATCATATCATATTTGTCTTTCTTTTTTTTTTTTGTCTTTTCAGGGCCGCACCCACAGCATATGGAGGTTCCCAGGCTGGGGTCTAACAGGAGCTGTAGCCGCCGGCCTACACCACAGCCACAGCAGCACAGGATCCGAGGCCCGTCTGCGACCTACACCACAGCTCACGGCAATGCTGGATCCTTAACCCACTGAGCAAGGCCAGGGATCGAACCCACAACCTCATGGTTCCTAGTCAGATTCGTTAACCACTGAACCACAACGGGAACTCCCGTCTTTCTATTTTTGACTTACTGCACTTAGTATGAGAATCTCTAATTTCATCCATATTGCTCCAAGTGGCATTATAACAATTTGTTTTTCAAAAACACCATCAAGAAGGTGAAAATACAGGGAGTTCCCTTCATGGCTCAGCAGTTAACGAACCCATGAGGATGTGGGTTCAATTCCTGGCCTCACCCAATGGGTTAACGATCCTGCGTTCCTGTGGCTGTGGTGTAGGCCGGCAGCTGTAGTTCCGATTTGACCCCTGGCCTGGGAACTTCCACATGCCGCGGGTGCGCCATAAAAAGCAAAAAAAGAAAAAAAAAGAATCCAACTAGTATCCATGAGGATGTGAGTTCAATCCTTGGGCTCTCTCAGTGGATTAAGGATCTGGGTTCAGTCCCTGTCCTGGGAACTTCCTTATGCCACGGGTATAGCCATGAAAAAAAAATAATGAGGTAAAATTTAGAAAAGAAATGAAGAGTTCCTGAAATGGCTCAGTAGTTAACAAACCCGACTAGCATCCATGAGCGTGTGGGTTCCACCCCTGGCTTCGCTCAGTGGATTAAGGATCTGGCGTTGCCATGGGCTGTGGTGTAGGTTGCAGACGTGGCTCGGATTCCACGTTGCTGTAGCTCTGGTGTAGGCTGGCAGCTACAGCTCCAATTCGACACCTAGCCTGGGAACCTCCATATGCTGAGGGTGCAGCCCTAAAAAAAAAAAAGGAAAAAAAATGAGATAAATTGTTTTAAAAATGAACAAATAAAGTGAACAATTCAGAGACATTTAGTGTGGTGGCAATGTTGTGCAAACATCACACCCAACCCCAGACAGCCACCAATCTGTGTGCCGTCTCTGGCTTTACCTATTGTGGATATTTCGCAAAAATGTGATCCTCTGTGTCCTGCCTTTTGCACTTGGGATTATGCTTTCAAGGTCCATCCACATTGCAGCACATGCATCACTACCTCAGTCCTTTTCACGGTCAGACAACAGTTCGTGGCCGGGATGGACCACGCTGTGTTCACCCGTTCCTCCGTTCAGGGACCCCATGTGGCTACTGTGAACAGCGCTGCAATGGCCATGCGCACGCACATGCCTGTGTGAGCGCCTGTTTTCCATTGTTTTACGTGTATATCTAGGAGGAGAATTGCAGTTCTCCTCAGTATTTTGTTGTTGTTGCTGTAGTTTTTTTGTTTTTTAGGGCTGCAGCCGCAGCATATGGAAGTTAACCCACTGAGTGAGGCCAGGGATTGAACCCATGTCCTCATGGATAATAGCTGGATTTGCTTCCACTGGCCACAGTGGGAACTCCCTATATATTTTGACTATTTTTGTGGTTTTGAGAGACACTATGACAAATCTTAACCCGCTGGTAATGAATTTAATTTTACCTTGAAGTCAGTGCACGAGGATATAATTAACGATCAACTGGCACCTTTCTGCCCCTCATTATGGATGTGATGTGGAAGCCGAAATGGAGACGAAGCTCCCCAGGGCCCTTGCACCTGCCTGGCTTAGTGGTCTTGCTTAAGACGCTTCCTGCCCTCCCCGGCTTCTGTTTCCCATCTGCTGATCACGATTCTGATGTTTCATTATACTCCCCAGCATAGGTCAGCTGGGGAAGCTGTTGCCACGATTGCATCTGGAAAATATTTGCTGTCCGTACAGGTCAAAGACAAGGGCAGAACTGAAGGAGTGAAACCCTCAAAGGCCTAGCATTTCATCTTGATAAATCCCTGATCTCCCCCAGACAGCTCAGCAGCTGGGCAGGGCCAGGCAGCCTGGAGCCCGTCGAGTCGTTAGAACAAAATTCTGTTCCAGTGGGTGCGACCTCAGACATGAGCTGTCCAGGACTGGCCTTCTGAGTCAGCCCTGAGTCCCACCTACACGCCCTCCCTGTGGGGCCACCAGACTCAAAGCCTCCTTTCACAAGGCGGGCGGGAGTATGGGTGACTAGGAGTGCGTGATGTGTCCAAGCCTGGATGAATAATAGATGTGCTTGAATATTAATAAGTGGGAACTGGTTTCTATAGCCAGGGAGGCCTCAAAGAGATTCTGGTAAAGGAAACTCTTGAAACTAGACTGAAGGAGGAAAACAAACATACAAACAACAATGACAAAACCCCAAACTTCCTCAAACTCCCCTGAAAACAGAAACATACACACACGTGCATACTAGGGATAATTTATCCATCAAAGACATCAAGAAAAAAACAGTAGAATTGAATGTTAATGAAAATTTTACACATCAAAACTTGTGGGATGCAAAGAAACGGGCAATTAGAAAGAATATTTTATTTATTTATTTGTCTTTTTGCCTTATCTAGGGCCGCACCCGCGGCATATGGAGGTTCCCAGGCTAGGGGTCTAACAGGAGCTGTAGCTGCCGGCCTTCACCACAACCACAGCAACGCGGGATCCGAGCCGCGTCTGCAACCTACACCACAGCTCACGGCAACGCCAGATCCTTAACCCACTGAGCGAGGCCAGGGATCGAACCCGCAACCTCATGGTTCTTAGTCGGATTCGTTAACCACTGAGCCACGACGGGAACTCCCTAGAGAGAATATTATAGACTTACATGCTTAAATAAGAAAAGAAGGGCTAGGAGTTCTCCTCGTGGCTCAGTGGTTAACGAATCCGACTAAGAACCATGAGGTTGCGGGTTCGATCCCTAGCCTCGCTCAGTGGGTTAAGAATCCGGCGCTGCGGTGAGCTGTGGTGTAGGTCGCAGACGCGGCTCGGATCCCACGTTGCTGTGGCTGTGGCGAAGGCCGGCAGTTACAGCTCCTGTTAGACCCCTAGCCTGGGAACCTCCATATGCCGCGGGTGTGGCCCTAGATAAGGCAAAAAGACAAAAAAAAAATCAGAAAGGACGAGGAGAGGTAGTCTTTTCCCTCTTCCCATTTCCTCATAAAAATGTAGCCCACTTAATCCTCGGGGCAAAACCCCCTTGCCTGCCCGCTTGCATCTCTCACATGTGCCCTATCTTAATAAATCTATTTCTTTCTTTCCTTTTTTTTTTGTAGGGCTGCACCTGCGGCATATGGAGGTTCCCAGGCTAGGGGTCTAATCAGAGCTGTAGCCACCGTCCTACACCACAGCTACAGCAACGTGGGATCCGAGCCGCGTCTGCAACCTACACAATAGCTCACAGCAACCCTGGATGGTTAACCCACTGAGCAAGGTCAGGGATTGAACCCGAAACCTCATGGTTCCTAGTCGGATTCGTTAATCACTGCAATAAATCTATTTCTTTTCTATAAAAAAAATCTATCAATGTGACTCACTAGAATAGTAGAATAAAGGAGAAAAATATTGTATGGATATCCGAACATATGCAGAAAAACAACCGATGAAATATTCCTTAGAGAAATGCAAATCAAAACTACTATGAGGTACCACCTTACACCAGCCAGAATGGCCACGATCAAAAAGTCTACAAACAATAAGTGCTGGAGAGGGTGTGGAGAAAAGGGAACACTCTTACCCTGTTGGTGGAAATGTAAATTGGTTTAACCACTGTGGAAAACAGTATGGAAATTCCTTAGAAAACTAAAAATAAAATTAGCATTTGATCCAGCAATCCTACTCCTGGGCATCTATCCAGAGAAAACCATGACTCGAAAAGATACATGTACTCCAGTGTTCACTGCAGCACTATATAAAATAGCCAAGACATGGAAACAGCCTAAATGCCCATCGACAGAGTGGATCAATAAGATGTGGTACATATACACAATGGAATATTACTCAACCATTAAAAAGAAAGAAATAATGGCATTTGCAGCAATATGGATGGATCTAGAAATTATCATGCTAAGTGAAATCAGTTAGACAGTGAGACACAAATATCATATGCTATCACTTACATGTGGAATCTAAAAAAAAAGACACAATGTATTTTTTGCAGAACATACACTGATTCACAGACTTTGAAAAAATTATGGGGAGTTCCTGTCGTGGCTCAGTGGTCAATGAACCCGACTAATATCCATGAGGATGCAGGTTTGATCCCTGGCCTCACTCAGTGGGTTAAAGATTCAGCATTGCTATGAGCTGTCATGTAGGTTGCAGACGTGGTTTGGGTCCAGTGTTGCTGTGGCTGTGGTGTAGGCTGGCAGTTACAGCTCTGATTTGACCCCTACCCTGGGAACCTCCATATGCCGCGGGTACAGCCTTAAATAGACAAAAAAAAAAAAAAAAAAAAGAAGAAGAAGAAAGAAAGAAAGAAAGGAAGGAAGGAAGGAAGGAAGGAAGGAAGGAAGGAAGAAAGGAAGAAAGAAAGAGAAAAGAAAAACTTACGTTTTTCAAACGAGACAGTTTGGGGGTGGGGGGATGGGCTGAGGGTCTGGGATGGAAATGCTATAAAATTAGGTTGTGATGATCGCTGTACAGTTACAAATGCAATAACATTCACTGAGTTAAAAAAAAGAAATAAAGAAATATTCCCACCAAATTAGAAGTAGGCTGGGATTAAATCTGCTGTAAACATTATCACCCCTAATGTTAAAATATTTCCCACTTTCCCCTTGTCATCAAGAAACACAAGGGCTGCTTTATTTTTTTTTATAATTTCTTTAGAGCACTTTATTTGAATCAATATGCACTAAAAAATATTTACCTCTTAGACGATTATGTTATATAATATTTTCCTAGTAGTCTACTGTTGGAATTGTTTAAACTGAATTTTTTTCTTTGTCTTTTTGCCTTTTTTATGGCACCCGTGGCATATGGAGGTTCCCAGGCTAGGGGTCTAACAGGAGCTGTAGCCGCCGGCCTTCGCCACAGTCACAGCAACGCAGGACCAGAGCCGCGTCTGCGACCTACACCACAGCTTACGGCAATGCTGGATCCTTAACCCACTGAGCAAGGCCAGGGATTGGACCCGCAACCTCATGGTTCTTAGTCGGATTCGTTAACCGCTGAGCCATGAAGGGAAGTCCCTAAACTGAATTTTTAAAAAGAAATTATTTGCCACAAATCTGCTGACGTCTGAAAAATACCTAATGGCAAGTCTTCTATTTTGGTCACTTTACATTCTAACATGTCCATACAAACATAGGACTAAAAATTTTTAACCCAACAAAAGGAAGCCTGTACAGTCTAGCACACATATCCTGGATCTGAGCATCACAAATGAAGAGAAGAAAAATGAAACAGAGCCAAGGCACTGAAATCAGAGCAGTAAAGGTGAGTTTACTCCAGTAACCATTCAGGTGGGGACTGATTGGCTCAGTTTCAGGATATACTTACAGATCTCTTCTAAGTCCTTTAAGCCCCCAGTTCCCACTTGGTGGACGGATGAGTAATCTAACCCCACCGGGTTTTATTTCAATAATCTGGTATTTTAATAATAAGCTGCTTCTGAAGATTTTCTGAGAAGTCTGTTCTCTATTAGAATAAGACAGAACCTCAAAATATGAATGTGAACATTCGAAATAGACAGCAGATATTACAAATCCATTCTTGATAGGAACATTGGTAAGAATACATATTAGCTTAAAAAACAGGCTCAGCAAATGTTGCTGATCTGCCAGAAATTTTAGTTCACTATTTACAAATAAGACAAAGTGAAATACAGAAAATTTTGCACATTTGGTAGTTGACAGATTACTGTTTGCCAGTAGGGGTCTATCAGAAAACTGATATGAAGGAAGACTGGGTAACAGCCAGTTGTCACCTTCTCAAATTTTGAATGTACAGAAAACTAGATTAATGTTCAAACATTCTGCCTTTCATGGGAATTAACTATATGATCAGATGATTTGATTGGGAAGTGCAAGTCTGTGCAAGTGTCTTTTGGAAATGACTACTGTTAAATGTAACTTGCCAGTACCAGATCATTATTTCAGTAAAATATTAAGGTTGATTAAATGATAATCAATGGTCATGAAGAAACACAAGGGTATTCCTAATAAGTGCAGGAAGAGAAATAACAGACAAAAGGATGGGAAAGGGAAAATTAAACTGTCATTATTTGCAGTTGACAGGTTGTGTACATAGAAAATCTAAAATAATATAGGGATAAATTATTAGAATTAATAAATAAATGACTTCAGTAAGGTTATCGAATATGATATCAAAATAAATTGTACTTCAAGGGAATTCTCCTATGGCACAGTGGGAGAAGGATCTGGCATTGTCACTGCAGAGACTCAGTTGCTGCTGTGGCACGGATTTGATCCTTGGCCCAGGATGTTTCACAGGCCACAGGGGTAGTCAGAAAAAGAGGGAATTCCCGTTGTGGCTCAGTGGGTTAAGTATCTGACTAGTGGAGTTCCCATCGTGGCTCAGCCATTAATGAACCCAACTAGCATCCATGAGGACGCAGGTTCAATCCCTGGCTTCAATCAGTGGGTTAAGGGTCCCACGTTGCCATGGCTGTGGTGTAGGCTGGCAGCTACAGCTCCAATGCGACCCCTAGCCTGGGAAACCCATATGCTGTGGGTGCAGACCTACAAAAAAGACAAAAAAAAAAGAATCTGACTGGTATCCATGAGGACTTGGGTTCGATTCCTGGCCTCGCTCGGTGGGTTAAGGATCCGTTGTGACTGTGGCTGTGGCATAGGCTGGCAGCTGAAACTCCAATTTGACTCCTAGCTTCCATATGCAATGGGTTCAGCCCTAAAAAGAAAAATATATATATATATATAGCTTGTAGAATATAATACAAAAAATATAATATCTTCAGGAATTTAAGGTAGGGAAGACTGATAAATTTACAGTAAAATTTACAGTAAAATTAAGGACTTCTGTTCACTAAAAGACATCTTTCAAAGAGTAACAAACAAAATCAAGCAAATATCTTGGAAAAGATTTTTGTAACTTATATAACTGACAAAGGCTTATATTCAGAATCTATAAAGAACTTCTATAAATCCTTAAGAAAAAGCCAAATGACACAGTAGAAAAATAGGCAAGAGATTTGAAAAGGCACTTCACAAATAGGCAAGCAAATAACCAGTAAACTTACAAAAGGATGCTTACTTTTTTTTCCCACCTTCTAGGACTGCACCCACGGCATATGGGGGTCAAATCAGAGCTACAGCTGCCAGCCTGCACCACAGGCACAGCAACGTGGGGTCCAAGCCATGTCTGCGATCTACACCACAGCTCATGGCAACGTGGGACTGTTAACCCCACTGAGCGAGGCCAGGAATCGAATCCGTGTCCTTATGGATACTAGTGGGGTTCGCTAACCACTGAACCACAGCAGAAACACCCGAGATTTCCCCTTGCAAGGTCTTTACCTTTATCACATCTTTTGCAACATAAGGTGGCATTTATGGGTTCCAGAGATTTGACGTGGCTGTCTTTTGAGCTGCCATTTTTCAGACCTAGCACACCATCCTAGTGGGTGCAGAGCTGTACCTTATTGTGGTTTTGATTTGAATTTCCCTGATGGCTAATGGTGTTGAACCTGTTTTCATGTGTTTATTAGCCACTTGTCCCATTTTCCTTGGAGAAATGCCTATGCAAAATGCTTTGCCCAGTTTTTAATTTGGTTATTTGTCTTTGTAATTTTTAAATTGGGTTATTTAACTTTTTTTTTTTTTTTTTGTCTTTTTAGAGCTGCACCTGCAGCATATGGAAGTTCCCAGGCTAGGGGTCAAATCAGAGCTGCAGCTGCCGGCCACAGCCACACCAGATAAGCTGGATCTGCAACCTACGCCTCACCTGCAGCGACACTGGATCCTTAACCCACTGAGTGGGGCCAGGAATCAAACCCGAATCCTCATGGATACTAGTTGGGTTTGTTACCACTGAGCCACTATGGGAACTCTGGGTTAGTTAACTTTATATAAGAGTTTTTTAAATAGCAGTGACATCAGAGCAGATAATGGAGTAGGAAATGCCAGGAATCTGTCTCCCCACCTAGACAACAATTGCACTGGCAGAATCTGACTGATGTAACTATTTTGGAACTCTGGAGTCTACTGGAAGGCTTTCAGTTTAAAGGGAAGGCTTAAGGTGGTAGACCCTAGTTCATTCCAGACCATTTGTCTTTTAGCATGCATAGTAGCAGGTACCAGCCCCCTTAGCCCCATAGCAGGAAGTCATGCCCATGTCGCTGAGTGGTTTACGGGAGCCAGGGTAAGTAACAAGGACCCCGTTCTCTAAATATCAGGGGTCAGTATATCGATTACCTGCTGCTTCTTCATATCACAGACATGCAGATACGGAGGTGGGCAGTCACTATTAGAGCACACCCCTGCTAGCTGAGGTGGCTAAGGAGACAGAGCCTTGGTTCCCCCTTTTATTTTCCCCTTCTCTCCTTTGGGGACCCAGATGTTTAAGGATGAGGACATCCAAAAGCAACCACATACAAAGGGAAATTTAGAAAGTCACTGCACATGCTCAGGAAAAGACACAGTCTCAAAAAGACCTGAGATGACCTTAAATTTGTTCCTCAGGCTGGTCCCCAGAACAGAGACACTGTAAAACAGTTTAAAAAAAAAAAAAAAAAAGCAAAAGACGTGAAGAAAGGAAAGAAGGAAATGAAGGAAGGAAGGGAGGGAGAGAGGGAGGGAGGAAGGGAGAAAACCCTTAGAAAGGGAGACAGTCTGATTTCCAGAGGTACAACATTACAAATTTCAAATATCTGGTTTTTAACCACAGCAACAAACCACAAGACATAAAGATACAGGACAGTCTGGCCCATTCAAAGGAAAACATAAATTGACAGAAACTTCATCTAAGAAAGAGCACATCGTAAGGAGTTCCTGTCGTGGCTCAGTGGTTAATGAATTCAACTAGGAACCATGAGGTTGCGGGTTCGATCCCCGGCCTTGCTCAGTGGGTTAAGGATCCAGTGATGCTGTGAGCTGTGGTATAGGTCGCAGACGTGGATCGGATCCCGCGTTGCTGTGGCTGTGGCGAAGGCCGGCGGCTACAGCTCCTGTTAGACCCTAGCCTGGGAACCTCCATATGCCGCAGGTGTGGTCCTAGATAAGGCAAAAAGACAAAAAATAAAGAAGAAGAAGAAAGAGCACATCCTTGACTTACTAGGAAAGACTAAAACAACTGTCTTAAAGATATTCAAAGAGGAGTTCCTGTCTTGGCCGACTAGGAACCATGAGGTTGCGGGTTTGATCCCTGACTTTGCTCAGTGGGTTAAGGATCCGGCGTTGCTGTGAGCTGTGGTGTAGGTCGCAGACACGTCTAGGATCTGGCATTGCTGTGACTCTGGCGTAGGTCGGCAGCTACAGCTCCGATTAGACCCCTAGCGTGGGAACCTCCATATGCCGCAGTTACAGCCCTGAGCCACGATGGAAATCCCAGGACAGTGGGAGTTATTGAGTCTGAGAAACAGAAAGAAAAGTAAACAGAGCCTTAGGGACCAAAACATCCATTGTGAGAGTACTAGAAGGAAGAGAGAGAAAGGGGCAGAGACATTAATAAAAGAAATAATGGCTGAAAACTTATGACAGATATGAATGGAAACACTCAAGAAGAACCCCACGTTACATACAACATTTCCAAACATAAAGAGAATCCTGAAAGCAGCAAGAGAAGGAAGACCTCGCACACATGAATCCCCACTAAGATTTCTCATGAGAAACCTCAGAGGCCAGGAGGCAGTGGGCTAACATAGCCAAGGTGCTGAAAGAAAAAAAAAAACTGTATCTGGGAAAACTGTCCTTCAAAGATGAGGGAGGAATTAAGATATTCCCTGATAAACAAAAGCTGAGCCTTTTGTTTGGATCAGCCCCACAAGAAATACTAAAGGAAGTCCTTCAGGCTGAAATGAAAGGACACGTAGACCTCAAAGGCATATGAAAAAATAAAGTTCAATATATAGGCAATTATAAACACACATAGTATTATTGGAATTTGGTTTGTAACACCACTTTTTATCTTCTATGATTTAAAAAACTAATGAATAAAAAAATTATTAGCTGTTTTGGGACACAATGATTAAAGATGTAATTTCCTTCTTTTTTTTTTTTATGGCCGCACCTGTGACATATGAAAGTTCCTGGACTGGGCGTCAAATCAGAGCTGCAGCTGCCGGCCTATGCCACAGCCACAGCAACACAGGATCTGACCTGTGTCTTACGGCAATGCAGGATCCCCAACCCACTGAGGGAGGCCAGGGATTGAACCCACATCCTCATGTACATTAGTCACGTTCTTAACCCACTGAGCCACAACAGGAACTCCCATAAAGATGTAATTTCTGACAGCAGCAATGAAAGCGGTAGTAACAAAGCTGGATAGGAACAAAGGATGTTATTGAAGTTAAAATGGTATAAATTTGAATTAGAGAGTTTTAACTTTAGGAAGTAATCCTAAATATCCCTAACTGCTTTGGATAACATTGACATCTTAACATTAGGTCTTTCAATCCATGAACATGGGATGTGTTTCCAGTTATTCGTGTCTTCTTTCATTATTTTCAGCAGTTTTACAGTTTTCATTGTTTAAGTCTTTCATCTCCTTAGGTTAATTCTTAAGTATTTTTTCTTTTTGATGGTATTGTCAATGAAATTGTTCTGTATTTCCTTTTCAGATTGTTCATTGCTAGTGTATAGAAACACAACGGAAGTTCTCATTGAGGCTCAGCAGTAGTAATGAACCCACATATCCATGAAGATGAAGATCCAATTCCTGGCCTTGCTCAGTGGGTTAAGGATCTGGCATTGCCATAAGCTGTGGTATAGGTCTCAGACGCGGCTTGGATCCTGAGTTTCTGTGGCTGTGGCATAGGCTGGCAACTACAGCTCCTATTCAACACCTAGCCTGGGAACTTCCATTTGCTGTGGGCATGGTCCTAAAAAGAGAAAAAAAAGGAAATGCAACAGATTTTTGCGTTGACTTTATATCCTGCTACTTTACTGAATTCACTTATTAGTTCTAACAGGGTTTTGTGTGTGTGTGTGTGTGTGTGTGTAATCTTTATGGCTTTCTACATACAAGATTCGTTCATCTCCAAACGGATAGTTTTTCTGCTTCCTTTCTTATTGCGATGCTTTTCTTTTTTCTTTTTTTTTGCATAGTTACTCTGGCTAGAACTTCCAGTACTAGGATGAAGAGAAGTGGTGAAACAGTGGGAACTCCTGAATGTATCTTTTCAAATTATGGTTTTCTCTGGATAGATGCCCAGGAGTGGGATTGCTGGATCATATAATAGTTCTATTTTTAGTTTTTTGAGAAATCTCCATACTGTTTTCCATAGTGGTTGTACCAATTTACATTCCCATCAACAGTGTAAGAGGGTTCCCTTTTTTCCACACCCTCTCCGGAATTTATTATTTGTAGATATTTTGATGATGGCCATTCTGGCTGCTATAAGGTGGTACCTCATAGTAGTGTAGATTTCTATTCTAATAATTAGCAATGTTGAGCATCTTTTTTTTTTTTTTTTGGTCTTCGGTATCTTTTTTTGAGAAATGTCTGTTTAGGTTTTCTACTCATTTTTCAATTTGTTTTTTTCTTTTTTTTGATATTGAGCCACATGTGTATGTGTTCCTTGTATACTCTGGAGATTAATCCTTTGTCAGTTGCTTCATTTGCAAATATTTTCTCCCATTCTGTTTTTTTTTTCCATTTCGTTTATGGTTTCCTTTGCTGTACAAAAATCTTTAATTGGGACACTTTTTTTTTTTTTTTAATTTTCATTACTCTAGGAGGTGGAGCTGAAAAACATATTGCTGTGGTTTTTGTCAGAGTGTTCTGCCTATGTTTTCCTCTAAGAGTTTTCTAGTATCCAGTCTTACATTTCGGTCTTTAATTCATTTTGGAGTTTATTTCTGTGTATGGTACCAGACAGTGTTCTAATTTCACGTTTTTACATGTAGCTGTCCAGTTTTCCCAGCACCACTTATCAAAGATACTGTATATTCTTGTCTCCTTGGCATAGATTAGTTGACCATTAGTGCTTTGGTTTATTTTTGGGCTTTCTATCCTGTTCCATTGATCTATATTTCTGTTTTTGTGCCAGTACCATATTGTCTTTTTTTTTTTTTTACCATTGCTTAATGAATTTTATTACAATTATAGGTGTACAAAAATCATCACAACTCAATTTGATAGCATTTCCGTCCCAAACCTTTAGTGCATCCCCTGCCCCCCAGATTGTCCTATTTGGAAACCATAGGTTTTTCAAAGTTTGTCATTATCTGTTCTGCAAAGAAGTTCATTGTGTCTTTTTAGTTTCCACATGTAAGCAGTAGCATTGGATGTTGCTGTCTAATTGTCTGACTGTTTTCACTTCGCATGATAATTTCTAGGTCCATCCATGTTTCTATAAATGTTATTCCGTTCCTTTTAGTGGCTGAGTAATATTCCATTGTGTGTATGTACCACATCTTCCCTATCCACTCCTCTGTCGATGGGCATTTAGGTTGTTTCCATGACCTGGCTATTGCATAGAGTGCTGCAATGAACACTGGAGTACAGGTGTCTTTTCGAGTACCATATTGTCTTGACGACTGTAGTTTAGTATAGTCTGAATTAAGGGAGCCTGATTCCTCTAGATCCATTTTTCTTTTTTTTTAATGATTATTTTTCCATCATAGCTGGTTTACAGTGTTCTGTCAATTTTCTTCTGTACAGCAAGGTGACCCAGTCACACATACATATATATTCTTTTTCTCACATTATCTTCCATCATGCTCCATCACAAGTGACTAGATACAGCTCCCAGTGCTACACAGCAGGATCTCACTGCTTATCCATTCCAAACACAATAGTTTTTGTCTATTAACCCCAAATTCCCAAGCCATCCCACTCCCTCCCCCTCGGCAACCACAAGTCTGTTTTCCATGTCCATGATTTTCTTTTCTGTGGAAAGTTTCATTTGTGCCATATATTAGATTCCAAATATAAGAACTATTATATGGTATTTGTCCTTTTTATCTTTTTGCCTTATTTGGGCCGCACCCACAGCATGTGGAGGTTCCCAGGCTAGGGGTCTAACAGGAGCTGTAGCTGCTGGCCTTCGCCACAGCCACAGCAACGCTGGATCCAAGCTGCGTCTGCAACCTACACCACAGGTCACGGCAACGCCAGATCCTTAACCTGCTGAGCAAGGCCAGGGATCAAACCCACAACCTCATGGTTCCTAGTCAGATTTGTTAACCACTGAGCCACGAACTCCTTGTCTTTTTATTTCTTACCTCCCTTAGTATGAGAGTCTCTAGTTCCTTCCATGTTGCTGCAAATAGCATTATTTTATTCTTTTCTACGGCTGAGTAGTATTTCATTGTCAATATATATCACATCTTCTTAAGTTATTCATCTGTCAATGAACATTAACTTTCCATGTTTTGGCTATTGTGAATATTGCTGCAATGAACATACAGGTGCATGTGTCTTCTTCAAGGAAAGTCTCGTCTGGATATATGCCCAAGAGCGGGATTGCCGGGTCATATGGTAGTTCAGTATTTAGTTCCCTAAGCTACCTCCATACTGTTTTCCATAGTGGTTGTACCTATTACACTCCCATCAACACTGCAGGAGGGTTCCCTTTTCTCCACAGCCTCTCCAGCATTTGCTATTTTGCTGACTTGTTAATGATTGCCATTTTGACTGGTGTGAGGTGGTACCTCATAGTTCTGATTTGCATTTCTCTAATAATCACTGATGTTGAGCATTTCTTCACGTGCTTGTTGGCCATCTGTAGAGAAACGTCTATTCAGGTCTTTTGCCCAATTTTTCGTTGGGGTGTGGCTCCATTTTTCTTTCTCAGTATTGCTTTGGCCATTCTGGGTCTTCTGTGCTTCCAAGCTGTAAAATATTTTGTTCCAGTTCTGTGAAAAATGCCATTGGTAACTTGATAGGAATTGCACTGAATTTGTAGATGGCCTTTGGTAGTATACTCATTTTTTTTTTTTTTTGGTTTTGTTTTTTTCCCTTATCTAGGGCCGCACCTGTGGCATATGGAGGTTCCCAGGCTAGGGGTCTAACAGGAGCTGTAGCCGCCAGCCTTCACCACAGCCACAGCAATGCGGGATCCGAGCCGCGTCGGCAACCTACACCACAGCTCATGGCAACGCCGGATCATTAACCCACTGAGCAAGGCCAGGGATTGAACCCGCAACCTTGTGGTTCCTAGTCGGATTTGTTAACCACTGAGCCACAACGGGAACTCCGGTAGTGTACTCATTTTGACAATATTGATTATTCTGACCCAAGAGCATAGTGTATCTTTCCATCTTTCCACTTTTGTGTTATCTTTTTTTCACCAGCATTTTGTAATAGTTTTCAGAGTACAGGCTTTTTATCTATTTTGATAGGTTTATTTCTAGGTATTTTATTCTTTTTGATGCAATGGCAAATGGGATTTTTTCCCTAATTTTTCTTTCTGATCTTTCATTGTTAGTATATAGAAATGCAATAGATTTGTGTGTGTTAACTTTGTACCCTGCAACTTTATGAAATTCATCTATGAGCTGTTTGGGTAGCATCTTCAGGATTTTCTAGGTAGTGTCGTGTCATCTGAAAACAGCGATACACCGTCTTCCTTTTTTTTCTCTGATTGCCATGACTAGGACGCCCAAAACTATATTAAGTAACAGTGGCAAGAGTGGACGTCCTTGTCTTTTTTTCCCTGTTTTTGTCTTTTTAGAGCCACATAAGGTTTCCAGTCGGGGTCTAATCGGGGCTGTTGCTGCCGGCCTACGCCACAGCCACAGCAACGCTAGATCCGAGCCGTGTCTGCAACCTATACCACTGCTCACGGCAACGCTGAATCATTAACCCACTGAGCAAGGCCAGGGATTGAACTCACAACCTCATGGTTCCTAGTCGTATTTGTTTCCACTGCACCAAGGCAGGAACTCCTCTTTGTTTTTGATCCTGGAATCCTTTCAGATTTTCAGTCGAGAATGTTAGCTGTGGGCTTATCATACTGTTTTGGTGCAGTTTTGGGAGGGACTGGGATCTGTTTTCAACCCACAATCTTAACTAGAAGCCCAATTATTAACTTTTGCTTTTTAGGGCCACATCCACGGCATACGGTAGTTCCCAGGCTAGGGGGCGAATTGGAGCTATAGTTGCAGGTCTATGCCACAGCCACGGAACACCAGATCAGAGCTGCGTCTGCCACCTACACCATAGCTCACAGCAATGTCAGATCCTTAACCCACTGAGCAAGGTCAGAGATCAAACCTTATCCACATCCTCGTGGTAACTAGTTAGGTTTAGCCGCTGAGCCACAACTGTAATTCTAGTATGTACCTGGAGAGTCCTGATTGGCTCTTTCACTGCTCTTAAAAACACACACACACACAAAACCCACCATTCACTCCCATAAATGCATAAAACGTATTTAATAAAATGTACCTGATGATTACCTAAAGATTTTGGGGAACTGCAAAGCTGTTGTGTTTCTCCTGATTTTCATTCCTAATAGCTTTTACCTATTTGGCCATTTTCTGTTGTAAGCTCATACTGTTGAACTTCATCTGTCAGATTTAGTAGAGACCATCTAAGAGGGAGTCTTGCCTAGGAGCCAGGGGCTTTCCACCTCCCAATGCCTCCGACTTACTGTGGGAGCCCCACTCATCTCCTCCACCTCCCGGGGGCCAGGGCTTAGTTCTCTGCAGCTCAGTGCTGACTCAGGCGTTCACCTTCAGTTCCTTTGAGGCCTGCATGCTCCTCCCAGGTCTCTGTTCCAGTTTAAGCCGTTTCTCTACTTATCTGTGACATTTCCCTGTGTTTTCGGTGAGTAGAACAACAGATCTAAATACTATTTGCGCCAGTTTTTGCAGAAGCAAATTGCTTTTAGTGGTTGGGGCTTTTAGAGAAAGGAGTCTAAAATTTAGTCGTCCCCCCCTCCCAATTTGGTCTCTTAGGGCCGCACCCATGGCATATGGAGGTTCCCAGGCTAGGGGTCTAATCACAGCTGTAGCCACGGGCCTACACCACAGCCACAGAATCATCAGAACCAAGCCACATCTGCGACCGACACCACAGCTCACAGCAACGCCGGATCCTTGACCCACTGAGCGAGGCCAAGGATCAAACCGGAATCCTCAGATACTAGCCGTACTTATTAACCACTAAGCTACAAGAACCCTCTCAGTACTTTTTAGTAGGGAATCTGGCTTGTTCACACTTGGTTTTAGTCCCTCCTTGTTACATTCCTTATAGGTTTTTGAAATTTCCTTTGTCCCTTTTCTCTTGCTGGTTTGGTCACATCTTCATTGAACCTTTTCCTCGTGTTAAATTAGAAGTTCTGCTATAATCTGAACTCCATTACTGATTACCCACCCAATTCTTTTGGCAATAAAGTAACCCTACGAAGTGGGCTGAACTGAAATGGAACGGCCTGATAGAAGAGCTGAGTTTCGAGGCTCTCAGGTTGGGTTAAGTGTCCAAGTTCTTCACGGGGCCCTCAAGCTGCCCCAAGGGCAACATGTGTTTTGCGCGGTCTCAGAAGACTGCCCGTGTGATCTCTGAACTGAAAGGAGATAATGGGTAACGTAAACTAGCAAGTGGACCGGAGAATGAGTGTGTCAAAGGGGTGATGGTGGGACGGAAGGAAGAGCCCTTCTCATGGCAGGGTCATCAGTTAAGAGAAAATAAAAGCAGTCTGGCTTGTACAGGACTGAATCAACAGGAATGGGAGGGATTCCCGCGGTGGTGCAGCAGAAACAAATCTGATTAGGAAACATGAGATTGCAGGTTCGATCCCTGGCCTCGCTCAGTGGTCTAAGGATCCCGCATTGCTGTGAGCTGTAGTGCAGGCCGGCAGCTGTAGCTCTGATTGGACCCCTAGCCTGGGAACCTCCATATGCTGCAGATGAGGCCTTAAAAAGCAAAAAAAAAAAAAAAGGAAAGGGAGAAAAGAGCCGCCATTCTGTTTGGTCTTCACACAGAATTAGTGAGAACTGGCCCACCAAGAGAAAGCATGCTCTAAATCACCTACCTCCCACTGCCCTACCCATCCACATCCACCAAACCAACCAGACTTATCCTTCTATCCTTTCAGCCACCCATCTGTTCATTCACCCAAACGTCCATCCGTCCACCTGCTCATCTACCTACGCACTTCCTCCTCCCCCAGACCATCCACCCACACACCTGACAATTCCGAGTATCCATGTACAAAGCCCAGTTCTGGGTACCTGGAGGATACAGGTGAGTCACATCTGTTCCTGTGCTTGCAGAGAAGTGAAAACCGTGAGCACAGACTTACCTAGATAGGATTTCCGGCTCTAGACTCACAACCGCTTCTTCCTGGACCCCTCAACCTAGTTACGCCAGACACTCACACCCATCGGATCTTGGGCTGGACTGTCCTCCTCTCACGCACACTGTTCCTCTTTTGATGCCCCCTGAGCTGTACCTAGCCTCGTCACTATCTCATTTCTCCTTCGCATGAAATCCTCCTCTTGGGTCTCTATCTGGCTCCCATTTGGGGCTCCCTGTGGCCCGGAGAATATAAACTAACTCAGGGACTCCACCACTCTGCACCCTCCCAGGAAACCTCCTCCCACAGCCCTTCAGATTCTAACAACTGTGCAGAGCCCTTCTCTACCAGGTAACCTCTGATGGCTTTCTGAGGACAAGGCACGTTTCTATCAGACTGTAAGCTCTCTGCTGGTCTGTGTCCCGTCCTTTTCCCACCCCACCCCCCACAGGGTAACTGCAAACGCGGGGTGCTCACAGAGGCAGAGTCCACTTGCTGTTTAGTTGACTGGTTGTATGAGGCTGCTGCGCAGATGTCTACAAAGGAAATTGTTTCCAGTGAGAGCGGTGTGTCCTAGTGCCTGCAAGCACCAGTGTTTCTGCTGCTCCAGTCACAAGTCCCTACTGTGAGGCAGCCTTTGGCAGCCACATTTCAATTCAAGCTGCCCTCCCTGGCCACATCTGACTTGAGCTGCCAGCGAGGCTCATGTGCTAAAATGAGAAAAGCCGACCTGATAGAAATGCCTTGGAAGGCCAAAGGAGCCGGTCAGACACGCCTTTTCCGGGGTCTGAGCTGGCAAATCTGGAAAACTGGGTATATGTAGCAGGAGCAGAAGCTTGATGGCCATAGCGGGCCATGAGAAAGCCAAGTCAGGGCAAGGTTCAGCGCAGCACCACAGGGCCAGGAAATTCCTGGGCAGTGGGAAGAGAATTAGAGAAATCCAGAGGGTAGGCAAGTGCCCAGTGGGCAGTGCCCTGGAGAAATGTTTTCAGAAAACCGTGGCTGTCGTGGCAGTGGGGTTCCCAATGCTTCCCTCATTACCTGGGATCCTTGGAATACCCTTCCTGCAACTGACTCCAGACTTTGGGTTGTCGTCAAGAGCTTGACTAACACTTATGACCTGTGATCCTCATCTGAAGGCATTTTTCTTTGCTTTTGAGAAATCAAACCCTGCACAGAGAGCTATTCCTGACTTGCAGAAAACCCATCAATCCTTGCCTTAGGTCAAACCAAGAGCTGTTACGGAACCCCAAGTGGGGCCATGGCCTGTCCTCAGTCTCTGACCAGGAGTGGTCTGAGCACATTAGGGACTACTTAAGGCAAAGTCTGTACCACCCACAAACTGCTCCAACCAAAAGTAGCCCCTCTGCCTAGCCACTGCTCTGTGATTCCCTGTTCCAGACACCTGGAGGCACCAGCACAAGCTCTCTGCTTTATTACTCTTCCAGACAGGGCAATTCTCCCCAGCTGACCCAGTGTTTTAAGTGCTGTATGAAGGGTTGCCCTCCCCACTAGGCAGATGCGGAAAGACGGTCTTCCATTTTTACAGGAAGGGCCTCCAGAACCTAGCTTGATTTGTAAGCCCAAATGCACAATGTGTAACCAAGAGCCAGCCTTTGCGAATAATGTACATTTCCTGCTTTAGTACCTTTCCATACTGTTTCTATGTTCCAGCACACATGATGAACGTTTCAATTTTCCAACAGTAAAGAACCAGAATTCTTAGGACTCATCTCATTTTAGGCTGGGGCTGGAATTGAGAGCCCTTTGGCAGGTGGACATAAAGCACGAGCTCCTAACCTCTTGTGAGTAAAGCCTCAAAGGCACATACTTTAGAGACTGCACAAGCCAGTCACGAGAACTCCGGCAAGTTCCATGCAGTGTCTTTCTTAGGGGTCAATGTCAAAACAGAGTACTGGAAACAGAAGTGTAAGCATGACTCTACCATTCAGAAGAGACAGAACATAAACCACAGGGCAGCTGCAGAGGGCAGAAATTCAAGTGCAATAGTGTTCCTGGTACTAAGAGTGCTATGAAACTCTGGAGTGGTCAAAAAAGCTGCCATCTGAAGAGCCATCCAGAGGGACAGTGCAGACTGTGACCTTAAGATAACAGTAACTACAGCTCAGGATTACCATAAAGACTGGGCTAATACGAATAAAATGCAGAAAACTCGTTTATACCAGCACACTTCTGTACTCTCTACTCTCTTGGCCAGCTTTCATTTCTAGGTCACGTCCAGGTTAAAGGTTTTAGGTCAGGGCTTGGTGCACCAGAGTAAACAGTGGAAAGCATCCGAACTCCAAAGTGGGAAACCTGTAAGATCAAACATTTAGGACCCCTAACAGTAGGTTTTAAGTTCATTAGCTTTGAAGAGAACTTGTTTAGAAACATTCCTTTCTTAACCAAAGAGAAATACTATATCCAGTCATTAAACCATCTACTTGACGCCTAAGTCCCTAGTACACACCCAGCTGTATTTTTTAAGATATCAGACGAAGGCAGACCTCTTCGACTTGTTATCAACTTGAGTTACAGAACAGGAACACAAGATCTAAAGCCACTGCAGCGAGCACAATCTGTTTTGTAAGGAGGAGGGCAACTGCACAAGAAAATACCCAACACAAATTTGAAACAGTAGCTACAAAATAGGGCAGATTTCAATGCTCCAAAAATTTAGGTTAACTTTAATATTAAAGCAGAGACAAAAAATAATTTTAACATTGTTTTAATCAAGTAACATAGCTGTCTGAAACAGGAAATTTTAAGACAGTTGAACAGAGCAAGGTGAAAGATTACTCTATTAGGATAGCCGCTATGAATAAATTTCTTACTATGCGGATCTGAATTCCATTTTAAGTTTGGCACTAGACAAAACATTGGTCTAAGCCAAAGTTTTCTCCTTAGTGTTTAGAAGCCCTGAACATGTTTTCCTTAAAATAAGAGAAAAAAAAAGGGGGGGGGAACCCCGCCATTGCAGGACCTCATTAGCTTGACACTGGGCATGCTGAACACAACAGGCTTATTAGATCAACCAGTATCCCCTACAGAATTTCAGATGACGGCAAAAAAACTTAACCTAGGTGAGACGTGGATTTGTAAAAACCTCTTTGGTGTGACAAAGCACATTCCAAGTATATGGCTCTCCTACAATCTCATCAAAATTTATGGGGTCGGGGGACAGCTGGAGACCAGTTTGTTCCTTTCTATTAAGACTGATAGGGCTTGTTTAAAATACCAAGCTAATAAGGTTTTACCATACCAATTTTTTGTATAATTTCAATGTGAAAAAAACTTACATTGTTAAGGGTTTCATTGTAGTCTGTGAGATGGATCACAAAGAGGTGAAAAGACATAAGCCAGTGCTCCAAACAAAATTCTTCACTCCATGCATTTCTGATTCCCAACGTACTTTTTTTGTTTTTACCTTGAAGATGACTTCTCAGATGTAGTCATAAACCCCGATATCAACAGAGTTTAGATCGGCAAACTGGACAAGGAATACACAAGAAGTTATGCCCAAATATAAAGCCCAGGACTGGCTGGGTCAGGCCCTAGTCACCTGCTTTTTACTTTCAGTTGCCATCGTCACAGACTTCTTGGGTAACCACGTTCAATGTGAAATAAAAAACACCCCAAGTCTTACACCAAAATATAGGCTCTGACTTAGAAGTACGCTTTTAGTTTTTTTTTTAAAAATAAGACATTCCAGGGAGAGGGGGCCAGAAATCAAGACATTAACTGACACTTATTTTGGCAAGATAGCAACGAAAACCTAAAAAGCATAAGCTGTATATCCAATATGTAAAAGGCATCAAAGAACCATATTATCTGGGGAAAAATCCACACTGAACAAAAGATACAGTATATCTAAATATTCTGAAATCGTGACTTATATCACAAGAGTAAATGATGAAAAATTATGCTCAATTTTTGCTAAAGATTAAGTGCACCTTTTCCTGCTTCCCCCAAATAAAATCATAATCACTCCCCAAAATTTGTTTTCTCAGTATAAAGCAACAGCTACATATGGATAAAATGCTTATATGTTAATGTAATTAATTCCCCTGGCTCATCCAACGTGCAATGCACATGACTTCAAAGACTACAATTTGGGGCAAGTATAGAAGAACTGAAAAAAAACAAAAAACAAAAAACAAAACAATTCAAGTTTCAAAACCTCCTCTTAAAATTATTTATAGGACACTCAGGTCATTACAACTTCTTGGTAAAGTTTTGCACGGTCATCTGGTTACCAGTCCATCTTGGCACGGGGATAATGGACATCACCACACGCCAACATGAAGGACCAGAGATAAGACTTCAAAGTACAATCTCTTAATAGCTAAGATAATTTTATGTTCACATTCTGCTAAAGACCTCTTTATAGTCTCAGCACCTAACAATATCTAATAGGCTCCAAAAGTCCTATCAAGTTAAATAATGGTGCAACGTTTTTTAAAGGAGCCATTTCAGCTTAAGTCATTCGAGCCAAAAATCTGAAGAATGACCAAAATCAAATCTTTATTTTTATAACTGTATAAATGTGATCCAAATGTGTCCACCACTAATTTTTCAAAAAGAAACATGCTATAAATAAGCAAACTACATCTGCTCACTGATGTGTATGGACTTCCTAGATGTCTTGTTGGGTTTAATTACAGACCACTCACAGCAATACATTTTTAGTAGAAAGTGTAGCATGATGTTAAGCCATTTTAGCTTTTGCACATACATGTTGCACTTCTGGCTGATGATGCAAAAAGATTCTCAGCATTACACAGTTAAGCTGGGCTACACCCACCCCTCTAAATGGCATCAATATCAATGTCATCATCCTTGTCAGACTTCACAGCTTCAACTTTCGGTACGCTCGCAGTCTTTGAATACACCACCTGATAAAACAAGATTTTTTATTGATAATCTTTATCCCAATAAATCCACCTATAAAAATAGATCAATGGTCAACAAAGAAAAAATACCTAGAGACATCATTCTGCAAGAAATTCTTTTTCTTTCCTTTGGTTTTTTTTTTTTTTTTTTTTTTGTCTTTCTGCCTTTTTATGTAGAGCCGCACCCGCGGCACATGGAGGTTCCCAGGCTAGGGCTCTAATAGGAGCTGTAACTGCCGGCCTACACCACAGCCACAGCAATGCTGGATCCGAGCCGCGTCTGCAACCTACACCACAGCTCACGGCAATGCCAGATCCTTAACCCACTGAGCAAGGCCAGGGATCGAATCCGCAACCTCATGGTCCTTAGTCGGATCGTTAACCACTGAGCCACAGAGGGAACTCCTCCTTTGGTCTTTTTAAGGCCGCGTCTGTGGCATATGGAAGTTCCCAGGCTAGGGGTTGCATCAGAGCTATAGCTGCTGGCCTACATAGGTCAGAGCAATGCTGGATCCTTAAAGTGAAGCCAGGGATCGAACCCATGTCTTCTGGGATTCAACTGGGTTCGCTACTGCTGAGCCACAACGAGAATGCCCAAGAAAATTTTTGTGATGCCAAACTAAGTTAACCTCTCCGCAGTCTAAGAGTATCTTAGTTTTTATAGCCATTAATACCCCTACACTCAACTTACACCAACAAAAAACCTCTCCCTTGGGAACTCAAGACAGTATTTAATTGAAATCAATGTTCGGGAGATTTCCATCACTTTTTTTTTTTTTTTAAGGCCGCACCCACATTAGGCTCCCAAACTAGGGGTTGAATTGGAGCTATAGCTGCTGGCCTACGCTGCAGCAAAAACACAGGATCTGAGCCACGTCCGTGAACTGCATATACCGTGGTTCACAGCAACGCCAGATCCTTAACCCACTGAGCAAGGCCAGAGATCAAACCCACATCCTCATGGATACTAGTCAGGTTTGTTAACCACTGAACCATGACGGGAACTCCTGCTTTTTCTATTAATGCGATTGCTTTATAAATTAAGTAATTATAAATTGAGTAATTATTGCATTTAAAAGTCTTAATTTTGGAATTACCAAATATTGGCATTTTATAATTCTCCAAACACCCAACACTAACACCATATTTAGTAATTCTCTCAGCGTTTACCTCGATATTCTCATCTTCATCATCATCTTCACCACCAGAAGATTCTTCCTCTGCTTCCTTCAACCATTTTATAAATGGTTCGGCTTTGACACGAATCTCTTTGGCAAGTTCTTTTGAGACATATTTCTTAGAAGCCTAAAGTAAGTTCAATTTAAACTTTCAGTTTGAGGAATTTAGAAATAACTTGAATAATTTGTGTAATTGCCCATACTCATCTCTGAGGACTGAGCCATAATCTTAACCTTAAACTCCTTTTTTTTTTTGGTCTTTTTGCCTTATCGAGGGCTGCATCTGCGGCATATGGAGGTTCCCAGGCTAGGGGTCTAACAGGAGCTGTAGCCTCCGGCCTTCACCACAGCAACGCAGGATCTGAGCCACGTCTGCAACCTACACCACAGCTCACGGCAACGCCAGATCCTTAACCCACTGACCAAGGCCAGGAACTGAACCTGCAACCTCATGGTTCCTAGTCGGATTCGTTAACCACTGAGCCACGAAGGGAACTCCTCTTAACCTTTAGCTCTTGACAGAATAAACGCATTCAGCAAGTAAGTATTAAAGGGCACCAAGTTTTCTCTGGTTATTACCAGAAAGCTGTCATGGTGATGGTGGGAACCACACTACAGGGTATACCAGTCACACAAAAGAATTGCATTTCAATATAGAGACTGGATATTAGAAATTACTACTTCAAAAAACACAGAAAAACCCAAAACCCCCAGTATTTATCTTGAAGAGCTTCTTTATATATTCCCACCTTTTCCGACCAGCTAATGATGACTTCTTCTTCCAAAAGGTCTGCATCATACATCTCCTTCAAGATATGTGGAATTTTGGAGATGAGCTGAGCCTGATGCATTGCTACCACACACTCCAAACCATGAAGAAGGTACCGCTGGGCTTTTTTGTTGTTGTGGCAAAACTGCAAATAGATATCCTGGCATCAACAAGCTTTCTTAGATGTTCCAAGCTGACAATTCTAATATCCAAGCACATTAAATTGCCACAGGAGGATTCTCTTTATTTTTTTAATTATTTTTTTTTTAATTTTTAGGGCCACACTTTTGGCTTACAAGTGCAGGGTCGAATCAGAAATACAGCTGCCAGCCCACACCTCAGCCGCGCTGCAGCTTGTAGCAATGCTAGATCCTTAATCCACTGAGACACCAACCAGAACTCCACCTTAGGATTCTTAGATCTCTAATTTACAGTTAGTTTTCCAGATACTCTGTCCATTTCCAGGATGACAGACCAAATAAAAAGATAGAAACAAGGTTTCCAAGACCACAGCTGTAAATCTTATGTCTCTGTACTTACTCGTAAGAAATGGCGCCTGTATTTCTTAATTTGTTCTCTAATCTTCTCATTAAAAAGAACTTCAGTCAAAACAAGAGGGCCCATGGCCTTTACATCCAGTCTTTCTGCTTCAGCTACAATTTCTTTGTCAGATGAGTCAATAATACCCTCTTCTTTCTTTTTCTGTAAATAAAAGAAAGCAATTCAGTAAGGTGGAAGCTCATTTTCTTCTGGAGATATTTAGTCCCTACTCTCACTGGCGTTCCCTTTTCTCCCAACTCAGGACAGCTCTAAGATGGGTAAATGATACACAGCTACTAAGGACAGCCAGTGCCTGGAACTGCCCTCAAAGACATTTAAAGAAACAAAAAACAGACCTGTGTTTGAGCATTTCAGAAGACAGTATTAAAAAAAAATTATTTGCCAAATACTCAGCTTAAAGCAATAAATACCTAACAAAAGTTCAAGACTGGGTAGAAGCTGATTTACTGATCAACAAACCATTTAACGCAAATATTTTACCTTAACAAAATCAAACAAGATATTGACTCGTTCTTCAATAGTCCTTTCCAAATCATCACTGAGGGTTAAAACTTTTGCATGGTCACTGATTTCATCCATTCTGCGCCTTTGAGCTTCCTCTGTTGTATCCTCCCCCCAGTCATCATCCTCCTCTTCTTCCTGTTTGTAAGGAGAAAAATGCTTGGCCAGAGTTCCTGTCATGGCTCAGCGGAAGCGATCGGACTAGCATCCCTGAGGACACAGGTTCAATCCCTGGCCTCGCTCAGTGGATTAAGGGTCTGGCGTTGCTGTCTGCGGTGTAGAAGCTAGCAGCTACAGCTCTGATTCGACCCCTAGCCTGGGAAACTCCATGTGACACAGGTGCAAGCCCTAAAAAGACAACCCCCCCACTCAAACAGTTGGCCAAAGAAACCTTAAAAATATTCCAGAGGTCTGTCAAGGTAACAATTTCCCACTAAAAAAGTATTCACCTCAATCAGTGACAGCTAGCACCCAATATACTGTTATGCTCAATGAAGGCTGGCTTTACCATTTATTTCTGTCAAGTAAAGGTTCAATTTCACACAATTTTAGTGCCCACCACACCCATCAACCTTACACTTACCACAGCATGCGGAGGAGGACTGATTTCACTTGGAGGTGGTGGTGGTGGTGTTTCGCTGCTGGACACGGTGCCATTTTCCTTGTCCTTACCCTTTCTATTTTTCTTTTCCTTTTCTTTCTTTCCTGTACCACTGTCACTATTCTCTACAGGTACAAAAAAGAGACACAAGTTTAGTACCCATTTTGCCCACCATGATTATTTAAAATTTCGTACATCCTTTTGAAACCCTCCTCTCAGAAAGATCACACTCAGAATGCTATCTGTAATTCTAAAAGGATTCACAAACCAAATTTATCTGCTGTATCTCACAGGCAAGTGAATGGAGCTAAGAATGGAATGTCCCAAGTATCAGTGGTATTAACTACTGGGTAAAATTGAGATAAATGACGATACCTCAGAAGACCAAGTAAATTAGGCACCAACTCTCTCCTTCCACCCCGGTGAACTTAAACCAGGGCATTACCTACTGCACTTGAGCCAGCAGCTGGAACTCTGTTTAAGTCTATATAACGGCTTGTCTCACAGAGGAGAACACCGGAATAGGTTAGACTCTCTTGCTATAGCAAGCTCAAATTGTGTCAGACAGTTTTGATCATCTGCCACAGAGTGTTGCTTGCAGCGCTTTAAAGCCACTGGGGCTTAATGATCCAAGACCTGCATCCACACAATATTTCAGAGATCCGTCACAATCTGTTCCACCGAAACCTGCCTCATATATGTGTCTTGAAATTTAAGGATATAGAGTTCAGCTCAAAGTAACAGTATATCAGACAGTAGTACATGTATCAAAAAAATTCTAAGTTCCCGTCGTTCAGCGGTTATAAGTCCGACTAGAATCTATTGAGGTAAGATCTGATCCCTGGCCTTGCTCAGTGGGTTAAGGATTCGGTGTTGCTGTGGCTGTGGTGTAGGTCAGCAGCTGTAGCTCTGATTCGACCCTTAGCTGGGAATCTCCATAGGCCTTGGGTTCGGCCCTTAAAAAAAAAAAAGTTCTAAATAACACATGACACAAACATTAGAATTTGACAATTGACCTTTGAGGATTCCCGTCATGGCACAGTGGAAACAACAGACTAGGAACCATGAGGTTGCAGCTTGGATCCCTGATCTCACTTAGTGGTTTAAGGATCCAGCATTGCCATGAGCTGTAGTGTGGGTCGCAGGAGGGCATTGGATCCTGCACTGCCGTGGCTGTGGCACAGGCTGGCAGCTGTAGCTCCAGTTTAACCCCTAGCCAGGGAACCTCCATATGCCTCAGGTGAGGACCTAAAAACCAAAAAAAAAAAATACACAACACAAAACACAACTGACCTTTGAACAACGTGGGTTTAATCCTCAAAGATCCATTTACATGCGTTTTTTTCCAGATAAAAACACACTAAGGTATAACACCATCCACAATTGGTTGAATCCTTAGCTGCAGAGCTGACAGTATCGTTACATGCAATTTTTCAGCTGTGCAGATATTCAAGGATCAACTTTATCGCAGTTTTATTATAGCAGCAAAGAAACATTTCTATTTTGTTTCCAACAATCAGTTGCTCTATATTAATATTTTAGAAGATTATAAACTTACCAGGTGGGTTTTTGAGAATGAATGTGCAGAGTTTATGATGTGTGTCAAGCATGCCTCGATAGCCACAGGCTTTACAAGAATTACCTATTGTTTGCTTCTTTGGATTGACATGCTGCCAAAAAAAAAAATAATAATTACAACACTCGTAATACATGATGAAGATCTTCTAAGGAAAAAAATGCGAAAATACCTAGCTATCAAAAGACCTCAGCTTAATAAGCAAAATCATTTTTTTAAACTGTTTTTATATTTGCTATTTAGGGCCGCACCCAAGGCATATGGAAGTTCCTGGGCTAGGGGTAAAATTGGAGCTGTAGCTGCTGGCCTACACCAAAGCCACAGTAACACTGGATCTGAGCCAGGTCTGCGGACCTACACCACAGCTCATGGCGACACAGATGCTTAACCCACTGATGAGGTATCTGCATCCTCATGGATTCTAGCTCATAACCACTAAGCCACGACAGGAACTCCTAAATTAAAAAATAATGTTTAGGAGTTCCCGTCGTGGCTCAGTGGTTAACGAATCCGACTAAGAACCATGAGGTTGCGGGTTCGATCCCTGGCCTTGCTCAGTGGGTTAAGGACTCACCATCATAGTGAGCTATGGTGTAGGTTACAGACGCAGCTCGGATCCCGCGTTTCAGTGGCTGTGGCGAAGGCTGCCAGCTACAGCTCCTGTTAGACCCCTAGCCTGGGAACCTCCATATGCCATGGGTATGGCCCTAGATAAGGGCAAAAAAAATAAATAAAAAATGTTTATATGAGTTCCCAACGTGGCTCAGTGGTTAACAAACCCGACTAGCATCCATGAGGACATGGTTCAATCCCTGGCCCTACACAGTGGTTAAGGCTATGGCGTTGTCACGAGCTGTGGTGTAGGTTGCAGATGCAGCCTGGATCTGGTGTTGCTGCAGCTGTGGTGTAGACTGGCAGCAACCAGCTTGGGAACCTCCATATGCTGTGGGTGCAGCCCTAAAAACACAAAAACAAAACAAAAAACTTTACAGCCAAACCTGCTGTGTATGGAGATTCTGGGGCCACACACTGAATCTGAGCCACAGCTGTGACCTATGCTGCAGCTGCGGCAACTCCATAGATCCTTTAACTGGTAGCGCTGGGCTGGGGATCGAACCACACCCCCGCAGCAACCTGTACTGGGGAAACACTGGAGAGCCACTGCAGATTCTTTACCCACTGTACCATGGTGGAAAAGACCGAAGGAATATTTTTCCTTTTTACAACCACACCTACACCACATGGAAGTTCCTGGGCCAGAGACCAAATGAGGTATTTATCTGGGCCTACACAGCAGCTTACAGCCAGGGACTGAACCTCAGCAACAATATCAGATCCTTAACCCACCGGCCAGGAGAACTCAAAGAATTTTTACACAGTGTTTTGCATAAAGCCAGTATGGAAACAGCTACAGAATTGGAGACCTCGTGCTTTACTTCTATTTAAGTCTGCTGTCTTCTTGGATCACAATCTGATGAAATTACAGAAGTAGATATACTGCTTTTTCTTTTGACCTTAAAGGCACTCACCAGATCTGTTTCAGGATTCTCACACTCAGGACAGAGAACAAATTTTTTAATGAATCCATCCAACATGTCTTGCAGCTTATTCGCCTCATGAGATCCATTGACAATGTAACGGTCATTCTTAACATCAAACTGGGTCTGTGCTCCCAGCTCACAACCAAAATATTTGGTGGGATCTATTGGGCAGGGAGAATAAATCTGCTTTGTTACCCTGTTAACCAAGTTAATCTTTACCTACTCACCCTTATTTACACAACTATTACTTTTATGTTTTTAAACTGCTGGATTGAAAAAAAAATCTGTCGCTCAGATAATTTTGTATACCAAGTAATATACCAATTAGTTTCAAAAGCGCAACTTTTCCATTTAACCCAGCTGATTAATTAGCACACAATTCAGGCAACATTTGGAGACCAGAAGTTGTCACAACTATGTCTATAAGATGCCTTTTCAGACTTGTCAAGAGACGTTACTTACACGTAGGAGGCCGATTAAGCGCTTTGGCTACGTCAACCATGTTGACTATAACTGTCTTGATTCCATTTCCTTTGCCCTCAACCTACAGAAAGCAACAATTTTAATTTTGCAGTGTCTACTCCAGCAAAGGCAACCTTCAATAATATAAGAGAAAAACTTAAGCCTCACCACTATGAAAAAGTTTAACATTACCTTGGCAATCAGACGGGGCATCTTGTAGCGATAGAACTGGTCTGACACGCTGCGGTTGACGTTGACAGACATTTTGGCTTATTAGTGACTTTATCAATAAGATGAAGAGATCTTTGATTGCAACTTTTTGGTATCCTCTGTCTGGAGAAGAAGGGATGACATAAACGACTGCAAGAGTTCTCGGTCTCTGACATGAAAAATTTTTCGCCACTGAGGCTGTAAGCTTCTTGCTTGTACGCTATGTTTCCCCAATACAGGTACCAATGGCTGCGCAACAGCTCTGAAAAAGAGAGAACAACCCCCCCACATTTAAGCCATTTCTGCAATGAAATACCTGCCCGCCCACTCTGTTTAATTACGCCTAATTCTCGCATGATAAAAACACCTGCGTTCACCTGACAGCCAATTCTCAAGAAACACGGGACACCTGCAGCAACATTAAAGGCCTCCATTTTGATGAAGATGTGACTCGATTAGGAGATACCAGAAACAGCCAACTAAGCTGCTCCAGCTGCTGAGTTTACATCAGACCAGTCACGTCAATGGCTTCCTTCTGCCGAATGGCCCTATCTTAACAGCTGCTGCCAACCGAACGCAGCCAGCCTCTTCCTCTCCCAAACCAGGCCTGTGGTGTCGACCAAGTTCTCGGATATGCTCCGGCCACGCTGTCACTTCGGCAACCATCGCTTACTCCACGGAAACACTTGCATAACTACAGCCGTGAAACACGGTCTCGACCGACGCAGCGTGCGGGCCCGGGGAGTGCCCAGCCCCGACCTTGACCTCGTCTCGGTTCAGGCAGTTAACCTCCGCTCCCGTCCGCACGCCAGTCGCTCCGCGCCGCGCTGTCAGAGGCGGCACCTGCGAGAGCCCGGGACCCCGCCGCAGCCCCGCCATGTGCGGCGGCGGGGAGACCGGCCCGGCGCGGGCGCTGACTCACAGACGCGGCCCCTGGGCCTGACTCAGCCCCCGGCGGCGGCGGCGGCGGGCCCGCGCGGCGCGCCCCCGCGGGCCGGCGGGGGGCGGGGAGCGGGGCCGGGGACGCGCCGCCGCCGAACTGCGCCACAGCACACGCGCGGGTCACGCGGCGCGCCGCCATCTTGTGCGGCCGCCATCTCCCGCCGGCCCGCGCCCGCCCGCGACTCACCGTTTTCGTCAAATAAAGACATAAACCCAACGCTGCTCGCCCGGGACTGGGATGAAGTGAGGCGCGTGTGAACCCGAGTCCGAGGAGGGGCGGCGGAGGCGGCGGAGGCAGCGCAGCGAGCAGCGGCCGGGCCAGGCGCCGCCGAGCAGCGGGGAGGGGCTGTCCCAGCGACGTCCGGGGTCCACACCCTTCAGCGCCCGGGGCCTGGCGACCTGGCGCGGAGAGACGGCGCCGTGAGCCGCGGGCGTCGGGGCGCCTTCCCCGCCAGCCAGCGGCCCGCGGGGGTCGAGGGGGCGGGGAGGGCGGGGGAGGGGGCGCGGGGCTGCCGCCCCTCCACCGGACTCACCTCTGGAATGTTCTCGCTCTGACTGAACAACGCCGCCGCCGCGCTCAAGCTACCCTCGGCCCCAGCGCCCGCCCCCCGCGCCAGGTCGCACAGCCTACTGGCTGGAGGGCCTCCCGAGTTCGCCCGTCATTGGCCCGCCTGCCGCGTCAATCGCGTCTTTCCCCGCCCCTTCTGCTTCCTGGGGCTCCACTCGCCGCCTCAGCCCGCCCCCAGCACCGCGTCCCGGCTTCCTTCTCTGGCTCTCCCCTCCCCCGCCTTTCCCAGAGGCCCTCGCGGTCTCGCGAGAGTGGGCGGGGCGCGGTGGCGAAGTTCGGTAGCCCGGCAGTGCTTTGTCGGTTTGGGCGCCGGGGAAGATGGCGGTTGGCCCCCCACCCCCGCGGGCCCGGCTGTGGCCTCGCTGCTCCCGAGGCCGCTTTCCCGCACGAGTTCTCCCCGCGCTGGGCGCGCAGACTCTCGGGGCCTCCTCTGCTTCTTCCGATCCTTGGGTTCGCCGGCGGTCCAGTCTTGCGAAAGAAGTTGCTTTTCCTCCCCACCCCCTAGGCCTGGGCTGGTGGTGAAGATTGGAGGGCCAGGGTCTTCCGTCCCGCCCGGGTCTGCGTGGCCGCGGCTGTCGTGACCAGCAGCCCGCCTCGCTCCTTCTCCGGCGCCGGGCCTACAAGCCTAGCTTGGCTGGCTGCTCCCATCCACCCGTTTTCAAAGAGGGAAACCCCACATTAGTTCGTAATTTCAGGGCCTCCGGAAAGCGATCTTGATTCTCGTGCCCTACCATCTCTTTGCTCGAAATAAGCATCACGTGAGGTTACATCCAGTTTATAAGTTGTGACTTCCTTGCTGGGCAAAGCACAGCCGAAGGCAGGTGTTCCTGATGAGGTTCCCGTATTCGCTTGAAAATGATAAGAGCCTTCCATATTTTAGTTCTGTTGAAGTGATTACAGAAACTCCCATTCTTTCAGATAAACATATTTTATGTAAAAGGTTGGATGCAACCAAAAACGTACTGAGAGTCCACCCTGAAATTTGAAAACATGCTTGACCGTAATATAGCAAGAGCCAAATAACCGAGCCTTTGGTTCGAGGGAGCCATTGCAGCAGTGCCGGGCAGTAGCGTGGTGACCTGGGTCTGGATTAAATAGCAGTGTTGCTGAGACGGGGCGAGGTGAATAAGGGCCTGACCTTTGTTTCCGGCCCCTCGAATCAGCAAGGTTAGAATAGAAAGATACGTTGATTTTTTTTTTAAATCAAAGTTTAGGGCTACTCTTTCATGATTGTATAAGCTTTATAAACCATTTAAAAATGGACAGTGTCAGAGGGGAGAATAAAAAGGATGATCCAGAATTGAGAGAATTGATTTGTCCATTGCTGCAGGAGCTTTTGTTATAATCCCACAGTGTATGCAGTGGTGTATAATTGTTCTTTAATGCTTTATTGGTACCAGAGTTCCCCGTCTGACAAACTAGAATGATAGATCCCAGACATGCTTGTCTGCTTCACACTGGGACGTGACTTAGCAGTATTAAAACCTTGGGTTTTGCATGACTGCACACAAATTTTATTATTTTAGAAACTCTGTTAAAAAAATACAGGCATGAAACTAGTTTGAGGTTAGAGATCTGCTTCCTCAGAAAAATTTTAAACACCTACAAAGTGATCACTGTTTGGGGTAGTGTTTGACGGTCCCATATTTAATTTCAATAAAGAAGTTTATACTAAATTTTAGCTTTTTTTTTTTTTTTTTAGTTTTGTTTTCTTTTTAATGCTGCATGTGCGGCATACGGAGTTCACAGGCTAGGGGTCCAAACTGAAGCTGCAACTGACAGCCTACGCCACAGCCACAGCAATGCTGCTGGATCCTTAACCCACTGAGCGGGGCCGGGGGTGGGACTCACATGGCCATGAGTACTAGCCATTACCGCCACAACAGGAAACCCCAAAACACATGTTTTTCCCAGGCTAGGGGTCGAATCGGGGCTACAGCTACAGGCTGTACACTACACTACAGCCACAGCAACGCCGTATTCTTACCCCACTGAGCAAAGCCAGGGATCAAACCCGCAACCTCGTGGTTCCTAGTCAGATTCATTTCCGCTGTGCCACAACAGGAACTCCGAAAGTTCCCTAATTTTAATTTTATTTATTTATGTATTTATTTTTTTGTCTTTTTGCCTTATCTAGGGCCGCACCCGTGGCATATGGAGGGTCCCAGGCTAGGGGTCTAACAGGAGCTGTAGCTGCTGGCCTTTGCCACAACCACAGCAACGCGGGATCCGAGCCACGTCTACGACCTATACCACTGCTCACGGCAACAGCGGATCCTTAACCCACTGAGTAAGGCCAGGGATTGAACCTGCAACCTCATGGTTGCTAGTCGAATTTGTTAACCACTGAGCCATGACAGGAACGCCCCCTAATTTTAATTTTCAGTTTGTGTACTATTAATTTATGTCTAGTCACAGACAGCTTTTAAAAATTGCTTTTAACTATACTATTTGTTGAATGTTTCTCATAACCTAGGATTTGCTAAGTCCTTTGAAGGCACGCTCTTATTTTCTTCTTAGACCCTATGAGGAATTTTTTTTCCCATTTTAAAAATGAGCAAACTGGGGGGAGTTCCTATTGTGGCTCAGTGGTAATGAACCCGACTAGTGTCCATGAGGATTCAGGTTCGATCCCTGGCCCTGCTCATTGGGTTAATGATCTGGCATTGCTGTAAGCTGTGGTGTAAGTCGAAGATGTGGCTTGGATCCACTGTGGTGAAGGCTGGCAGCTGCAGCTCCAATTCGACTCCTAGCCTGAGAACTTCCATATGCTGCATGTGCCACTCTAAGAAGCCAAAACAAAAAAAGCGCAAACAGGCTTACTGGAAAAATTAAGCAATTTGTCCAAGATCATATACTAGTAAGTGGTAGAGTTAGAATTTAAACCCAAGTTTGTCTGATCTCAAAGTCTAACCCTTATCCATCATGTATACAGCCTCTCCAGGTAAACATAAAAATAAATAAAATGAGGTGATTTGCATGTGTAATCTCATTTAATTCTTTATCATGTGAGGGATTGTCGTTATACCCATTTTACAGGTGAGGAGACTCAGGAAGTTTAAGTAATTTTCCCAAAGTCGCCTGTCTAGTAAATAGCTGACAGCGTTTGAACTCTAATTCGACGCCAAGCTCATTGCACAATTCCACCTCCCATTTCTGGGTCTCCGCCTCGTTTGGCTGAGCTGTTTTCCCCAATCAGATCCTCGCAGTTTGCTTAATAATGACTACTTGGTGCTTATGAAATTCTCGTCAAACAAGTGCCTGAATTCTGCCTTTCAGGGAATGCCTTGGAATGCAGACATGAACAGTTGCTGAAAAGGTAAATTATTAAATTGGCTTTGCAGTTGCTTAGTTACTGGTGTCTGTAAGTCTGTTTAGCATGAATTAGCCCTGTTAAGCCAGGTTGAATCTGTGTGGACTGAGACCCTTGCGCTTCTGATCTGTGGGCCACAGAGGGGAGCATGGCATTGTGCTCCGTGCCGGCCTCTCCCTCTGACATCCCCCTCTCTGCCTTCTCTAACCTCCAGCATACTTTTAAAGCTGTGCCTGGTTAGTTACTTAAGTTCTTGTCTCCCCAGCCTGAGTAGCTGCAGGGGTGTGCATCATAGCCTAAGCCTGGATGCGGAGGGCAGGCATTCAAAGCTGCTGGAAGGAACTGCAGGTTATCTGGTGCATACAGAGGTAGTGAAGGGTGTTGGCTGTGTTCAGTCTAAAGCAGGGTAATCTAATGCACGCATATCCGTAAACATCGCTCAGTTGCTAGGCAGCAAGTATACAGGTCCTGCCTGCATCTCAGCCCCTGCCCAGGGAGGCCACATGTCAACAAGTCACAGCTAGTGCCTTCCTGGTGGACGCACAAATGAAGCTTGCCCTGCTCTGTGGAATCCCTGGCCCTCTGGGGAGGATGCCACTGGCTCCCACGCCAACCCCACACCTCCGGCATTCACGACACTTTATAGCAGTTGCCAGTTTACTTCTGCACCTTCCTCATGAGCGTAAGCAACTTGCAGACAGGAAACCTATCCTTGAGGACAACCAAGGACTCCGAACGTGGGCAGAAGACTAGGGACCTTCAGTTGCAAAGGGAACCAAGGCAGGATGCAGAAGTGCCTCTGAGGAAAAGGCGAGGCGTCCAGGTGAGGCGTCGCTGTGGCCCATGTGACATCTTCCAAGTGTATCACTCCAACCGGAATCTGTCCGTGTCATCCTGGCAGGAGAGAAAGGGGTGCAAAGCGGTATGGATTCAGCAGACGATGGAGAAATGCGGGTGACCCAGAAAGCAGGTCCTGCTCTTGCGTCCATGGCATCCCAGTCACACACGACACCCAGGATGGGACCACGCCCACACTGGTGGCTTCCGGCTCCCCTCAGGCCCTTTCTTCAGGGAAGCCAGGCGTGTGGCTGCTAAGAGGATGCTGTCCTGTGCCATTCTGGTGCCGGCGGGCAAGGCGCTTACTGGTGCACTGTGCTGCTGCAGGAATGGGGTTCCTCGCAGCCACTTGCAAACCCCTGTGAGAGAACGTCTTAACGTGTTCCCATCTCTGCCACACGCCGTCCTCTTTAGCTGTGAGTCTGGCACAGATTATCCACGTCGGCCACTGAGCTCACTGATTGCTAATGGGCTGTGACCTGGGCCTTGTAACGAAGCCCCCGATGCGACCCCCGGGAAGCACCTTCACAGCCGAGTCAGCTGCCGTTTTGGGTGGACTGGCCATCTCTATCCTAGGCAGCAAGGATACGGGTCTGCCTACATCTGCGTCTCGTCTTTTGACAACAACAAAAAAAAAAATTGGGAGGGAGGGGAGGCACTGTGCCTGCGGCATAGAGAAGTTCCCAGACTGAACCTGTGCCACAGCAGCGACAATGCCAGATCCTTAACTGAGTCACCAGGGAGACCCTGGGTTTTGTATTTCTTTCTTCTTTTTTTTTTTGGTTTATCATTTTTTTCTGTATTTCTTAAGGGATACCTACCCTGCTTCTCTGTACATGGCCTGGTTTCCCTAAGTCAGTGGTTCTCAAATGGATGAGCCTTAGAATCCTCAGAGGTCTTATGAAAATAGTGATGGGGGGGCCTCCCCAAATTGGGGTTCAGTAGGTCTTTGTGGGGCCCGGAATTTAGCTGCTGCTGGTACTGCTGGTTCCAGGCAACACTTTGCCTTAAAGCCAGGGGACCATGCCTCTTCTTTCCCCTCACTGTAGTCTCAGTAGCTTTCTTTCTTTTTCTTTTATGTCTTTTTTTTTTTTTTTCTTTAATGGTCACACCTGCAGCATATGGAAGTTCTCAAGCTAGGGGTCAAATCAGAGCAGCAGCTGCCGGCCTACACCACAGCCATAGCAACGCTGGACGCGAGCCACATCTATGACCTACACCACAGCTTCTGGCAACGCCAGATCCTTAACCCACCGAGTTAGGCCAGGGATCGAACCCACATCCTCATGGATATTAGTTAGGTTCTGAACACACTGAGCCACAATGGGAACTCCTTAGTGCTTTCTTTTGAGATAGTCCATGTGCCCTAATTCAGGCAGGCAGCCTATGAATCAAGATAAGTGTAAAGAGAAAGCTGATGCCACGAGACTGCATCGCAGTGGTGGTCAGCAGGCCCAGTGGTGACGTTACGGGGCTGGCTGTCGAGAGGCTTTGCATTACACTGACCATGCCCGTTAGAATCATGCTTCAAGGTCCCAATGACGTTGCATCGCTGTGAAACCCCTGTGACCCGGGTTCTCTCACTGGCATCCTGACCCTTCAGAGAGGTGGCAGCATGTCCGTGCTCCTCACGTGATGGGAGAGCAAGGCTCAGAGAGAGGGTCTGCTTTAAGTTCGGGGTCAGCTGTCCTTCCTCGCAGCTTTAAGGCTTTTCTGACTTTGTGGCACTCACTGTCCGTTTGGCACATCCAGGTTCTGGTCGGATTTTGGTAGCTCTAGAGTTCCCGTCGTGATACAGTGAGAATGAATCCGACTAGGAATCATGAGGTTGCAGGTTTACTCCCTGGCCTCGCTCGGTTGGTTAAGGATCCGGCGTTGCCCTGAGCTGTGGTGTAGGTCGCAGACACGGCTTGGATCTGGCGTTGCTGTGGCTGTGGTGTAGGCCGGTGGCTACAGCTCCTGTTAGACCCCTAGCCTGGGAACCTCCACATGCCGCGGGTGCGGCCCTAGATAAGGCAAAAAAAGACAAAATAAATAAATACGTACATACATACATAAATACATAAATAAATAAATAAAAATTAAAATTAGGAATTCCCGTCGTGGCTCAGTGGTTAAGGAATCCGACTAGGAACCATGAGGTTGCGGGTTCGATCCCTGGACTCACTCAGTGGGTTAAGGATCTGGTGTTGCCGTGAGCTATGCTGTAGGTTGTAGATGCGGCTTGGATCCAGAGTTACTGTGGCTATGGTGTAGGCCTGCGGCTGTAGCTCTGATTCCACCCCAGCCCAGAAACCTCCATATGCCAAGAGTGCAGCCCTAAAAAGCAAACAAATAAAAATTTAAAAAAAAGAAAAAGAAAGACTTACAATTAAAAGGGGGGAATGAAAAAAAAGAAATTTTCCCTTATTGAGAGTTCCCATTGTGGCTCAGTGGGTTAAGAACTGACTAGTATCCATGAGGATGCAGGTTTGATACCTGGCCTTGCTCAGAGGTTTAAGGATCCAGCATTGCTGCAAGTTGCGGTGTAGCTTGCAGATGTGGCTCTGATCTGGCATTGCTGTGGCTGTGGCGTAGGCTGGCAGCTACAGTTCCAATTTGACCCCTAATCTGGGAACTTCCATATGCCACAACTGTGGCCCTAAAAATAAGTAAATTGAATAAATAGAAATGTTCCCATATTGAGGTATGGGAACTAGTGGATTATACATAAGTTAGCTTGGATTTTATACGAACTGAAACAGCCTGTTTGTTGCCTGTCAAACATACATGGTACACCTGTTTTAATTATTAAAGAAAAGGGTGCACCGGCCAGAAGTAAAGACTGTCCATGTTAAAAACGAAGATTAGGAGTTCCTGCTGTGGAGCAGTGGGATCGGTGGCACCTCTGCAGTGCCAGGACGCAGGTTCGATCCCTGGCTCAGCACAGGGGGTTAAAGGATCCTGCGCTGTTGCAGCTGCGGCAGAGGTAACTGGGATCTGGCAACTGTGACTGGGATCTCATCCCTGGCCTGGGCGCTCCCTACGCCGCCGGGCAGCCAAAAATGAGGAATAAATTAGTAAATAAAGGTGACATGTCGTCTTTCCTGGGCTGCCAATGCTGGTGCTCCTTCAGTGATAAAGCTTCCTTTCCAGGTGCCATGCTGACTTGCTGTGTACATGCTGATCGCCCTTTATTTTTTTAAAACCTTGAAATTATGTATATTGCCTTGCTTAATGTTTTTTGTTCTGAAAAGATAGAAAACTATGCTGAAACTCCTGCTTCTCTGGAGCAGTTTCTCAGAGTAATCCGGAAAGCTGGCTTCGGGCTATCGTCCTGAGATAAAATTCTTTTCTCTTTCTGTTATAGATTGCTCATTGATTATTTTTGTCAACAGTAGGAAGGGAGAAAGAAGGAAAGAGGAACACAATTAACTTTAGGTCCCTGTCTGTTCCCAAAAGTTCTGCAAGGCAGTAAATGATGCCCTTTTTTTTTTGCCTCTTCTTTTAAGGTCACACTCGCAGCATATGGAGGTTCTCAGGGTAGGGGTCGAATCAGAGCTGTAGCTGCTGGCCTACACCACAGCCACAGCAACGCCAGATCCGAGCCGCATCTGCAACCTACACCACTGCTTATGGGAAAACTGGATCCTTAACCCACTGAGTGAGGCCAGGGATCGAACCTGGGTCCTCACGGAGTAGTCAGATTCATCTCCACTGAGCCACAGTGGGAACTCCAACGATGCCTGCTTTTCATCAGTCAGCCACTCTGCCTCCCGACCAGGCCCAAGCCAGACATGAGAGCTGCAGATGGGCCTCTGGAGGTGCTGTGTCTGCTCGTGCACTTGTTTTGTTTGTGAGCTAACATCTAAGAAATCGGGACATTTTGCCTAAAAATCCAGATTTCTGGTTCTTGGGAAGTCGGAAGCCTTGACATTCTGGGACATTTTTGCCCAGGGCAGCTCTTCCGGGAGCCACGTCTCTGTCACTGGGAACCTGCGAGGGCTCGTGGGTGCTCGTGGGTGGGAGCCGCCGCCACCTCCCTGACCGGGTGGGCCTGCACCCTCAGCCCTGTTCTGTTCCCCCCACTGCCTGCCTCACCTCGGCCAGTCTTCACTCATCTATTCATTTGTTCCTTCATTCAGCCGAGAAATAAATATAATAAACATCGAGGAGTTCCTTTCGTGGCTCAGTGGTTAACGAATCCGACTAAGAACCATGAGGTTGCGTGTTCGATCCCTGGCCTCACTCAGTGGGTTAAGGATCCGGCACTGCCATGAGCTGTGGTGTAGGTTGCAGATGCAGCTCGGATCCCGCGTTGCTGTGGCTGTGGCGAAGGCCAGCAGCTGCAGCTCCTGTTAGACCCCTAGCCTGGGAACCTCCATATGCCGCAGGTGCGGCTCTACCTAAAAAAGGCAAAAAGACAAAACAAACAAACAAACCAAAAAACATCGAGCGCCCTCTGTGTGCCAGCTCCAGGGCATTTAAACTTTTCAGACATTTTACTAGTTTCCTGGGTCTGTTATAGCGAAGTATCGCAGGCCGCCTGGCTTGAACAGCAGACGCAGATTCTCTCACAGTTCTGGAGGCCAGGCGGTGTCCACAGGGCCTGTGCTCTCTCCTGGCTTCTCGTGGTGGCGGCCAGCAGTCCCTGGCACCCTTGGCTGGCAGCCGCATCACTCCAGTCTCGGCCTCCATCCCGTGACCGCCCTCCCTCCGAGGGTGTCTTGCTCTGCGTGCCTGTCTCTGTGCCTCTTCTCTTGGCAGAAAGACAGCAGGCAAAACGGATCACGGACCCCGCTACTCCTCACATCAGCCTGGCCTCAACTTAATTACACCTGCGAAGACAGTAGCCCCACATAAGAGCTCGTTCAGGGGTAGGACTTCAACATCTCTTTGCGGGGAATGCAATTCCACTTACAAGAGACATTAAAAAAAAACCCTCAACCCCAAATTTAAAACATGGCCCTTGCTGATCGTCCGCTCGGGGAGACAAGAGTCCCCGGTGGAAATGCAGCCTTCCTGGAGCATGCGCAACGAGACACGTGAACGCCTCGAATCCAGACAGCAACCCCAGGCAGACAGTGTTGTTCCTCCGCTTTGCAGAGGAGGAAGTTGCACGCAGAGAGGTTACACAATGCGGTCAAGGTCAGTGAGCAGGCAGAGTGCGTGTGTGGAAACAGAACGGTGAGTCCCAGTGGGGCCGAGGCTCGGCTGCCTTCCCTTCCCCGGCAGCATTTTCGCCTTGTGACGCAGACTTGGGACCGTGCGAAGCTAGCCTTCGTCTCGGCCACCATCCTGAGACCTGGCGTTTGCCTCACTTGCGGTCCCCCTGTGGGGCGAAGCGGGCTACCCTGCTGCTCTGTGGATTTACTTCCCAGGGCGGCTGCAGGGGCTGGGGGTGCGATGCACAAAAGGGCTGATTATTTTCTTGACCTAGAGGGTGGTGTTTCTACGCTTACAAGACTGAGTAAGATTTAGTAAGATTCTACACAACAAGATTTGGTCCATATTTGGGGTCAGTTTCCTGTGTCTCTGCTGCATTCTCTAGTTTATGGCACAACTACCCAGAAACCGTAACGACACGCTCTAAACAACCTTTCCTTTGGCCCTGATCTAAGTAAATATAGTTTGCACCAGACGGGGCTTTTGCAATGTATTCTGAGTTTCCTTAAATTAGGTGAGAGATTTTTTTTTCTTGGGTGATCAACACCCACAGTCAATATTCTCGGCCTAACATTTTGCGCTGTTGTACTTGGGAAGCAAGCTCAGCTATTCCGAGCTTCATGTGCCAGGAGCCTGTGCTCAGAGTTCCTTTTTTAGTTTAGCTCATAAATGCTGCTTGTACGTTCGGGTATTTCCTGCAGAAAGAAGTTTTTCGGGCTAGGTCACTCACATTCCATACTCCCTGGCGAGGTATTTACAAAGTTCATGGCTATTATAGTGCGCACCTTTGCTCCCTTAAAACCCCAGTCAGTGTTTAAAGCCATGACTGGCCTGTTTCACTTAACATAACATCTTCAAGTTTCATCTATATGCTAAGTGAAATAATCTGTCACAAAAGGACAAAACACTGTGTGAGTCCACTTACAGGAGGGCAGATTCATAGGAACGGAAAGTAGAAGGGTAGTTGCCAGGGGCTGAAGGGAGAGGGTAGAGGACAGAGTTTAATAGGGACAGAGTTTCAGTTTAGGAAGATGAAAAAGCCCTGGAGATGGCTGGTGGCAATGACTGCACAACAGTGTGTATGTGACTAAACGCCACTGAACCGTCCGCTTAAAAACAGGTAAAACGGTACATTTTATGTTACAGCTATTTTACTACAATAATTGAAAAAGCCCTACAATAAGAGTTCCCGTCATGGCTCAGTGGTTAATGAACCCGACTAGTGTCCATGAAGACACGGGTTTGATCCCTGGCCCCACTCAGTGGGTTAAGGATCCGGCAATGCCGTTAGTTGTGGTTTAGGTCGCAGATGTGGCTCGGATCCCGCGTTGCTGTGGCTGTGCTGTAGGCCGGCAGCTGCAGCTCCAATTCAGCCCTTAGCCTGGGAACCTCCCTATGCCACAGGTGCAGTTCTAAAAAAAGCAAAAGACAAAAAAAAGAGAGAAGAAAAAACCCTACAATAACTTAAGCCACTACAAATATATACAATATATATTCAATATATCTAAATGTATAAAAACTCACATTTCTGCAATTAGAATACATCATAAATATTAACAATTACATATATAGCTTTATAGAATTTGTTTACTGTTTTGAGTTTTTCTGTATTTTTTTTATGTTAAAAAGTTCCTTGGGAAGTTCCCATTGTGGCTCAGTGGATTAAGAATTTGACTAGTGGAGGGAGTTCCTTTCGTGGCTCAGTGGTTAACGAATCCAACTAAGAACCGTGAGGTTGCAGGTTCGATCCCTGGCCTTGCTCAGTGGGTTAAGGATCCGGCGTTGCCGTGAGCTGTGGTGAAAGTTGCAGACGCGGCTCGGATCCCGCGTTGCTGTGGCTGTGGCGAAGGCCGGCAGCTACAGCTCCTGTTAGACCCCTAGCCTGGGAACCTCCATATGCCGCAGGTGCGGCTCTAGATAAAGGCAAAAAGACAAAAAAAAAAAAAAGAATTTGACTAGTGGAGTTCCCATTGTGGTTCAGTGGTAAAGAACCCAACTGGTATCCGTGAGGACGTGGGTTCAATCTGTGACCTGGCTCAGTGGGCTAAGTATCTGGCATTGCCACAAGCTGCAGTCTAGGTCACAGACTCGGCTCGGATCTGGCGTTGCTGTGGCTGTGCTGTAGGCCAGCAGCTGCAGCTCTGATTCGACCCCTAGCCTGGGAACCTCCATATGCCGTGGGTGTGCACCTAAAAAGCAAAAAGCCAAAGGAATTCATTGGTGGACATTTTCTTTGTCTCTCTCTTCTCTTCCTTTTTCGGCCACCCTGCAGCATGTGGAGCTCCCGGGCCAGCAAACCGTGTCCTGGGGCTGCAGAGACACCGCAGATCCCGTTGTGCCACCATGGAAATTCCTTAGTGGGTGTCTTCTGATTGTACCGACCGCCTTGGAGATTTTGAGATGTCTTGAGAAAGACAGATTTTTTCTCTGGCTCCCAGGTTATTAACATCTGCTGTGAGACGTTAGATTATTTTAAGAAAATTTGGAAACAGGACATGAGCTGCCAGACCTAGAATGAGTATGGCCCTTGCAGACGTGTCATGCCTGGTACCGTTTTGGGGGAGGAGGGGATGAAGTGCCTCCCCCCACTCCCCACGGTGACTGCTGCACACGGCCTGCCCCTCCCTGACTTCCGAAGGCAGGTGAGGTTGTGATCTGTCACTCAGGGGAGCTCACAGGGATTTCCCAATGTGGCTCAGTGGCTATGGACCTGACTAGTATCCGTGAGGTTGCGGGTTCGATCCCTGGCCCTGCTCAGTGGGTTCAGGATCCCGAGTTGCTGTGGCTGTGGTGTAGGCCGTCAGTTGCAGCTCCCATTCAGCCCCTAGCCTGGGAACTTCCATATGCTGTGGGTGTGGCCTTAAAACGACAAAGATAAATAAATAAATAAATAAATAAATAAATAGGGAGATCACAGTGCAGAGTTGCCAAAGCGAGGTTTTCTAGAAGCATTCAGCTGTCAAGAGTGTCATCTGACCTTGACGGGACCGCCTTGCCCGTGGTCGCTGGACCTGGCCTGCCAGACAGAGTGCAGATCCGTCTGGCTGCTCTGCCTCTGCCCATTGGCCCTTCAGCCTCTGTGAAGCCGTACCGTCAGGGAAGGGGTGAGCCCCCAGAAGTGGCAAAGGAGACCCCCATTTAGGCATGGAGTTCAGAGCCGTTCGGTCCAGTACCACCCAGTCATCATTTATAGAAACATCCCCAAGGGCAGGCCCTGCAGGGACCGAAAACGTGAACAACTCTAGGAGTTCCCTGGTGGCCCAGGGGTAAAGGATCTGGCATTGTCACTACTGTAGAATGGATTCTATTCCTGGCCCAGGAACTTCTGGTTGCTGCTGGTGTGGCCAAAAAAAAAGAACAGTCATAATAAAACATGGCCCTGCCAGGCAGCAGGTTCTGAGCAAGGTTCTTTTGGAGGATTAGCAGTCAGAATCCAGAGCACTAACAGAGCTTTGTCTGTAACGGGAGCTCTGGGACCAACTGGTCCCAGTTTAGTCAGGACTTTCCTGGTTTTCTCACTGAAAGTCCCTCATCCTGGGAACCCTCTCAGCCCAGGTTAGTGACCCTGAGGGCAGCACATGTTTTATCTAAATTACTTGGTATAACATATGGTGGAATAAAAAAAAGTGGGCCAGGAGTTCCTGCTGTGGTGCAGTGGGTTAAGAATCTGGCATTGCCACAGCTGTGGCAGAGGTTTCAGCCACAGCTCATATTCAATAACTGGCCCGGGATCTTCCACACGCTGCTGGCGTGGGAAAAAAAAAAGGTAGGCCAGGAGTTCCCGGTGTGGCTCAGTGGTAATGAACCTGACTAGAATCCAGGAGGACGTGTGTTTCATACCTGGCCTTGCTCATTGGGTTTAGGATCCGGCCTTGCTGGATGTAGGTCACAGATGTGGCTCGGACCTAGCATTGCTGTGACTGTGGCTGTGGCTGGCAGCTGCACTCTGATTCGGTCCCTAGCCTGGGAGCCTCCATATGCTGCAGGTGCAGCCCTAAAAAGACAAAAAAAAAAAAAAAGGTAGGCCAGAAGAATGATCAACATCAGTTCCCCTGTGGTCTCCACACTGCAGGTGGCAGGCTGGGGTAAAATCAATGTAGTGGGGCCAGGAGCGTTGGCTTAAAATTTTTATTTTCATTTTCAATCTTTTAGAACAGTTTGAGACTCATGGTAGGCTGAGTAGAAAGTACCCCGTTCCCCACTGTGTACACCCCCACCGGGTGGGTCATTTATTCCAGTCAGTGCATCTCCATCCGCACATCATCACCACTCAAAGTCCAGAGTTTACTTTGGGGTCCACTCTCGGTGGACAGTCTACGTGGAAGAGCATCTCAGAGAAAATGAAAAGTCCTCAGTGTTCACTGCAGCACTGTTCACAACAGCCAAGACGTGCGAGCAACCTGTGTCCACTGACAGAGGAATGGATAAAGAAGATGTGGTACATCTATACAATGGAATATTGCTCAGTCGTAAAAAATAACAAAGGAATGCCTTCTGCAGCGACATGGATACAACTAGAGATTCTCATACTAAGTGAAGTGAGTCAGAGAAAGACATATTCTGTGATATCACTTATATGCGTGGAATCTTAAAAAAATGATACGAATGAACTTCTTTACAAAATAGAAACACATTCACAGACATGGAAAACAAAGTTATGATTACCAAAAGGGAAAGGTTGTGGCGGGGAGGGGTGTAGAAAATGAGAGGAAGTATAATAGACAACAGTTTTACACACACACACACACACACACACACACACACACATGCATGTGCCAGGCTGTCAGGGAAGCCCCCTCCCTAAGTGGGTTGTGGAGACGGGTGGTTGAAGCGCTCTGCTTGCAGTTGAAGGGCCAGGGGGCGGCGGATCAGCTTGGGGGGAGCCCGGAAGGGCTCTGGGGGGTAGGGAGGAAATGTGGGTGCGCCCGAGGGCTTTGAGGGAGAGGTTGAAGGCATGGCCGGGAACAGGGAGCGGGGAAGGCAGGAAGTGTGACTGGTTGGAGGGCTGTGGCAGCGTGGGGCCTTGGGAGGCCGGGGGTGGGGTTGGACTCCCCAGACACGGAACCCCAGCCCGTGACCAGGCCCCTCAGTGCCTCTGTTTCTCAGCAGCAGGAAGGGGTAGTGACGGCCCCGCCTGGGCAGGTCGGGTCGGGTCGGGCGGCGCAGGACCTGGAGTACTGGAGGAACGTGTTAACCACTGTTTCTGTCAGGCTTCGTTTGGGAGGCTTCGGGGGGCAGCCACCCCCAGAACAGCTCGGGGAAAGCGGAGGTGGCGTCTGGCAGGTGGCCGGCGGTGTGGGGGTGCCCAGGGCGCAAAGGGCTGGCCTGATGAGGGGGCGTTCGTTCGGCTGGAGGCCGTTCTGTCACTGGCGGCTTTAGGCGCCGAGAGCACTGAGTTCGCTGCACTGACTTTGTTCCTGGCACGGAGGCTTGACCTTGGGGGAGGAAGAGGTGGGTACGGAAGCTTCTGGGGCTCCCAGGAGCCTTCTGCTGGATCCGAGGCCCCTCTAAGGAGCCCCCAGGGGTCCCAGTGCAGGCTAAGCCACCTTCAGGAGTCAGACTCTATCGGCTACTTTTAAACAGTGACCACGTGACGTTGTTTCTAGGCCAGCGGGGCTTGGTTGCCTCGGATGGAGCCTGTGCCCCGACACCGGGTCCCCTCTGCCCAGGCCGGCTGGCACCGCGTCTTCTGCCGGTGGTGCCGGGTGCCATCTCTCTGCCCTGACTTGCTCTGGCCGAGCGCCTCCTGGAAAACGCCTGCATCCGCCCCCGGCCGGAGTTTCCGTGCCCAGCCGGGGAGCCCCTCCCTGCCTGGTAGCTTCCCGCTCTTCCTTTGGGAAACGCAGTTGCCGATCACCCTCCCAGCCTCAACAACAGAATATGCTGCTTTGAGAGACCTAGACTTTGAAACAAAACATTCTATCTGGCTTCATCTTCCAGCCGCCAGCAAGGGGCCCAGCAAAACGCAGCACCGTTTGCGTCCTCAGCCTGTGCCTCGGCCCCCCTTGGACGCTCCACGGCTCCCCAGGCAGACTCTTCGTGGCCAGATGTTCTGCACAACCGACGTCCAGGCTGCGGTGGCCGCCAGAGCCACGACCTGCCCGCGTGGCCCCTGAGCCACGAGCATCGGGGCCAGCGTGAGACCCCATCGCCTCGGGGAATGGCGCGAGGCGGCCTTGCCACCCTCGGGGCTGAAAAAGGTGCTCTTCCAGCTGCTCTTCCGCTCAGGAAGGAGTCAGGTTCGGGGACTGGGCCCAAGACAGCGTCTGATGCGAGTCCTTGAGGGTCTCCCCCACTGGGCTGACCTTCCGTTAATTCAGCAGCGGGCCTTGAGTGCCTGTCCCGTGTGCACTGTGCCAGACCCTGTGCCTCCAAGAAAACCAACTATCTGTGTGTGACACAACGTGACAACTGCTAAATCATGAATATGCTGCATTCAGAGAAGCCATGCGCCCCGTGGGCTGGAGCGGGCATCAGCGGAGCCCCAGCAGCGGAGGGAGAGGGGGTGTTGGCATCCATCTCAGACGCAGGGAACAGCGGGGGCAAGTGTGTGGGGTGGTGTTGTGAAAGCAGACTGCGTGGAGAGTGGGAGCCGCGCAGGGTGGCTGCAGGCAAGTCTTAGACCGTGTCGGGGCGGGTTGGGGGCAGGCGCTTGTGGGGAGCCCACTGGTTAAGAGAGAAGTGTGTGCTATGTTGTAGCCACTGCTTTTTTTTGGGGGGGGGATCTTTTTTGTCTTTTTAAGGCCGCACCCATGGTATGTGGAGGTTCCCAGGCTAGGGGTCCAATCGGAGCTGTGGCCACTGGTCTACGCCAAAGACACAACAACACAGATCCAAGCCGCGTCTGCGACCTTCACCACAGCTCATGGCAACACCAGATCCTTAACCCACTGAGCAGGGCCAGGGATCGAACCTGAAACCTCATGGATGCTAGTCAGAGTCATTAACCACTGAGCCACGACGGGAACTCTCATCACCACCTTTCATTTTCGGTCTTTGTTTGTCCTTAGGTTTTATGTGTCTTTGGCAAACAGCATTTACCTCTTTCCTTTTTTTTAAAGACCAGTGTGTCAGTGCCTGTCCTTTTAACTGATAGGTTTAGTCCATGTTCTATTACAGCAATTATTGGTATATTTGAACCAGTTTCTACCATTTCTTTTTTTCTTTTTAGGGCTGAGCCTATGGCATATGGAAATTCCTGGGCTAGGGGTCTAATCAGAGCTGCAGCAGCCGGCCTATGCCACAGCCACAGCAACGTGGGATCTGAGCCACATCTGTGACCTACACCACAGCTCATGATACTGCATCCTTCACCCACTGAGCAAGGCCAGGGATCAAACCCACATTCTCACAGGGACAACATTGGGTCCTTGACCCACTGAGCCTCAATGGGAACTGCCCCCTTTCTGCTTTTTTGGGTTGACGTGTGCACTCACGCCCCTAAACAGACAAGAACAGACTAGCTGCTCACATCCTTTGGTCTCCCTGACACCTCGATTGCTCTCAAATTCGTCTTGCCTGCCTTTGACTTCTGCACTGTTGTAGGTATACGTTTTCCCACGTTTATTTAAATAGTCTTGGCTATTTGGGTTTTCTTCTTCTGAGATGGTCTGTGGATGTGGGTCTTTGGCCCTGAGTCTTCAACGTTGGGTCTTTATTCTTCTAAGTCTGCAGTTTATCTCTATTATTCTTTCAGACGTTTACCCTGCCCCCTTTGGACTTCCTGCATCCCAGGGTCTGTACTCCTGTTCCTTCTTCCTCCTGGGAAATTTCCTCCGCCTGGTTTTCCCATCTGCTGATTTGCCCCTCAGCTGTACCTGGTCTGCTCTTAACCCACTTACTGTGCTCTTAATTTCAACTCTGTTTTTCATACCTAATAACTCTGATTGGCTCTTTAAAAAAAGCGTTTTTCTCAAAGGTCCCTCATGGTTTAGTGGGTTAAGAATCCGGTGTTTTCTCTTGAGCGTGTATCCTGACAAAACTTTCCTTGAAAAAGATACATGCACCTGTACGTTCATTGCAGCACTATTCACAACAGCCAAGACATGGAAACAACCTAAATGTCCATCAACAGATGAATGGATTAAGAAGATGTCACATATATATACACGACAGAATACCACTCAGCCATAAAAAAGAACAAAATAGGAGTTCCTGTGGTGTCTCATTGGAAAAGAATCTGACTAGGAACCATGAGGTTGCGGGTTCGATCCCAGGCCTCACTCAGTGGGTTAAGGATCTGGCATTGCCGTGAGCTGTGGTGTAGGTCGGAGACACAGTTGGAGCCTGAGCTGCTGTTGCTGTGGCGTAGGCCAGTAGTTGGAGCTCCGATTTGACCCCTAGCTTAGGAAACTCCATGTGCCACAGGTACGACCCTAAAAAAGCAAAAAAAAAAAAAAAATGCTATTTACAGCAACACGGATGGAACCAGAAACTCACACTAAGTGAGGTAACTCAGAAAGAGAAAGCCAAATGTGATATGATGTCACTTATATCTGGAATCTAATATATGGCACAAACGAACTTTTCCACGGAAAAGAAACACATGCACTTGGAGAGCCAGACTTACGGTTGCCAAGGGGGTGGGGAGGGAGTGGGAGGGTCTGGGAGTCCGGGGTTAATAGACGCAAACTGTGCTTTCGGAGTGGGTGAGCATGAGATCCTGCTGAGTAGCACAGGGAACTGTATCTAGTCACTTGTGGTGGAACCTGATGGAGGATAATGTGAGGAAAAGTATGTATATATATGTGTGTGTGTGTGACTGGGTCACTTTGCTGTACAGGGAAAACATGACAGAACACTGTGAACACCCGTAATGGAAAAAATAAAAATCATTATAAAAAGATAAATAAAATAAAATCCAATGCTCCTTGAAAAAAACAGAAAAAAGAACCCAGTGTTTTCACTGCTGTGGCTTAGGTCACTGCCATGGCGCAGGTTCGATCCCTGGCCTGGGAACTTCCACACGCCATGAGTGAGGCCAAAAAAAAAAAACAAAACTGTTTTCCTGTTATGATTTTGTGTTGCCAATCTCTCCCCTTATCTCATTTGCTATGTTTAGTAGCTAATTTCAAACCCTGGATCTAGCTTTTCTGATCTGTTTCTGGTAGAATCTGTAACACAAGCTGTGGGGTTCCTGATGAAAAATTCATGTTCAGCAAGTGTCTGAATATCTTGTTCTTTGTGCTCAGTTTCCCCAGCAGGGTGTCGGCTCTGCCAGCCTTCCACCCCGAGGGGAGGCCCCTGAGGGGAGGCCAGTGGGCTCGGAGGTGGCTGGGTGAACGCTGGACGAGCGCCCCGGGCACGAGAAGGCCCGGAACAGCCTGGCGGTCGGGCCCTGCTGGCGCTGATTTCACTCCTGGGGGTGAGGCCAGCCAGGCCCTGGCAGCCTCCAGGGAAAGAAGGCACAGAATTCCCACAGCTCTTCCTCCTTTCCTTTTTTTTGAGCCTTTTTTTTTTTTTTTGGTCTTTTTAGGGCTGCACCTGCGACATATGGAGGTTCCCAGGCTAGGGGTCTAATCGGAGCCGTAGCCGCCAGCCTACGCCACAGCCACAGCAACGCGGGCTCTGAGCTCCGTCTGCGACCTTCACCACAGCTCACGGCAACACCGGATCCTTAACCCACTGAGCAAGGCCAGGGATCGAACCCGCAACCTCATGGTTCCTAGTCAGATTCACCAACCACTGAGCCGCGACGGGAACCCCCCAGTGCACGTATTTAAAGTGGACAATTTGGTGGTTCCCGTCTGGGTCGTTACCATCTCGGCTCTGCTGGTTCCATCTGGTTTTCGTTTGTCTCTCGCTGCAGCTCCCTTCCTTACCTCCGGGCCCTGTGACTTCAAGATTTGCATTAACACCTGCTAACTGCGGGAACATGGGCTTGGAGGGCTTGGAGCAAGGATCTGGAGCTGCTCCGGCAGCAAGCTCCCCTTTTCTTGTCCCTGCTCCTCGTTCTCGAGGGCAGCGGTCCATCCCCTGCAGCCGCTGCTGGACGTGGCCGCGGTCTCTCCCTGGACGGGGGCGCAGAACCGATCCTGACTGGCCTAAAAGAAGTCCGGTCGCCACCAGCCTGCAGCCCCTTGGGTTAGTGCCATCTGAGGTTTGATGGCTTCAGGCTGTTTTCTAATGGAGTTGACAAGGCTGTTAGAAAGGCCCAGCCCGCAGACGGACAGGTGGTTAATAGCCGTTGGTGGGCCGAGTCGTGGAAGAAACCCGGTTAAACTGGGGAGGCTCTGTTTGACCACGTTCCAGATGGAGCTTGGACCTGGACTCGGCGTGTCGCATCTGTGTAATAACCTTTGCACTTGCTCGTGTACCTCTTTTATGTCCGCCCCACTCTGACAGAGCTATTGCCACACGTGCAGCCGGTTTCATTAATAACCGTGCGAACTCCCCTCGCTCAGCCAGGAGGCAGTCAGAGGCCAGCCCGCTGTCGGTCGAGGTCAGCATTTCCTAGTCTGTCCGGAGAAGTTCAGGGTCCCCGTAAGGCTGCCCCTGCATTTTTAGACCAGTCCTCAAGGGCCCAGGTGGCGCTCTGTAGAGTGGCTCCGTGGGAAGCCCCCCACCCCAGGGGCCGCCAGCACCCACTCCTGTCAGAATGAGTCCTGTCGCCCCTTCGTCCAGGGCCGGGTGATGTCATGAGTGTTCACCCCGAGGTCCCCAGGACCCGGCTGGCCCAGCGCGCACTGTCCCCAGCCGGGCGTCATCGAGACAAGGGTAGGCGGGGGCCCGGCCTGGAGGAGGGAGGAAGTAAGGGTCTTCTGACGGAGCAGTTGGTTTATTCTTGGGCCACAAAGGGAGGGGGACCCCAGGCCTGGTGCATTTCTGAGGAACTGAACCACTTTGTGGAGGCTGGCCCCAGAGGGGGTGCCCCTGCAGTGCGGGGAGAGAGGCACCCTGCAGGCTGGTGTCACTGGGGGATTCTTGGCTAGTGACTTGTCCCCAGGCCCTAAGGGAGGCCAGACAGCCCGTGTCTTCCCTGTCCGGTAGGTCCACCTCCGCAGCTCCCGCGCGCCGACCGGCCAATGGACTCAGCTCTCTGGGTGGAGCCGCCAGCGGGCAGGGCTTCAGCCTCCATCCCTTCAACTTCTCCCCGAGTGAGCCTTTCCCTCCAGGGCAGGGCCTTAGGCAGGCCCGCCGGAGCAAAGCTGCCGTGACTTCCTCACAGCCATGAACAAACTCTGGACTTGTCTGGGGAAGCCAGGAGGCAGGGCCCCAGCGCCGCAGACGGGCCGTCCAGAAGCCTGGCTCGGACTTGGAGCATGACTCCCGGTAACCAATCTGCCCCTTTTCCTCTATGAGGGTTGGAGGTGGTGGGCTGTCCAGACGGTCGGGGGCTGTCGAAAGGTTAATTTGTAGCCTCCTTGAGGAGCTGAGAAATAGTGAAACCAAACAGGACGCGGTGGGGCTCCCCGGCACAGAAGATTTTCCATGTCCCCCATTCCTTTTTTTTAGGAACTAGGCCTCATTCAGCGTCCGTGATCTTCCCTGAGTTCCAAAGGGAGGGTTCAAACAGGTGCTCGTTAGGGAAGGGGGGGGATGCAGGGACAGGGACGAACAGTCAAGGAACAGCAGTGCAGCCCGGGGGCAGGTCCTCTTCGAGTTCTGAGGACCATGGACTGAAACCGCGCGCCTTGGCCAGGCTTGACGACAGCTGCTTGCGTGAGCTGTCTCACAGCAGAAGGCCCTGACAAGGAACAGGGTGCCGCCCTGGAGACTGACCGGGGATGTCTGGAGGGCGTGGGAGGGGCCGGTAGGAGGGAGGGGACCACCAACGTCCCAGGATCCTTAGTCCTGGACCCGTCTTGGCTGAAAGGTGCACACCACCAAGCAGGACCCTGAGCCAGACCAGGTATAGCTGAGCGAGACGTTTGGCCAGAGGCAGCCTGGAAACTAACCTGATTCCGCTCAAACTGGAGAGAGCGAGCCACTGGGCAGAGCAGTTCTCTTGGGTCCCCTCACCCTGCTGCTCTCTGCCCTTCCCAATAAAGCCTCTTGCTTGGTCAGCACGGGCGTCTCTGCGGACAATCCATTTCCCAGGGTTAGACAGGAGCCCGCTCTCAGGCCCTGGAAGGGGTCCCCCTTCCTGCAACAAAGAGATATGTGTGACATCTTTGAGCTCTTCTGTGGGAACCAAAACCCCCGACAAATGGAAGGCGTTTACCTGAGGAAGCGTCCGTCATTCCAGAGAGAACGTCACAGCCTGAAAACCTGGAGAATCACAGAAATCCATCAGGAGACCCCCGAGGCCAGGTTAAAGGAGTACGGGTCCTGCACACGCCATGATCCATATCAGCAACCCCGCCTCTTGAACCCTTGACTATAAAAATCCTCACAAATCTCCCCAGGTTGGGACACATACTTCTTCTTCTTCTTTTTTTTCTGAGGGCAGTATCCCACTCTGGCATCCTTTGACTGGCAAAGCAATAAAGTATTCTTTTCTACTTTACCCCAGATGTGGGACTTCAAGTCCTCCTCAAGGAGATAGAACTCAAAGCCTCTGGCCAGGACGAGAATTACGAGACCCTAATCGTCTTCCCCGCCCACCTCCCCCACTTTGAGCAACCTGTCCAACTCCTCGCAGCCCCTACTAGGAAAGGTACGTGGCCCACTTTCTTACCCCCCCACAGGGGCCTAATATGCCTCCAATCGACCAGCAAGTGTATCGTGAGACCCCCCTTTCCCCAGCCCGTCGCGGGGTCAGCAGGTGTATCGTAAGGTCGCTGCTCTCCCTGGGCTACAAAAGCAGACACGACCACGTACTGGGGGTCCCCTCGCCCCGGTTACCGGAAGGCCACCCCACCACACTAGCAGCATCTCTTATCTCAATAACCCTTTTTTTTTTTTTTCCCAATAGACTTTTCTTTCTCTTCACCTCACTATGCTGGAAAATTCTTTTTCCAACCCATGAAACCCACGAACCTGGACCAAGACATCACACTCTACCTTAGAGATTCAAATTGGCCTTCGTGCAAAGAGGCTGGGTTCTGACATCAGTAGCAGCTTAACCCCTTGGGGGCCATCCTTAGCAGTTTGGTCCAATTGATTAGAAAAGTAGACTACAACCTGAGTCAGAGGTGCCGGTTTTGTGTGAGGGCGCCCAGGGCAGTCCCTTCTCCCTCGCGGTCATACAGATGGAAGGGGACGCTCAGGTCAGGGGAAGCGAACTCATGAGATGGCTTCTCAGTTCCAGGATCGGAGCTGCAGCTGCCGGCCTGTGTCACAGGCACAGCAGCACTGGATCCCAGCCGCATCTGTGACCTACGCTGCAGTCTGTGGCAATGCTCTATCCTTAACCTGTTAAGTGAGGCCAAGTATCAAACCCGAATCCTCAGGGACACTCTTTTGGGTACTTAACATGCTGAGCCACAGTGGGAACTCCCAAGGGCCCTCCCTTTTAATTGTTCATGTGAGGGCTCAGCAACTAAGCCAAAGCTGGGGATACATACATGGTAGAGCCTGGCTATGCCCAGGAAACCCCGGAGCTGTTTTTTTCATACTAGGGGGTGCCATCCAGCAAATCAGTTCTTTCTTCTCCCTAGATTGTGCCCTGTACCCGTTTTCTACTATAAATCCTAAGTATTTTAACCACAGAAAGGGGATCTGGCCTTTTTCCTTTGAAATTTTACCCTCTCTCAGCCGGATAATTTAAAGCGTTAATGGTATTGTGGTCAGAAAGCTCTTTGGTGGGGCCGGTGATTAGAATGCCATCCACATATTGAAGTATAATCCCCTGTTCTAACTCAAGTTCATCAAAATACTCAGCTAAAACCTTCCCAAAAAGGGTCGGGGGAAGTTCCCACTGTGGCGCAGCAGGAATGAATCTGACCAGTATCCGTGAGGATGTGGGTTCAATCCTTGGCCCCGCTCAGTGGGTTAGCGATCTGGCGTTGCCGTGAGCTGTGGTGTAGGTCGCAGATGCAGCTCGGATCCCGTGTTGCAGTGGCTGTGGCGTAGGCCGGTGGCTGTTGCTCACCTACACTGCAGCTCATGGCAACACCAGATCGTTAACCCACTGAGTGGGTCCAGGGATCAAACCTGCATCGTCATGGACACTTAACCTGCTGAGCCACAACGGGAACTCCAGTTCCACCCATTCTAATAAGTGTATAATAGGACCTCATTGTGGTCCTAATTTGCTTTTCCTTAGTGATTAATTATGTGGTACATCTTTTTTTTTTCTTTTTTGGCCATGCCTACAACACGCGGAAGTCTCCAGACCTAGGATCGAACCCACACGGCAGCTGCAATGATGCCGGATCCTTAACCTGCTGAGCCACAAGGAAAGGCCTGGAAAGTTTTATTTTATTATTTCTTTCTCTCCTCTCTATTTTCCTCTTTCAGGAAGTCCTAGGGGATGATGAAGTCTCTCAGCTTTTCTTTCCTCTGTTCGGTCATTTCCTTGTTGAATGTGTGCATCCTTCCTGGCTCCTGGGGCTTCGCTGGTGAGCAAGACAGCAGACCCGCCGGCCCTCGTTCTGCAGGGAGGCGGAGTGAGCTGGCCGCCCATTGAACCAGAAAGCGGTTTCTTCTGTAACAAGGTGACCCTCCCACTGAGAAACTGGGGCGGAGTGGGGCAGAGGGGTGCCTGCACCGGGTGAGGGTGGTCGGGCCCCATTTTACCCCAAGGACTGGGTGGCGTCTGGGAAGAGCTTCGGAGGCGGGCACAGTGGCACAAAGTGATGGAAGCCAGTGTGGCCCTAGCAGCGGAGAGACGCCTCATCCCAGAGGAGCGGGTCCGGCCACGGGTGGGGGTCAGTCCAGGCGCTCGTGGGTGGGGGTGGGAGTGGGGGCTCCGGCGGGAGGCTTCGCCCCGGCCTGTGAGGGATGGGGTCGCGGGAGGAGGCAGCAGGCTGGCAGCGGCTCTCTGGGTTAACCCGCGTCTTCTGAGAAGCAGGGGGAGTGGATGTTTCAACGTGGGAAAAGCCGGTTGGTGGATGACGGAGCAGCAGGGCAGCCGCACGTCTGACCCTGAGAGAGGGAAGGGGCTGGGCTCGGGGCGGGCCTGCAGCCACGGAAGGTCAGAGGAGGCCGGGCTCCACGGAAGGGGCTGCTTTCCTAGTCTTGCTGCACTGGGTCTCGCTGGGAGAGGCTTTGGGAAGCGCGAATTTCTGAGCTCAGCAGCTGGGTCCCTGGACTGCTACCATTTTTGGATCCGGGGAACGCTCAGGTCTACACTCCCCTGCCCACCACCAGCCTGGAGTTGGCCCTCCCCCCCCGCCCCCGTGATCAAGGGGAACCAGACCCTAATCAAGGTGTTTGTTGCTGGCTCCCGCCTTCTCCTTTGCTTTGAGGGTCGAGCCCCTATTTGATGGAATTGGGGTTAAAGTGGAAACTGATTCTACTGCTACCACGGAGGTCCCAGCAGAGAGAGTGGAAAATCAGGTCACGAGATCTAGGAAAGAATGTAGGTTAATTAAAGTTTAAAACGCAGATCTCGCTGCAGTGATCCGTGAGTCAGCATGCAGCTTGGGGAGGAGGCCCCGGGCCCAAGAACCGTGCTGGGGTCCTGCCTGGGCCCCGCGGCCACTGGATGCTGTGAAGACCGCTGTCCCCACACGGGAGGGCGGCCCGAGTTTGCTTTCAAGCAGTGTTTTAATTGATCCTGAACTGCCTGGGAAACGTCCTAATTCAGACCGAGAATCTGGGCCAGCTGCTTATAAGATGCGTATTTGCTGAATAAAGCTGGCAGCCCAGACCACGCGTGATTTCTTGGGGGGCAGGAAGAGGTGGGAGGAGGGGGCTTTGGCCCTGAGCTCACTTGTTTGGCGTCTGCTCTGGGCTGCCCTGTTCTTCTTTCTCTCTGGGCACTGATCTGAGTGTCGAGGCCACTGGGCGCCCCTCGCGAAGATGCTACAGCCGGGCTCATGGGGAGCCTTCTCTGGGGACCTCGGTGGGAGTGGAAGGGACCCGTGGCACAGGTGACTTAGCGTTTGTGGCCTGGCCAACACACACAGACACCCCACACACACACTCGCACACAGGGTTGGTTTGAGCCGGGCTGGGCTGTCTTTGCAGCAGCTTTGGGTGAGGTGAGGCCCGGCAGCCTTCCTCGGGGCCACAGCCTGGGCTCCCGGCTCGATGGTCCGGCCTGGGCTTGGGCTCTGCCCCGGACTGGGCTGTGTTCGCATCCTCCAGACTCTGAGGGGTCCCAGTGCTCTGTCGTCTTTGTCTTTTTTGAGCTTCAGCATCCGTGTGATGGGCTGAAGCATGTCCACCCAAAATTAGGACAGAGTCCTAACCCCTAGTTTCTCAGGATGGGACTGTATTTGGAGACAGGGTCTTGGCAAATGTCATCAAGTTGAGGAGAGGTCACTAGGGTGGCCCTGATGCAGTCTGACTGGTGTCCTCGTACGAGGCGAGGAGGACACAGACACTCAGAGCGACGATCGGGTGAGGCTTCGGCGAGAGGACGGCGCGTGTGGGCCGAGGAGGGAGGCCTGCCAACACTCTGAGCCGGGACCTTCCAGGCTCTAGGACCGTGAGAAAGTATTTCTCTTGTTTGAGCTTCCCAGTCCGCGGGTACGTTATGGCGGTCCTAGGAAACAGTCTGGCGTTTGGAGTAACTTAATAAACGTCTGGAGTAAGTGAAGGTAGGAGCAAATTTCCTTTTTTCTTCTCTTTTCTTTTTTGGCACGTGGAGCTCCTGGACTGGGGATCAGAGCCCCGCACCGGAGCTGCAGTGGCCACCTAAGCCGCAGCTGCGGCAACGCCAGATCCCTAGCCCACTGTGCCCAGGCCAGGAATGGAACCTGCATCCCAGTGCTCCCAACATGCCACCAATCCTTTGGCGCCACAGCAGGAGCTCCAGCAAACTTTTTTTTTGGCTGCTCCAGCGGCATATGGAAGTTCCTGGGCCAGGGATAGAAACCACGCCACGACAGTGACCCAAGCAGCTGTGGTGACAACATTGGACCCTTAGCCTGCTGAGCCACAAGAGGACTGCCCAAACTTTTATTTATTTATTTATTTATTTATTTATTTATTTTTAGGGCCACACGTTGCATATGGAAGTTCCCAGGCTAGAGGTCGAATCAGAGCGGCAGCTGCTGGCCTACACCACAGCCACAGTCACAGCCGCAGCCGCAGCCGCAGCCACAGTCACAGTCACAGCTGCAGCCGCAGCCGCAGCCGCAGCCACAGCCACAGTCGCAGCCACAGCCACAGTCGCAGCCACAGCCACAGCCACAGCCACAGCCACACCACATCCAGGCTGCATCCGTGACGTACACTGCAGCCTGAGGCAGCGCTGGATCCTCTAACCCGCTGAGCGAGGCCTTGGGGGAATCCACACCCTCATGGGGTCCTTAACGGGCTGAGCCACACCAGGAACTCCTCCTTGGTCATTCAAACGAAGGGCAATGCTACAGACAGAACGTTTGCATCTTCTGGAAATTGGTATGTTGCAACCTAACCCCCAGGGCGATGTCAGCGGGTGGGGCCTTTGCGGGGGTGGGGGGCTTATGAAAGAGGCCAGAGAGCCCCTTGTCCCTTCCACCAGGTGAGGACACAGAGAGACGACTCTGCTGTGAAGCAGGAAGTGGCCTTCACCAGACAGCAAACCTGCGGGCGCTGTGATCTGGGTCTTCCAGCCTCCAGAGCCGTGAGGAATGATTCCTGTTGTTTCTAAGCCACCCAGTCTGTGATATTTTTGTTACAGCAATGGGAAGGATGGAGACAGCCCAGCAGACCCTTTTGCCTGAGAGGCAGGGCTTTTATTGCAAGAGCCAGGACGAGCTGGGGGCCCGCCTGTGGCCCCAACGTACCTGGGAGACCCTTCAGCTTAGAAAGCTGCCGCGCGTCTCTGGGGAGGCTCCGGGGACCGTGAAGGGGACCGGTCTGGGCTTGGCCGCCAGACACCCTGGCTCCCTGATGGGGACTGGGCACTGAGGGGCCGACCGCTGGGGCCGGGGAGTCTGGACATGAAGTGATGTCTTCGTCCCTGAACACGGGGCCACTGTTGTGTCCCCCAGAGCTGGAAGTCTCTAAGACAGAATAAGAGTCATGAACAATCAGCCCTTACAGATTGTTAGAACTGCTCAAAAAGTAAACTAAAAAAACGAAGACTGGGTCCATTGGACCCTGACAGTGAGTATCACCTAATAGCTAGTCCATATTTAAATTGCTCAGTCCTGGGAGTCCCTCTTGTGGCTCAGCAGTTAACAAACCCGACCAGGACTCAGGACAACGTTGAGTCTGATCCCTGGGTTAAGGATCCAGCATTGCCAGGAGCTGTGGTGTAGGTCGCAGACGTAGCTTGGATCCCAAGTTGCTGTGGCTGTGGCGAAGGCCAGCAGCTGCTGCTCTGATCCAACTCCTAGCCTGGGACCTTCCATGTGCCTTAGGTGAGGCCCTAAAAAAGCAAATAAATAAATAAATAAATAAATAGCTCTATCCTAAAAAAATCTCTGTACAGTCGATTTATTTAAATCAGGGTCTAGAAGTTACTGCTATGGTGCAGTGGGATCAGCAGCATCTCTGGAGCCCTGGGACACAGGTTCAATCCCCAGGCTGGCACAGTGGGTTAAAGATTCAGTGTTGCCTAGTTGCAGTGTAGGTTGCAATTGCAGTTTGTCTCTGATCCCTGGCCTGGGAACTCCATATGCTGCGGAGTGGCCTAAAAAGAAAGAAAGAGAGAGAGGGAGAGGAAGAAAGAGAGAAAGAAAGAAAGAAAGAGAAAGAAAGAAAGAAGAAAGAAAGAAAGAAAGAACGAACGAAAGAAAGGAAAGAGAGGGAGAGATCAGGATCTAAATAAAATCCACGGACTGCGAGTGCACATGTCTGGAAGGTCTCTGAGTCTTGAGCTGTCCCCTCCCCCTTCACCACTGACTCTGGGGGCCGTGGACTTGCTTCAGTTTCCCTGGTGACCAGCCTGGACCCGGCTCAGTCTCTGCCTTTGGCGGTGCTGGCACTTACGGCAACACAGTGGCTGGGGGCCCAGGGAGGCCTCGGTCCACCGGCCTTGACGGCTTTGAGCGTGAGCTTTTCTCTGGCTGGAGCGGAGCTCTGCCGGATCACCTCGGCCCGGGCCTGACCGCTCCTATCTCCAGCTCTGTGGTTGGGGGCCAGGAGCTCTCTGGCTCCAGTGGCCTAATCCTTAGCCCGGGAATAATGTAATGAGAGTACTCGTAGACGTGCAACGAGAAAGTTCACTCGAAAGCGCGTTGGAAGCTACAGGGTGACATTTAGGGTGACGGCGATCCCCTCCCCGCTGCTGTGGGTTCAGGACTGACCCCCTCCTGGAGGCTCCCTCCTGCTGCCCCTCCCTGGCACCTGTGCAGGGGCTCCCTCTGGGCTGAACTCAGCCCTGACCCCAGCTGTCCGGGGCCCTCTGGAGCCACGAGGTGACGTCAGTGTGCTTGCTGCTGGGATAAATTCCTGTCTTGGGGTAAAACTCTCGGAAACTTAAGAGTATAAAAGGCTGCTCCATTTGGGCCTGCAGAGAAACGAACCTTTGGCTTAGGAGTTTGGTATCTGGGGAAAGAGAAGCTTGAGTGACTTTTGGACCTTCTTACTGCTGCGTGATCTCCAGGCCGAGCACACCTATGCGCGGGCGTGGCCCTGTGAAGGCGCACAGACCGATCCGTTATGGGAACCAAAGCTGGGATCAGGAAACAGAACCTTACACCTGCACTGAGCTGGGTTCCGCTGCCCGGAAGCATAGCCACTATGCTGAGAGTCCCTGAAGTTTTGAGGGGCAAACCCAGTTCCACTCTCTGATCTCACCTGGGTGCAGACGCCACCGGGTGAGTCACCAGGTGGGCAATGCGCCCACTGCTCACAGATACTTCCACCCACGGCCACCAGGTGGCGGCACGCAGCTGTGATCGCTGGGAAGCGACCCCGCGGAGCACGGATAACGCGCCCGGCAGCAACCCCAGGCTGCATCCTCTTCTCGCTCCAATGCCACAGCCGGAAGTAGAGAGGCCCTTAGGCACCTAGAACCCTTTCCAGGGGGTGTGGCAGACGGGCATGGGGGGAGAGTGCCAAGCCTGCGGGGGATTCCGGTGCGGCCTGAAGGTGTGGCTCTAGTCAACGGGGTGGCCGAGACGGGGTCAGATGACAGATGAGAGCCGTGGACAGTGACGACAGCTGCTGCGAAGAGCTTCCCAGCGCCCCAGGTGCCTAGGGCATCCACTCGCCCGCACTCTGTGTCTCCCGCTTTCTGAATCTCATCCTCTCCTCTCAGTGGGCCTCCTCTGTCTTTCAGGAGCCTCTGCACGCAGGCTTCCCTTCCACCCCACTCACTCTTTTCTCTGCTGGTTGTTAATCTCTCCTTCCCTTAACTGGTCACAACGTGGGAGCAGCAGCCCAGGGCGGTGACTCCCAACTTCACAGCCCACAGGAAAATCTAAGCTCCAGCCTAGATGGAAAACCTCTAAATGTACTGCAATCTTTGTTGACATAAAATGCCATTTGCTGAATATACTTTACCTTCTTTTTTTTTCCCGGCCACGCCCATGGCATATGGAAGTTCTGGGCCGGGGATCGACCCCCAGGCGCAGCTTTGACCTACGGCGCACCTGCCACAATGCCTGATCCTTAACCTGCTGTGCCACAAGGGGGACTCCTGTCCTCTGCTTTTGGAGCTGATCTGCCTCCTCTCGTCAGGACGTCAGAGGGGATGTTTTCCTAGTGTGGCCCCGGGTCTGAAGGTGCAGCCACGTGTATCTCGATGGGTCTGGCTCCTTGCCCCTCCCCGCAAGGCACCGCTTGCTTCTCGCCCTGCAGGTGTTTCAAGTTCCACCATCTGAGGAGGGAAAGAGGGGGCACTTTGACCCCACCGGGGAACCCCGTTGGAGAAGAATCAGCAGGACTTGGGGCCGAGGGACAGCCGGACCGGGAGGGTGGGTGGCAGCTCCGGGCTTGGGCGTTGGAGCCAGGTGGGGTCTCTGCAGCCGCTGCGTGGCGCCTCCACCCCACCCCTCGTGCTGGGGGACGCTGGCCAACGCTCCGAAAGGCAGGCTCGGCCAGAGCTTGCCTGGGACCCCGGGGTGGTGCCCCGTGGCACAGAGGTGGGGGAGGCCTGAGGAGGCAGCCTGTCTCTCCTGCTGGGTCAAGGGTAGGCTCGGGCCAGGCAGGTCCCCTGAGACCCTAGGCTTCAACAGCCTTTTTGGGAGGTTGAACCCGCAACACGAGGATGCTCCCAGGGCAGGGACTGAAACAGAGCAGTGGCTCGAGTCTCGGCAGTGACAATGCCAGATCCTTAACCTGCCGAGCCACTAGGGAACTCCCACCCCACGTTTCACTAGAAAGAAGGGAAGAAGGCCAGTCTATTCAGAGGGGCAGCTGTCCCGTGCGCCCGGTACCCTGGGCAGCTTTGTAAGAGGGTCTGAGGAGGGGACCTGGGCAGGGACATCCACGGAGATCTGGTTTTTGTTTTTTGGTTTCTTTTTTTGTCTTCTGTCTTTTTAGGGCTTCACCCATGGCATTTGGAAGTTCCCAGGCTAGGGTACAAATCAGGGCTACAGCCGCCGGCCTACACCACAGCCACAGCAGTGTCAGACCCAAGCCGCCTCTGTGACTTACACCACAGCTCACAGCAGCGCCAGATCCTTAACCCACTGAGTGAGGACAGGGATCGAACCTGCGTCCTCATGGATGCCAGTCAGATGTGTTTCTGCTGAGCCACGACGGGAACTCCCACGGAGATAAGTTTTGACAGAAGCCATAGAAGCGAGAACTTCCACATGGTTTCTGAGAGGCTCTAGGGCTACACTAAGAAAGCAGAACTGAAAGTAAAATTCTGTCCTTGGAGGAAATGGGATCTTGCCAGTTCCTGGGGGAGAGCTTCACTCCCCCCATGGCCGACCTGCCCTCTGGGATCAAGTGTCACCATCGTCCTCATTGTCCCAGAGGGTCCTGCACGTGGGGTTCACCAGTTTATGGGGGCTGTCAGGGACAGTCAGGACGTGGCTACTTTTGTTGGCGCCAAGCCTGGCTGGCAGGTGTTTTGTTCTCAGAACCGCGCCCCCCCCCCCACGGCCTCATCCAGGCTTCGGGGCCTCTGTGTCACCGGCACCAGGGACTGAGGAGGCTCTCTGGCTCTCGAGGTCGCTCGCTCACCTGCACTGCAAGCACAGCTGCCCCGGAATCTAGGTGTGGCCCTGCGCCCAAGCTCCCAGATGCCGGCAGGACCCCCGGATGCTGCCCCCTCAGCCCATCAGAGATGGCCATCATTCTAATTCGTGTGTCCTTGTCCACGTTTGGTTGAAGTATAACTGACCTCCAGCACTGTGCCGGTTCCACGTGCACCACGGAGCCCTCCGTGTCTCTGTGCCCCAGCTCGCCGCCCGCCCATCATTCCAGTTCTCGGTGACTCTTGGAGGATGGCGCGTGGGGTGCTGCTGCTCACAAGCATTCCTCTGCACACACGTTCCTGGGCCGCCCCCCCACTCCGGCCACGGTCAGCGCCTTGTGTCTGGACGAGCTGACAGCTCACATCCTGCCCTTGACCCCGCGGCTCCCTTCCGGCTGCCTGAGCATCTTGCTTCTGGATTCTGGAGACCGTGTGCTTTGTATCCACCACGCCGGAGTCTGTGAATCAGGAGACAAAGGGTGCACAGGGTCACCTAGGAGAAGTACCCTGCGGTGGGTACCTCACAGCTGTAGTGAAGGGTGAGGGGGTTGTCAGAGGAAAGCACTGAGAGCTGGGTGTGTTCTAGAAACTCTGCCTCGCAGAAGCGCGTGCACGTCTGTGTTTCTGCCTCTCCGAGCAGGTCTGTGTTTCCGCCTTCCCGAGCAGGAAGTGATGAACACAGGGCATGACGAACAAGCCAAGCAGCCCTGGGAAACCTGGGCACTGCCCTAGAAATAGAGGAATGTTCTAGAATGCTGAATTGAGTCCCTCACAACGAGGCCTTCCGGGCTGTGCAGTGGAGCTCAGGACAAAGAAGGATCTGGAATCCGCAGACTGGGTGGGGGAGGCGTTGAGCAGGGTCGGAGCTGGTGGGAAGTCGAGAGGAGGCAGAATAGTCCCACCTGCTCCCCCCGCCAGCGCGGGCCTGTGACTGCCAGGCTCCCCGGCAAAGGGGAACTGGGGCTGCCCGCCAGCGACCTGGACACAGGGGGCGGCGCCCGCTGTCATCACAGGCTCCTTAGTGGCAGGAGAGGGAAGCAGGGAGGCCAGGGCAAAGCGCTGGGAGGAAGGGGGCGTGAGCCAAGACGCAGACGGCTTCTAGAAGGCAGGAAAGCCGGAAACGGAGTCCCTCCCAGAGCCGCGGGAAGGAGCACAGCCCAGAGAGACCCCAGTCAGACCTCTGACCCCCAGAACTGCAGGACAGTCAGTCTGTGTGGCTTAGGCCGCAGGTTTGTGGCAATTTGTCACAGCAGCAAAAGGAAACCCACGCGCGGGCGCAGGCAGGGAGACGGCACAGCCTGCAGCTCTGCGACCTCACGGCAAGGACGCCAGCCTGGCAGGGAGAACAGGACAACAGGAAGGCGGGCTCAGTCCCTGCCCATCTGGGCCTGGGAGCGGCCCCCAGGCCCAGACGGGCAGGGACTGAGCCCACATCCTCATGGACAATGTCGGGTTCATTAACTGCTGAGCTACGACAGGAACTCCTGCAGTCAGATTCTTAACTCACCGCGCCACAGCAGGAACTCCAGTTTTTGTTTGTTTTTGTTTCCATTTTAGGAGACTAGAAATTATCATATACGGATATAACTTGCTGTGTCCTCCATAACCATTACCTGTATTTTTTTTTTTTTTTTTTTTTTTGTCTTTTTAGGGATGTACCTATGACATAGGGAAGTTCCCAGGCTAGGGGTCGAATGGGAGCTGCAGCTGCCGGCCTTCACCACAGCCACAGCAACGTCAGATCTGAGTGGAGTCTGCAACCCACACGGGAGCTCACAGCAACGCTGGATCCTCAACTCACTGAGCAGGGCCAGGGATGGAACCTGCCTGCTCATGGATAACAGTCAGATTCCTTACCACTGAGACACAACAGGAACTACTATTTTTTAAATTCCACTTTTAGAGGAACGTGGGAAAAGTGATCTTGGCTGTCGTCTTCAGCACCTCCATTCAGACACAATCAAAACGTTGTGCCAGCACTGTCCCAGAGATGTGTGGTTTCATCCCAACATACAGTCTCCATGAGATCTTACCTCGGTGTTTAATAAGTACAAACATGGAAACTGATACAAATATTGATTTTTAAAATTGTATTCTTGGAGTTATTCACGTGGCTCAGCGGCAACGAACCCCACTAGTATCTGTGAGGATGTGGGTTCCATCCCTGGCTTCACTCAGTGGGTTAAGGATCCCGCGTTGCTGTGGCTGTGGTGTAGGCCGGCAGCTATAACTCGAATTCGACCCCTAGCCTGCGAACTTCCATATGCCTCGGGTGCGGCCCTAAAAAGACAAAAAAGAAAAGAAGTATTCTATCATTTAGCTATTTCTAAGAACTCATATCGCTGTAAAAGCACGGATGTGGAACACCTGGAAACTCGGTTCAGCGCCCCTAATTCTGGTCGCAGGATCTTGGAGCCGAGGCCCCAACCCAGGCCTGTTCTCCGTCCGGAGGGCCTCGCGCCCGGCCCGGTGACGCTCCAGCTCCCACCTGGGGCTCAGCGCCCGGCCCGCCTCGGCCTTCCGCACACCTGGTTCGCAGGCCCAGCTCTTGGCAGTGACCGCCAGGGCCGGCCCGCCCCCACGGCCCCGCAGAGGCCTCCTCGCCGCGGGGAGGTGCGTCCGCCCACCCGTCTAGCCTCGAAGGAGACACCGGAGTCCGGGCCAGAGCAGCGGAGGTCGTGGGCCCGCGCAGGGACAGCGAGCAGAGACCCGCCGGCCCCGCCGCCTCCAACCGCGCGGTGCCTCATCGATCGAGGGACCTGCGGGGGGGGACAGGACCCCCCCAAGCCGCGCCCATGCCGTCCTGCAGTGCCACGCGTGCTCTCCGGGGCCCTCGCATCGGAGCGGCGCGGGGACACGGGTCACAAGGGGAAGCAGTGGAAGCGCGGCACCGGGGAGGTGGCGGGCACCTCCCTTCCGGAGACGAGAAGGAAACGCGCGGGGGGCGGCAGCAGCCCGGGGTCGGGGAGGAAAGGAGGGGCCGGGGTTGGGGTCCTGGGGACCAGACGCTCCGCGGCGCCGCCCTCGTCCCGCCCCCGACGGGGCCCTCGGGGGCCGCGCTCCGTATTAACCACGCCTGGAAATGCAGGATCGCGTCCTCCCGGGCCCTGGACCTCCTCTCAGGCCCTGGACCACGTGGCCGGCGCCGGGGTGGGGGCGAGGCGGAGGGTGTCGGAAAGGTGACTCCGGCGGCGGGGCGGTGAAAGGAGGCGCGCGACTCGGGGCCTGGGGAGCAGGGATGGCGGCAGAGGGTCCGCGCGAGGGGCGGGCAAGGGCCCCGGAGCAGCCCCTCTCCCGAGCCGCGCACACGCCGCTCCTGTCGGACTCCAGGAGCCGGAGGCGGGGTCGCAAGTCCTGGTCCCGTGCCCTCTCCGGCCTGGATGTCCCAGAAGGAGTCGGGATGGACCAAAGCCTCCCGAGGGCGTCCTGGCCTCTGGCGTTGAAACAGTGTCTGCCCCGCGGGAGGCGCTAACGCGATGTTGGGTAACAGATATGATCAAGGAAGCAACATCAGGGAACCCTGCAGTCTCCTCCGCTGGGGCCTGGATCTCAATCCGAGTATGTCCCTGCCCGCCCCGCGCTTTCCTGCACCTTCTGCAGCGTCTTGGCTCTGAGGTGTACAGAACGTCCAAGCCTGGCAGGTACATGAGACTCTAAGAGAGTCGTTTCCAGTTTCTGGGCTCTGTATGAACCCTTTGCTAAACACCCACCTCCTGGAAGCAGCCCCTGGACCCGGAGTCCTGCTGGCTCTCCGACGGTCTCACCACCCGCTCTTCCTGCAAAGAGGGCTCAGCCGGCACCATCGTGAAGGTCCAGTGCTCCTTGGTGGAAACTTGGTGAAAAAACTTCCGGGGAGTTGAATAAAAGAGAATTCATTGAGTTCCCTTGTGGCTCAGCTGATTAAGAACCTAACATTTTCTCGGTGAGGTTGGGGGTTCAATCCCTGGCCTGGCACGTTGGGTTGAGGACCTCGGGTTGCGGCCGGCTGGGTCATTAGTGGTGAATCTGGCTGGGATCTGGCGTTGCAGTGGCTGTGGCATAGGCCCCAGCTCAGCTCGGATTGGACCCCTGCCTGAGGAACCTCCATATGCCCTAGGTGCAACCATAAAAAGGAAAAAAAATAAAAATTCACAATTTCCTTTAGAATAGATAAAACTTCCTTTAAGCAAATCACTGCAAACCCAAGTAGCACTTGTCTGGTCTCTCTTATGCATATTTATTTAAGAGCAAACTTGGAAACGGAATCTTTTGGCTCTAAGGTGACATGTTCTGAATTCAGACAAAGTGTGAAGTGATGACAGTTTCTTCACCTGACTGTGTCAGGAATTGCACGACTGTTGGGGCAGTGACCTTGGTGGGAAGGTCAGAGCCTCAGGAAGAAACGTTGCTCCTGATTCGGGCCAGGCTCCATTAAGGGGAGGACTGCTTTGTCCAGGTCTTGTCTGAGAAGCAGAACTCACAGGAGATGGCTGGAATGGGGACACTTGTGGGGAATCTCCAGATGTGAACAAGGCAGGTTGTCGGGAAGGGAGCCCCCTGAGCGGGAACTGGTGCCCCACCAAGACAAATCCAGGTCCAGTTCTTGTTGCCTCCAACTTTTCTAACTCTGGTATTCTTCGAAAGCCAGTGTTTTTATTTAGCATCATCATTTTTCTAGGAGTTCTCTTGTGGTTCAGCGTTGTCACTGCAGCAGCTCAGGTCACTGCCGCGGGGCAGTTTCAGTGCCTGACCCGGGGAACTTCCTCATGTCATGGGCACGGCCGAAAAAAATAGCATCATAATTTTTTTTATATCTCTAATCTATTTTTTGTTTTTAAATTTGTTTATGTCTTTGATCTGATAATCCTACTGCCTGAAAATTAGACTATTTGTGTCAGCTCTTGCTTGGCTGGTGACTTTGTCCTTTATCTGTTCTGTAACTTTGGACCTTGAGCTTTATTAGAGGACTGCGAGAGACCCCGACTAAATGCGTTGCTCCAGGCAAGTCGGCTTGTATTTTTCCTGGGATCTTTAAGAAAGTACTAACCTGGGCTCCTTAATGTTTATTTCTCAGCTTGTTTCCAGAACCTCAAAGGGATGTTTGAGTTAAACCCAATCCCAAATAAATTAATAAGTAAACAAACCCACCCCCTAGGACAGGGCCTTATTAGACATATCAGGGAAGATCTTTTAGTTTTTGTCCTAAGAAAAGCCCTGGACAGGAAATTTTCTCCCTTTCTCCCTCTCTTTCTTTCTTCCTTTCTTGGTCTTTTCAGGGCTGCACCCGTGGCATATGGAGGTTCCCAGGCTAGGGGTCAAATCGGAGCTGTAGCCCCTGGCCTACACCACAGCCAGTAGCAATGTCAGACCCCAGCCTGGTCTGCAGTTTACACCATAGCTCACGGCAATGCCGGATCCTTAACCCACTGAGTGAGGTCAGGGATAGAACCTGCGTCCTCATGGACGCTGGTCAGATTCGTTTCCACTGAGTCACAATGGGAACTCCAGAAATTTTCTTTCTCATCTCCTTTTGCTGATGGTTTGAAAATTTGGGAGGAAAACAAAAAAGGAGTTCCATGTGGCTCAGCAGGTGAAGGGGCCGGTGCTGTCAGCGCCGCAGCTTGGGTTTGATCCCTGGTTGCAGAATTCAGAAGTTTTGAAATTGGAGTTTCCATCATGGCTCAGTGGAAACGAACTCAACTAGGAACCATGAGGCTGCGGGTTTGATCCCTGGCCTCGCTCAGCGGGTTAAGGATCCAGCGTTGCCGTGAGCTGTGGTGTAGACCGCAGACGCGGCTCGGATCTGGCATTGCCGTGGCTGTGGCGTAGTCTGGTGGGTGTAGCTCTGATTAGACCCCTAGCCTGGGAACTTCCACATGCCGTGGGTGCGGCCCTAAAATGACAAAAAAAAATTTTTTTGAATTTATTTACACACTGAAGATATGGCCCCTTTAGGATGTACACTTTGGGTGGACTCTCAGTTGTAACTGGGAACTTTCTAAGGGCTCAAATCTTGTCTCTCATCTCCATTACGTCCAAACTCTTGGTTACCAAGACTGCAGATTCCCCAGGTCTGGCAGCTGCCGCTTTGAATTTCGGCAGCTTCCTTGTTTGGGACATCTCCTCTTCCCCAGCGCCGCAGCTGTGCAGGGAAGGATTTTGTAATCATTCATTGAGCATTTCCAGTCTCAGCGGATTCTTTCCAGTCACCTAGACAACTAAGTGCCAAAATAGGAGTAAGTACTTCTGCTCTGCAGAGGCTGCGTCCCCGTTTGTCTCGGCCAGTAGCGAGCTTAGCAGAGCCAGCCCAGCGCCCGGGCGGTATTTCCAGGGGTCATCAGAGGCTCCTTTGTTTCCTGCCCCAGGAGGCTCATACACTTGTTCTCCACAGATGTTCTCGGCAGCTGCTGCTTTCCCAGAAATGCTGTCCCTCCTTGTCCTAAAGATACCGAGACCCCAGTTCCTCCCAACTGGGTCGAGGCTGGAGGCTGGAGTGATTCCGGGGCCAAAGGCTCAGAGACAGTTAACGGCTCCCAGGCCACAGGCTAGAGCCTCAGACCAGGCTGGAAGTTTGGGGAGTGGGCACCTGGAGGATGCCCGTTGCTACTTCCAGTCCCTGCTGGGGGTGGCCTGGAGGTCCGCGGGGCTGCTCACCACCGGGCAGGGGAGTCCACATGGACTTTGCTATTAAGAAAGTCCCCAGTGCAGCCCACCAAAGCCATCTGCGCTAACCCAGACGTCATCTGTGACGAGGTGGAAGTTTAATGTACATTTTCTTTTTTTTTACTTAAAAAAAAAATGAGGCATTCCCATCGTGGCTCAGTGGTTAATGAATCCGACTAGGAACCATGAGGTTGCAGGTTCGATCCCTGGCCTCCTCACATCCCCGCATTCACCCCCACCTGGTCCTATAGAACCTTTTGGATGCAAACAGCCTCAACAAGCAATTAGCACATTTATTTCATTAGTATGCTGAAAAAAATAATATACCAGAATACATTAGGGTTTAATTCAGAAAGTTAAACATTTATTCAACCATGCCACAAATGCGGTCCGTTTTGCTATGGTGCATCACAAGCATTCCTAAAATTCGGGGTACCATGCCAAACTGCATAATTAAAAACACAGGACTTATGGAGTTTCCTGGTGGCCTAGAGGTTAAGGATTTGGCATTGTCACTGCTGTGGCGCAGGTTTGATTCCTGGCCCAGGAACTTTTGCATGCCACAGCCATGGCCAAAAAATAAATAAAATAAGTATCTAGAATTGTTTTTTTTTCGGTCTTTTTAGGCCCACACCTAAGGCATATGGAAGTTCCCAGGCTAGGGTCGAATTGGAACTGTAGCCACCAGCCTACACCACAGCCATAGCAAGGTCACATCTGAGCCTTGTCTGTAGCCCTACACCACAGCTCATGGCAACACCAGATCCTTAACCCACTGAGCAAGGCCAGGTATCGAACTCTCATCCTCATGAATACTAGTTGCATTAGTTATTACTGACCAACAATGGGAACTCCTAGAATGATTTTTTAAAAAAATCATAGAACTTATGAGGGAAATGGGGTTGGGGCAGGACACTCAAAATATTTCATTAGGAGGTTGCAGGTTAGATCCCTGGCATTGCTCAGTGGATTAACGATCGGGCGTTGCCGTGAGCTGTGGTGTAGGTCGCAGACATGGCTCAGAGCTGGCGTTGCTGTGGCTGTGGTGTAGGCCGGCAGCTGTAGCTCCGATTAGACCCCTAGCCTGGGAACCTCCATATGCCCTGGCTGCGGCCCTAAAATGACAAAAGACAAAAAAAAAAGAGAGAACAAAAGCCTCCATCACATTAATGCTGCCAAGTTCATCAGAAATGTGCAGGGATGCAAGCCTTACCTTCCTGGTTCGGCATTGTTAGTTTTGGAAAGTCTGGCTAAAGCACTAAGATAATAAAAGGAAATAAACAATATACTCACCATTGTTTACAGACACTGTGCTCCTAACTGCCCATCCCCGCCACAGTGAGGTGTTTTCAGACTCTTAGAACTGAGTCAGGAGTTCTCCTCATGGCTCAATGCTAACAAACCCATCTAGCAAACATGAGGACACGGGTTCGATCCCTGGCTTTGCTCAGTGGGTTAGGGATCTGGCGTTGCTGTGGCTGTGGCTTAGGCTGGCAGCTGCAGCGGCTCTCAGTCAGCCCCTAGCCAGGGAACTTCCATATGCTGTGGGTTAGGCCCTAAAAAGGAAAAAAAAAAGAACTGACTCTGTCATCTTTTCTGCACTAAACTCCTTTACTCTGGGTCCACTTTCTCGCTCTAGTCAAGGCTACAGCAAGCAGATGGTTGTGCAGATAGAGCCTGGCTGCCGATTGCCTCAGCTGCACAGCCCGTGGCTTGCTGCTTGGGGCGCTTCTGGAGCTCACGCAACCCCCGGCACACGCGCACACCTGGAAGAGTGAGGCAGTGTGCGGGGCAGCTCGGGGGCGATGAGGGGTTGGTGCCGGGGACACGTGCCCCCCTTGCTTCTGTGCACCGGTGGGCAGTTCTGACGTCTGTCCACACCGTAACTCAGTCTGTCCCGCACGGTTCCCACAGCAGCGATAATCAAAGTACATCCGGCGTGGGACTCCTCCCCCTCCCCTGCTGCTCTCTTCCCGGGTCTCCACTCCCGATGCCTAAGATCACTTCCAGAAATAAACTGTTTGCCCGCAAGACCATGTCCCAGCTCACAGATTCTGCTTTTGGAAGGAATCTGAATTATGAGTTAGGACCAGAAGTGGCTGCGCAAAGCGGAACTTTGGGCGAGAATTCTGAGATCCGTCACACACCCTTTAGACCCCACAGGAGGACCTTGCTGCTGGTGGTGAGGGGGCTGGGGATGAGCCTCAGCCTGTGGCGCGGGTATGAGGACTCGCCAGGGGGGACCGGGATGCAGTACAGGAGGGTGCTGAACCACAGGCCAACACGCTAGCGGTATTTCAGTTGCATCGAGACAATGGCAAAAGGGCTGTGGGGGAGTTTCCTCAAGGCTCAGCAGGTTAAGGATCTGGCATTGTCACTGTCGTGGCTCTGGTTACAGCTGTGGCATGGGTTTGATTCCTGGTCTGGGAAGTTCTGCATACCACGGGTGCAGCCCCCCTCCAATTAGTTAATTAAAAAGAAGGACTGTGGGGCTGGCTGACTTGTTAATGACTTTATTTATTTTTTTTTCTGTTATTTTATTATTTTTTTATTTTTTATTTTTTTGTCTTTTTGCCTTTATCTAGAGCCGCTCCCGCGGCATATCGAGGTTCCCAGGCTAGGGGTCTAATAGGAGCTGTAGCGGCTGGCCTTCGCCACAGCCACAACAACGTGGGATTCGAGCCGCGTCTGTGACCTACACCACAGCTCACGGCAACACCGGATCCTTAACCCACTGAGCAAGGCCAGGGATCGAACCCTCAACCTCATGGTTCTTAGTCGGATTCATTAACCACTGAGCCACAACAGGAACTCCAACTTTAAAAGCTTCAAATAACAACGATAGGCTCAAACCAGCCATTATCATTTGCAAGCAGTCTGGGACGGTCTGACAGCTTCTTGGCAACACTTACCTCCCACAGGCACAGGGCACAGTGTGCTTAAAATCGGTCCAGGATTATTCACGTCTCTGAATAATGTTAGTTTTATTTCTCCCACCCCCCCCCGCCATGTTTAATCTCCTGTCTCATCAACCTATCAGTGGGTGTTTTATGTCAATTAAAATAGTAAATGATTACATTTTCCATTTCTAGAAGGCTTTTTTCTTTTGGGGGGTAGGGGATCTCTTTCAAATTATTTGACCATAGTGTTTATAGTCTGTTCCTTGCTCATATTTTTAAAGCTTTTCTTATGTCTTTAAACATGTACAACATACTTACTTTGTATGCTTGGTAACATCAGTATCTGCAGATTTCTGGATGTGATTTTGGTTGTCTGGTCTGCCCAGTGGCTCTCGCTCAGAGTGATTTTTTTCCTTGTGTGCTTTGTGACTTTTTAGACAGTGAGTTGCCTACATTCCCTCAAAATGTACCCTTGGGAAGGTGCTGAGACCTGGCTGGAACTTGCATTTCTCCAGAGAATATTTACAGCTTTTAGTTTTGATTCTTTAAGACATTAATTTTTTAAATTAATTTTTAGTCTTGTTATGTTGGAGTCAGAGGCAAATTCTTGTAAGATTTCCCTATTCAGAAATCAAGTTGTCTGCTGTATATTAAGCGTATAATTAATACTATACGTTAAGGTAGTTCTGTGCCCTGTTTATAAAAAAGCATGTTATGTGGCTGGCCACAGTCACCACAGTACAGGACGTCCTATTGTGACTTAAACTTTATCTGTGAGTCTAAAGCTGCCGGGGAGGCAGGATATTCCAGCTCAGTCAGTATTGGGGCCTGGCCCCCTCCAGGGCAACCTGGGAGGGAGGTTCAGAGGTTCCCCAAGCACAGGGAGGCTGAGTGTGTGTATCTCCACTTCCAGGCGAGACCTGCAGGTCCTAAGGCCCTTGTACTCCTGAAACAGGCAGTGGGCCGAGTTTACTAAGGTGGCCGGTCCCAGGCCTTTGTGTCCAGTCCCCTCTGTCCCACTACACACATCTTTTCTTCTCTGCCATCAAGGAATTGAAAGAAGGAGTTCCCTAGTGTGTCAGAGGGTTAAGGACCCAGCATTGTCACTGCTGTGTCTTGGGCCACTGCTGAGGCGCTGGTTTGATCCCTGGCCGGGAAACTTGCCCATGCTGAGGTCGCTGCCAAAGAAAAAAAGAATAGCTGGAAGGTTGTGTCGCTGGCGAGTAGAAGCCTGAGAGAGACTAGGGCAGGGGCGTCAGACCTGGGGGAGCCCCACTGTAACTAGGATCACCCCAGAGCACCCGGGCCCAGGGCTTTCCTGGTTCTTGCCCGCGGCAGGGTGAAGGGGTAGCGCTTTCATCGTCGTGGCTCTTAGGTCTGGACGGCAGAACAGAACGCCAAGGAGGGTGGAGGGGGCTGTGATTTACATTTTACCAAGTCCCCTGGGCCCTGCTCAGTGACAAGACGCAGGGGCGTGAGGGAGCCCGGGCACAGAAGCCGCCGGGAGGCGGGAACTCTGGACCCTCGGTCTGAAGCTCCCTGGCAGGTTGCTCCTTCTCTGGGGTCCTCCGCGCCTGGAGGGGGGCTCCAGCGGCGCAGCCCTGCCAGGCCTGACCTTGAGCGAGGCCAGCCTGGCTTGTGGCCACGGGGCTGGATCTGAAATGGTGGAGAAATCCAGCTATTTCCCGGCTGACGTGGAAGGGATCAGGTTACCTTCTGGCCACGCAGACAGAAGGGGCTCTCCTAGGAAGGGGGGCAGGGAGCGGGGACTGACTGAGGGGCGCCGGGAGGCCGTCGGCGGCATACCCGGGAAACGAGCCGAGCCTGGGCAGCTCGGGGGCCCACCCCCGAGGGGAGGCCCGGGACGCGGAGCCGGTGGGGAAGGAAGGCTGGTGCGGGCCCGCCGGGCCGGGGGCGGGGCAGGCGCCGGGGAGGCGCGGGCACAGGGGGCCGAGACCCCGGCGTCCAGTCCCCGCGGCGGCGGCGGGGCGGGGGGTCTCGAGCCTCGGAGAGCAGCTCTCCACCCAGCAGGGACCCGGCGGAGCGCAAGGGCTGACGCCCACCCCTGCCGGGCTCGGGAGCCCCGCGCAGGCCCCCGGGGCCCCACCCGTCGCCCCGCCCCGCCCCGCCCCTCCCGCTCGCCCCGCCCCGCCCCTCGCCCCGCCCCCTCGCCCCCCGCCCCGGCGGCCCCGGCAGCCCGGCCCCCGCCCCCGCCCCCGCGCGCCATTCCTCCGCGTCCTCCCGCCGCGCGTCCCGCCCGGCGCGCCTCGGCCATGGCGGGCCCCGCGCCGCGACCCGCCAAGGGCTACCGGGTGGTGCTGCTCGGAAGCGTGGCCGTGGGCAAGACGGCCCTCGCCACGCAGTTCGCCTGCGGCAGATTCCCCGAGCAGTGTGAGCCGTCGACGGAGGAGCTCTTCAGCAAGGTGATCGAGGTGAACGCGGCGCCAGCCCTGCTGGAGATCGTGGACACCGTGGGCGCCGAGCACCTGGTCACCCTCAAGGACCTGTACATCAAGAACAGCGACGGCTTCGTGGTGCTCTACAGCGTGTGCAGCGAGGCCTCGTTCGAGGCGGTGCGGCCGCTGCGGGAGCGCATGGGCCGGCTGCGGGGGCCCAAGGCCGTGCCGCTGGTGCTGGTGGGCACCAAGGCCGACCTGGACGCCCAGCGCCAGGTGCTGACCGCGCAGGGCCGCGCGCTGGCCCGCGAGTGGCGGTGCCCGTTCCTTGAGGTCACGGCCAAGAGCAAACTGATGGCGGACCAGGTGTTCACGCAGGTGGTGCGCGAGATGGAGGCCCTGGCCCCGCCCGAGGAAGAGCCTGCGGTCGTCCCTGCGAACGTCCAGGAGACCTGGCCGTCGGAAAGATTCATCGGCTGATGCGCCACGGCTCGTGTTTCTTGTGTCTCCGGCTTTCGTGATTTCTGAAGCTCAGTATTCCGACTCTGCCATTTTAAAGAGTTATCTGGCTGTAAACAAACGGTTACTTCTCTGTATTGGCTCAAATTAGTGCTCAGACTATCCACAGAGCTTCTGAAATATTTGTCAAAAACTTTCAACTGTATTTACCTTTCGACAGGGCTAGAAGAAGAAACCGAAAATCGATCTTTCCCCCGTTTGGAGTACTCTCTCTTCAGTTGGAATTTGTTAACAGGGATTGTCTTTTTATAATTAACACCTTTAAATGTCATCTGACATTGGAGCTGATTGAGGAACACGAACTGAAGTTTAAGCTTTCAATTCCCTGCGCTTTCTTGTGTTTCCCTCTTAGTTACAGGCTTGAACTCATCAGCAATATTTTCCTCTCTGCGTATTTCTAAATATAGTTATGACATATGGTAGCATTGGTCTGAAAGCAATATTGTATGCCCTGGAAGGGGAAAAAATCAACTGGGTACTCAGGCAAAGAGCCCAACTCTGCCTTCAGTTTTATAATTGACATCTAGTTGATTTCTGCCGCTGTAAAATGACTAAAAATTAAATGACTTTAGAAGTCGATTGATTGCTTTTAATATTTGTCTTTCTAGAACCTAAAGCTACAATTCTACATACCCTGTCTCTGCTTTTCAGTTATTTTCCAGGCCAAGTTAGTAACTAGAGTGAAAATGGCCCCCCGCTTCTTTTTTGTTGCTTGCTGGCGTTGGCTACTTCGGCTGAATACCTGCCTAGTTTAACCAGGACACAGGTACTGAAATAGAAACAAAACATGAATCTTTTTGTATAGTTTTTGCATAACAGTACAAGAGCTTTTCCTTGCACTTGTTTAAAAATATTATTGTTTTTGGAGTTCCCGTCGTGGCTCAGTGGTTAACGAATCCGACTAGGAACCATGAGGTTGTGGGTTCGATCCCTGGCCTTGCTTAGTGGGTTAAGGATCTGGCGTTGCCATGAGCTGTGGTATAGGTCACAGACGTGGCTTGGATCTGGCATTGCTGTGGCTCAGGCGTAGGCTGGTGGCTACAGCTCCAATTAAACCCCTAGTCTGGGAACCGACATATGCCATGAGCGCGACCCTAGAAAAGGCAAAAAGACAAAAAAAAAGGAAAAAGAAATAAAAAACAAGAAAGATCTGTGCCTATGTTCTGAGTTAATTTCATTAAAGGAAATTTATGAAGTGAGTTATTCACAGCTCTGGGAGTTCTTTTTTTATATATACTGCATATGGTATTTGAATAGATGAATGGATTTTAGCACAAAAAATATATTTCAAGACCTAACAGTCCCTGAGGGCCAGTTTGCCCCACTGGAGAGGGCTAGGCTGGGACCTCCCGTGTCTCATATCACTTTTTCTTTCCCCTGGACACTGGGGGCAGGGGCGGTTGAGGTGCTTGCTTTTGAAGACTTGAAATCCAGCTAACTCCCTGCTCCCCTCTGACCCTCTGTCTTCTGGGGTCGCTGCTCTTGGCAGTGTTCCTCACACCTTCTTCCAGGACCGTCAGTTCTCTAGGGGGACATCGTCAACACGGGGGCGGGGGGGGGGCTGTGGGGGGAGGTGGGCAGGCAGGAAGCACCTCCCGGCCTCAGCTGTCCGGGGCCACAGCTGCTGCCTCCTCGCACGAAGGCAGAAGTAGAAACCCGACTGTTCCCTGACTGGGTTTAGGCTGTGCAGAGAAAGCGTGTGTGTGTGTGTGTGTGTGTGTGTGTGTGCGCGCGCGTGTACGTACTCCCGCAGCGTCCCAGCCCCAGCCTCCAAGGCTGGGCCACAGGGACTGCAAGCTGGCCCCCTCGCACTGTCTGTCCTGCCTTTCTGACTCCACCCACTTCTGCTGAGGCCCCCAGGGAAGTTGCGTGTCCCCAGATCGCAGGGCCTGGGGATATCAGCCCTGACCCAGGAAAAAATTCACAAATAGCCTTTCTTCCTTTAGGTCACTAGAAGCATGCCAGACCGCCGCTCAGATCCAAGGGTCGGCTTAGAGCCCGGGGTTGTTCCAGGCTGACTGGCCTGCACAGGAATGATCAGGCCCATGTGATCAGCTCCCATGACCTCAGCGATAGGCACAAAGCAGCTTTCTGGGTGTATGCGCATGTGCAGCGGCCACGCCAGATCCGAGCCACGTTTGAGCTACACCACAGCTCACAGCAACCCACTGAGCGAAGCCAGGGATTGAACTCACAACCTCATGGTTCCTAGTTGGATTTCGTTTCCAAGGCTTGCTTATAAGGCTCTTTTCTCATCCTGCCCTTGCTTATGTTTGATGTCAATATTACGTTACCACACACAGCTGGGGCTGTCCCTGATGGCCAGCTGAAGTCTGTCAATCAACAGCCCGCCCGCAGCTAGGGCAAAAAGCCTGTTGCAGGGGAGTCTGCGCAGCTGTCGACAGTTCCTCATGGCAATAGTGGCTTGAATGACACAGACCTATTTTTTTCTTTTTGGGGCCACACATGTACACACGGTGTATTGAAGTTCCTGGGCTAGGGGTTGAATCAGATCTGCAGCCAACCGGCCTACACCACAGTCACGGGATCTGAGCCGTGTCTGTGACCTACACCACAGGTCACGGCATCGATGGATCCTTAACCCACTGAGCAAGGCCAGGGATCAAACCCTCATCCTCATGGTTACTAGCTGGGTTCGTTGCCACTGAGCCACAACAGGAACTCCGAATGAATGAGGTCCTTATTTTCCTTGGTTTGCTTTCAATCTAGCTAACTCATGCCTCAAATTTATATTTCCCGCTTAAAACTTTGTTAGAATTAGCCTGAGACAGCCAGCACATATTTGTTTTTTCCTAACTGCTTCTTTTACTGCACGTATCAGTCAATTTAGAAGAAAGAAACCAGACCAGCTATTTCAACCGAGAGAATCCAATATAAAGAATTATTCACTAGATATCAGAAAATTGAGAGAGCAGGAGTTCCTGTTGTGGCACAGCAGAAATTAATTGGACTAGTATCCATGAGGATGACGGTTTGATCCCTGGCCCTGAGCTGTGCTGTAGGCCGGCAGCTGCAACTTGGATTCAACCCCTAGCCTGGGAACTTACATGTGCCGTGGGTGGCCCCCCCCAAAAAAAAGAAATAGAAAACTGAGAAAGCAAAAATGCAGTGATAATGTATCTCAAAAGTGGTCCTTTAGGAAGCAGAGACTACGGCTAGAACAAAGTAAAAAAGCTGAAATTCTAAAACCTAAAACCTTAGAGAAAGGATCCCGTGGAGCCAGAGCTCTGAGGACTCTGTGCTGACGCCTCAGCAGCTGGACCAGAGCTGAGGTCCAGCGTGTCTGAGGACAGGGCACCAGCGTGCTGGTGCTGGTGCTCCTGAAGAAGCGCAGTGAGACTGGTTCTACAAATGCGGGGAAACTGCAAACTGGAACCCACTGCTGCTATTGCAACCACCTTCTGCACTCATGGTGCAGCCCCACTTCTCTGGCAAACAGAAAAGTACAAGTTCATTTTCCCACCTCCAGCCTTCCCACTGGCATCCAGTGCTGCCTTGAGGGAGATTCTAATGGGCAGCTCACTGGCAAAGGAGAAACGTGGCTGACTGTGAAACTGCCCCAGAATCTGAAAGCAGAGTGAGTGAGTTCCCATCATGGCTCAGCAAAAACTAATCTGACTGGGATCCATGAGGACACGGGTTCAATCCCTGGCCTCGCTGAGTGGGTTAAGGATCCAGCGTTGCTGTGAGCTGTGGTGTAGGTTACAGACGCGGCTCGGATGTTGTGGCTGTGGTGTCGGCTGGTGGCGATAGCCCCAATTCAACCCCTAGCCTGGGAACTTCCATATATTGCGAGTGCAGCCCTAAAAAGCAAAAAAAAAAAAAAAAAAAGAAAGAAAGAAAGAAAAGGAAATGATGCAGTCATTTTGAAATCAGGACGTTTGTCTTCCAGCTTTGTCATTCTTTTCAAGATTGCTTTGGCTGTTTGCAATCCCTTGACACTCCATAAATTTTAGGGAAGTTCTGAAAGCATGCAATTGAAATTTTCACAGGAATTGCATTGAATTTATAGATTGTTCCATGTAGTATGGACATGTAGGTCTTCCAATCTATGAACAGGGAGTGTGCTTCCATTAATTTGTGTCAAGTTTTTTCAGCACTGTATTGTCTTCACTGTACAGGTCTTTCACCCCTTTGGTTAAGTTTATTACCAGTATTTTATTCTTTTTGATGGTATTGTAGGTGGAATTGTTTTCTGAATTGGATTGTTGGTGTATAGAAATGCAACTGACTTCTGTGTGCTGGCTTTGTACCCTATCACCTTGTTGACTTTATTACTTCTAATAGTTTTGTGTTGTCTTTTTTCTTTTGTGGAATCAGACCTACTGTAGGGATTCTAAGCACGGCTGACTTAATAGACCTGATCAGGAAAAGACAGAGGAGCAGGCTCTGGCTGGGCCTGGGAATGATTTCCAGACCAATAAAAACTGCATGGCCAGGAGAGTTTCAACTCCGACGGCCACTGGGGTTTACAGAACACCCAGAGCTTCTCCCCAGGTTCTGGCAGCCAAATAGAGGTGCTACTGTCGCTGCTGTCCCCCCCTCCCAGCACCAGGGTGGCTGGGAGGATGCGCAGAACCTGCTCAGAAAGTCCCCACCCCTTCAAGACCTTGCTTGTCAGCAGCAAAGAACAAAAGAGCAGCAAGGACTTCCCCGCAACCACCACCTTCAAATCTCCTGGAAGAACACGCAGACCTGAGACTTGGGCCGGGGGACAGGCAGCCGCGGAGCGATTCTCCCAGCGGTGGCCTCCAGCAACTGCACCACCCGCATCCAGATTTCTCTTTCTCGCCTTTTCCTTTTTTTTTTTTTCCAAACAAAATCGTACTTCTGTGTTTAACCCCACTAGTTCCGGAATGACTGGCGCAGGGAAGAGCCGGGTGTCCCAGGGCCGGGGACTCTGGCTGGGGACCGAAAGCACGAGCCCAGCCACCAAGAGCGGCGCCCTCGGAAAGGCGGACCTGTCCCGACCTGTCGGGGAGGGGGCTGGCGGGCAGCGTGGGGCAGTAGTGGGAGTGGCTTCAGGTGAAATAGAGCCGATGGTCACTCCCAGAGGCACAAAGCCCTGAGCTGAGGGCATCTTGTGGGAAGGAATTGAGGCGCTGAGGAAAACCACGGCGGATCCCTCCAAACTCCGTCCGAGCAGGGCGTGAACCCCTGGCCTCCAGGACTGCCCTCTGGAGTCTCAACACTGAGGTCAGGGCTTCCTGGGGTGAAGACCCCAGAGCTCTGCCTCTCCGACATCCTGCTACACCGGCGCGTTATGAAGTCAGTCTCAGCAAGTTAGTGCGGCCACCGCGTCCCGGGGATTGCAGGCCACTGCGGAGGGCGCCGCAGGCCCGGGCGGAGCGACCTCGGAGCCGGGTTTGCAGCCGCGGGCCGGGCGCTGGGGGGCATTCTTGAGGGCGGAGGCGGGTCCCGGGGCGCGCCCGGCTGACCACGCCTCCCGCCCCGATGACCACGCCTCCCGCCCCGATGACCACGCCTCCCGCCCCGATGACCACGCCTCCCCCGATGACCACGCCTTCTTTCCGCGCCTGTCCGCAGGGGCTGCGGTGAAACCTCTTAAACCGAAACCTGGCTCATTTTCCCGGATCCCGGTTGGCCACGCTGAGAGGCCGGGACGCCGGAAGACAGGCCGGCCGGGAGGCGGGGGGCGGGCGGGGCCACGAGGGGTCCCAGGACGCTGGTCCCCACGGGTGTTTGAGCTGCGCCAGCGGAGGGGTCAGCCTTGAGACGAAAACGCACTCGGGTGGCGGGGAAGGAGCCTCTAAGGGCAGCGGATTGCGGCGCCTCCGCGGCGACTTGGAGGGAGGGGTGTGTCCGCAGGAGGAAGGCCTTACTCGAGGTGTAAGGTGACACCGCCGGCGGAGGGGAGGGGAGGCGAGGAGTCGGGAGGCCCACCCTGCGTGGGAGGAGGGTTTTCGGATTTCAGCCGCGCGGAGGGGGGCTCGGAGCCCGCCCTGCCTGGGGCCAAGAGTTGAGTTGGTTTGCTTTGGTTTTGAGGGGGTGGTAAGTAAAAGCCATCGCCTTATTTAAATCTTACATGAAGTAGCAATAGAGCTTTACCTGACAAAGTTATGTAGTTGTTGGAGATCAAAAACGGTTACGAGTTTTGCTTGGGGTTTATTTGAAAGCACGTGGCCGGTACAGCTGGTGAAGTAGAGGAATCGCAAATCAACACAAACGGAAACTCAGTTGCTTTCAGCTGAGACGTCAGCCTGCGGGGCTGGGGCTCAGTTCGCCAGGGTGGAATAAGCACTGAACCATGGCCTGTAGATGGCGCTATATCCAAATAGCTGGGAAACCCAGGGGACAGGGTGTAGGAACGCCCACTCTCCTGTCACTGCGGTAATCCCACATGAAGAACTGTGCTTCCAGTCCCTGAGCATTTCGGTTTCACTACCTTATCATCCAAGGGGTGGATTTTTCCTCCAGGAACAGTAAGGGGTCCACTAAACTTGAGGCTCTGAGTACCATCTGGTCACTCTGAACTCCCTGTCCTGATAGACCAGCAAAAAGGAGATATTTTTGGATTTCGGCGGAGCTAATTGACTGGTTATGGTGAGAAGCCACACAAGAGGACGGAGAGGAACATGTCCGGAGCCCGGAGGAGTCTCTGGGGCTTGCCTTGGTGCTGATGTACTGAGTGAAAATGGTGACTGGCCAGTTGCAGCGACCACATTTTGACAAAGGCAAGGCAACTGACTTCTCAGATGCCCCAGGTCTGAAGGTCTCTTTCTCTGCAGCCACAGCTCCTGTTGACCCACGGTGCCCAGGGGTGCTCACTCTGCTGGGCAGTCCCCTGGCCAGGCGCCACCCTGCAGGGATGGCCCTGGGACCTTTGGTCTTATGACACACGGGAAAGGCTGGCCTGTGTGGACTTTGTGCCCTGATTCCCAGGGCCAGGGATCTGAGGGGTGGTAATGGGGAGAGAGTGGGCGTAGGACTGGCAGCTGTCATCAGGCTGGCATCTGGAAGGCCGACGCAGAGACTTAGGGGTGTTGCCACTGACCGCTGGGGAGCCGCTGGACCGTCAGTCCCTCCCAAGCCTTGTGGGGAAGCCACGTGGAGGAAACAACCAAGGAGAGGCCAGCCCAGCTCCCTGCCCCAGGGTCCACTCTCAAGGTGCCCGCGTGGGTGACCCAGCCTGTTCTCTGTCCCCTGCCCGCTGACTCGGGCTCTGCCTCCCCCTCCTCACAGTGGAAGGGCATTTGGGGGGGGGTCCTGGTCACGTGGCCTCCTCTCTGCCTCCAGCTCCGAGGGCCTCAGGACCTTGGGAACCCCAACACTGCTTTTTCTTTTCTTTTTTGTCTTAGGGCCACACCCACGGCTTATGCAGTTTCCCAGGCTAGGGGTCCAAACAGAGCTGTAGCCACCGACCTACACCACAGCTCACGGCAACGCCGGATCCTTAACCCACTACCAAGGCCGGGGATCGAACCCGCGTCCTCACGGATCCTAGTCGTGTCCGTTAGCCGCTGAGCCATGACGGGAGCTCCAACACTGCATCTTCTTTAAGTAGGTCTAGACAGCCCCAGAGCAGCTCAGCCCTGGCCAGACGATTCTGGAACAGTCCTTGAATCGCCTTGGAAAAAATAAGAGTCTGCCTCCTCTCCTGTTCTTCCGGACTCCACCTGTACCTAAGGCAGTACAGACCGGGACACACGCGGCATTTAGGGGCAGACTTGGGGCAGAGGCGTCTGACAGAGCGCCCCTTCCCCACGGGAGCCCCTGTGAAGTGGGACTTGTGTGCCCCTGGCCAGGCTGGGGAGGGACCCAGGGCTCCTGCCCGTGTGGGCGTGGTCTCTGTCTCCCCGGGGGGCAGGGTGAAGGTCAGGGCCACGGGAGGCCATGGAGGGTTGACATGGCTTTTCCTCCAAGACTTTGCCCACTCCCAAGTCCCCTGGGTGCCCTTCGGTCCAGGAGCCCTTCTGCTGACCACGCCTGACCCAGCTGTCCTTCCACTCTGGGACCCAGTGACAGCTTTTGGGCGAACACCCCGGTGGCCCCCAGCCTGGGCTCCTTCTTCGGGGGTTGGCTCTGCCCTAAACCAAGATAAGCTGCTCTTAACCCCGGGGAGCAGGGCCCACGCCAGGCAGGGAGGGTGACAGGACCTTACTGCCTGTCCTGAGGCCCAAACGAAGTCCCCTCCCACTGCTCCTGGCTTCGCCCCAGGTAGCTGCAGCCCTGGGGTCTGGCCAAAGCCCTAGGTGGGCTCAGGTCCTTCGGGGAGGGAAGAGGCTGCCCCGCCCCCCCTGCCCTTGACCTGGACTAGGTCTTCATGGAATAGCTGGAGAAGGACTGGCCAGTTCCTCAGGCGGAGTCCCAGCCCCAGCCTCGGGACTGGCCTCCTCACTCACTGTGCGGTGTAACGAGTCCCACTGCCAAATAACCCTTGGCCTCCTTTCCTCTATTACATAGATTTAAAAACAAGAAAACAATGTATTTCTAGTTTCAAAGGCACTTTGTTGTAGACAATGTCCAAACTAAAGAAAATGCCAGAAAAGGAATTTACAGTTACTCATGATCCCAATAGACTCAAGCACTGCAGACACGGGGCATCTTAAACTCCTTTCCCCACCGTGTCTGGACAAAATGCTATTTTGTTTTAAAGAATCTGAATAGGAGTTCCCTTACAGCACAGAGGGTTAAGGACCCTGCATTGTCACTGCTGTGGTGCACATTTGATCCCTGGCCTGGGAACTTCTACATGCCACAGGCGGCAAAAGAAAAAAGAGAGAATCTGAACAAAGAAGGTTCACCCACCACCCCGCAGATTTTATAGGATTATGTGAAGCGCAGACCGGACGGCAGCACCTTCCCCGAAGCCCGTGTGACCCCAACCCCCTCCCCGCTGTGCAAGCACTTCTGTACTGACTGCGGAACCCTGCCCTAGATACTGTCCTGCAAATTTGCATTTTTCACTTAATGTGTCATGGGTATTGTCTCCAATCATAAAAATGCACCGGGCTCTTTTTTTTTTTTTAATGGCCACATTGTTGTGTAATGTAATTAGTTTGCTCTTTCCTTGTTGTGGGATATTTTGGGATTTTCCAGTTTCCCCTACAACAAGAATCTTTGTATACATTAATGACACATGTCCATTTATTTCTGATATACATTCCTAGAAATAGAATTGTTACCGCAAAGATCTTTAAGGTGAGATGAGACTCTTAATCTCTTTATAAGAAATCTAGCAGAAATACTAGACTGTCTGAGAAATCTCTTAGGTACTCAGAGTGTTTAGGGATCCAGAAATATGATTACACACGGTTAGCATAAGACAGGCAATCAGAGTTGCAGTTTTCTGTTGGAAGTTGTGCTCATGGTCATGGCAAAAATTCTTAAGTCTTCGAAACACTGTAAGACCCTTCTGTTTAAACAACAGATTCATTGTAACTGAGAAATTAGAAGCTGGTAACAGGATGAATGTTCAGACAAGTCCCAGTTTGGGGCTGGAAAATAAGATTTATCCACGTGTAAGTTGTCTGAATTCAACACCTTATCAAAGCCAATTCTTCCATCAAGTTTTCTTTTTTGTTTTTGTTTTTTTTTTTTTGCTTTTTAGGGCTGCACCCAGGCTAGGTGTCAAATCGGGGCTACAGCTGCCAGCCTACACCACAGCCACAGCCACAGCCACAGCAACGCGGGATCCGAGCCGAGTCTGTGACCTACACCACAGCTCACGGCAACACCGGATCCTTAACACACTGAGCCAGGGATCGAACCTGCAACCTCATGGTTCCTAGTCGAATTCGTTTCCACTGCGCCATAATGGGAACTCCCCATCAAGTTTTATAATTCAGAATGCTGTCTTTCCTTCCATGATTTCAGGATAAAGGAGGACATCTTTAACTCCTTCTCGGATTCCTTTTGTTGACGATGCAGTCTTTCATTTTTAAGGCCGGGTTCTGGAAATTCATCAGGTGGCCCTAGAAGAAAAAACAGATTGAGCCAAAAAGAGATAGTAAATTAATGTGATCCTAATTAGTAACAGCTGAATAAATAGCAATATAATTTCTCCTCATCAAAGAATAGAAACACTTTCTAATAGATACTGCAATAATTAATTCCAAAAAGACTCAAGTCAATTCATTCTTCCATTGACAGGGAGCCTCACAGTTTTGCCAGAACTGGAGGTAATTACCTTGTTTACTTTTTGACAATCTGATAGGACACACACACAAATAGCATATTTTATGCTTAAAAAGGGATTTACTGGAGTTTCCGTCGTGGCTCGGTGGAAACAAATCCGCCTAGGAACAGTGAGGTTGTGGGTTTAATGCCCGGCCTCGCTCAGTGGATTAAGGATCCGGTGTTGCTGTGAGCTGTGGTGTAGGTTGCAGATGTGGCTTGGATCCTGCGTTGCTGTGGCTGTGGCGTAGGCCAGTGGCTACAGCTCTGATTAGACCCCTAGCCTGGGAACCTCCACATGCCGCGGGTGAGGCCCTAAAATGACAAAAGGCAAAAAAAAGGGGGAGGGGCTTTACTGTGATATAATTGACATGTAATAAACCGCACACCTTTAAAGTATCCAGTTTAGTATATTTTCATGTATACATATATTTATTTCATATAGTCATGAAACCATCTCAGTGATGCAGATAAAAACATCCGTCATCACCGAAGTTTCTTCCTGTGCCTCTGTAAACCCCCCAACCCTCCCTGCTCGCACAGACAAATCAGCTCTCTTAGCTACATCAGCTACCATGTTCTCAAGGCCCTCAGGCGCTCCCCAGCTCTCCTTTGGCAGTGTGACAAGGTGACAAGTGCACAAACTATGAACCAGCCATCCCCCTTCTGGGAATGAATCCTATCAGCACATCCTTCGTGTCAGCTTTTCCAGCAACGACGAAGCCATTTTGCTCTTCGCCTACCTGCTCAACTCAGGTTGTGCCCAGGTAGGTCCTTTACTGGATCCCCAACAACCAATGAGATTGTATTCGCATAGTTTATACACCACTTAGACACGTATTTTTACAAGGTATGTGTATTTTGCGTGTGTGATAAAACACACAACTTAAAACCTAGCATCGTAACCATCTTAAAATCACAGCAGTACTAAATGCGTGTGTTCACATGTGGGGCAAGCATCATCACCGTCCGTCCTCTTTCCATCTTGTGACGCTGAAACTTTAGGAGTTCCTTGGTGGCACAGGGGGTAGAGGGTCTGGCATTGTGTCTGACGCGGCGTGGGTCCAGTCCCTGGCCTGGGAACTTCCTCCTGCCGCGGGCACAGACTAAATAAATGAACTCAGGGGTGGCTGAAAGGGGCTTGTGAGGTGTAACAAGACACTCCTTTCACGCTAAAACCCCCTGAAACTTTATAGCTATTAACCAATAAGCCTCCATTCTCTCTTCCCCCAGCTCTTGGCAACCACCATTGATGTCCTTGTGATTTTGAGACTCCAAGTACTTCGTCTGAGTGGAATCATACAGTATTCGTCTTTTTGTGGCTTATGTCACTGAGCATAATGTCCTCAAGTTTCATCCACGTTGTGGTGTGTGTCGGATGTCATTCCTTCGAAAGACCGAGTGATTAATCCCATTTTAATTCAGTGGAACTCCATCTGATTCCGTTTTAATCCCACCGTCTGGATGTACCACGTTGCCCTTTTCCAGTCGTCCATCTATGGGCACTTGGGCTGCCTCTGTGTTTTAGCTGTTGTGAGTGAATAATGCTGCTGGTAGCACGAGTGTGCAAATATCTCTGAGTCGCTCCTTCCCGTCCTTTGAGTACACACCCAGAAGCAGAATAATGGGTCAGAGGGCACTCCTTTTTAAGATTTTTGAGGACCCGCCCTAGGTTTTCCCCGGTGGTTATACCATTTTATGTTCCCACCAACAGTGCACAGTGTTCCGGCTTCTTACCTTCTCACCAGCACTGGTTGCTTTTCGGGTTCTGGTTAGCAGGCATCCTAAGGGCTGTGAGGCAGGCGTCTCATTGTAGTTGTGATTTCCATCTCCGTAACGACTACTGATACTGAGAACCTCTTAATGTGCTTATTGGTTATTCACACATTATCTTTGGAAAAATGTTCAAATCTTTGGTCTATTTTTTTTTTTTTTAAGGGCTGCACCTGCAGCATGTGGAAATTCCCAGGTTAGGGGTGGAATCAGAGCTTCAGCTGCTAGCCTAGGCCACAACCACAGCAACACAGGATCGGAACCAACTTTGCAATCTACACCGCAGCTCATGGCAACACTGGATCCTTAACCTACTGAGCGAGACCAGGGGTGGAACCCATATCCTCATGGATACTATTCGGGTTCATTACTGCTGAGCCACAGTGGGAACTCCCTCTTTTGCCTATTTTTGAACCAGATAGGTTTTGTTTGTTTGTTTTTTGTTTTTGCTTTTTAGGGCCACACCTGTGGCATATGGAAGTTCCCAGGCTAGGGATCGAATCAGAGCTGTAGCTGCTGGCCTATGCCACAGCCACAGCAATGCCAGATGCAAGCCGCATCTGCACTCTACACCACAGCTCACAACAGCGTCAGATCCTTAACCCACCAAGTGAGGCCAGGGATTGAACCCAAGTCCTCATGGATCCCAACAGGGTTTGCTACTGCCAAGCCACAAGGAGAACTCCAGTTTTTTTTTTTTTTTTTTTTTACTATTATTGTTGAAGTTTAGAATTTCTTTACATATTTTGGATATTGATCCCTTTTCAGATATATGGTTTGCAAATATTTTCTCCCACTCTATGGATTGTATTTTTACTCCATGGATAGTGTCTTTTGATGCACAAATTTTTAAATTTTCACGAAGTCCAACTTGTCTATTTTTAATTTTATTACCTATGCCTTTGGTAATATGCCAAGAAACCATTGCCAAATCCAATATTATGACAGTTTTGAGGTATGTTTTCTTCTAAGAGTTTTAGTTTTAGGTCTGTTTTTTAGGTCTTTAATCCATTTTGAGTTAATTTTTGTAAATAGTGTTAGGTAAGGGTACAATTTCATTCTTTTGCATGTGGGTGTGCAGTTTTCTGAGCACAATTTGTTGAAAAGACTGTCCTTTCTCTATTGTGTGATCTTGGTACCATTATCAAAAAATCATCTGACCAGGGGTTCCCACTGTGGTGCAGCAGGCTAAGGGTCTGGCAATGTCTCTGCAGCGGTTTGGGTTCCATCCCCAGCCCAGCACCGTGGCTTAAGGATCTGGTATCGCCACAGCTATGGCATAGGATGCAGCTGTGCCTCAAATCTGATGCCTGGCCCAGGATCTTCATGTCACAGGTGTGGCTGAAAAAGGTGTGTGTGTGGGGGGGTATACTCATGGTGTGTGTGTGTGTGTTTCCAAACCTCTTCTTTCTACAAGGTCAGAGTCATGGTGGACTAGGACCCAACCTAATGGCCTCATTTTGACTTGACTGCTTCTGGAAACATCCTCTCTCCAGACGAGGTCCCGTGCTCGGGAACTGGGCATTAGGAATGCAGGAGGGGACGCGATTCTGCCCTTAAGCACCTCTGGCCCCAGCCACTGCGGTGCTTTATCAGTGGACCCACGGACAAAGTAGCTCTGGTGACAGGGACGGGGGCTATGCAGCTTACCAGGCTGCTCGGAGCGCTGCCGAGGACCTGTGTAACCACAGAGAAGGTCAGCACTCAGCTCTCCGTGGCACCTTTTCTGGAGGACAGCAGCCAGCAGCCTGGTAGTAGGTGAGTTACCAGGACCTCTTCGGTCACGAAGGGGTCATGGGTCACCCTCCCCGGCACCGGCACCCCCTGGGGGTGGAATCGGCTTTCTTGCCCGCTGTGCTTCTGTGGGCACCATGTGTCACAGACCCATGAATGCCTCGGCTGCCATGGTGGGCTTCCTCGCTGCGGCGCTTCAGAAACCAAGGCGCTCAGAGTTCCCGTAGTGGCTCAGTGGTAAACGAATCCGACTAAGAGCCATGAGGTTGCGGGTTCAATCCCTGGCCTTGCTCAGTGGGTTAAGGATCCGGCGTTGCCGTGAGCTGTGGTGTAGGTTGCAGACGTGGCTCGGATCCCACGTTGCTGTGGCTGTGGCAAAGGCCGGCAGCTACAGCTCCTGTTAGACCCCTAGCCTGGGAACCTCCATGTGCCACGGGTGCAGCCCTAGATAAGGCAAAAAGACACACACACACAAAAAAACTGAAGGCGCCAAGGAAGCGCAGGGGCTGGCTCCGGGCCATGGAATTCACTGGTCTTGCCGCATACCTGATCACCTGGAACGACCAGCCTCCCGGAAAGGCTGGGTGACTTAGCAAAGACAGGGTTACGGTGCCAGCCGGGAACAACCCCCAGGAAGGGGAGGCTCTGCCTCACACAGCATCCCTCTCATGTTTGGATCAGAGATCATTACCTGGGCCTGTTTACTCCGTGGCTGAGAAGTGGCTCTAAGGCCGGTCCCCTCACTCTCACGCCCAAACCTGAGCTCCGCTGATTGGAGGGTACCAGTCCCCAGTGGGGGCCCAGCGCGACCTGGGGACCTCCAGGGGCTTCAGCAAACTGAACTGCCGCGGGGGCTGAAGCACAAAGCCGGAGCGATCGATGGATCAGTTCTGACCCGTGGAAGGACACTGGGTCGCTGCCTCGCGGTAAGGGCGGGTCACGTCTGAAAGCAGGGCCTTCTCTGCAGCTCTCCTGCCCGCTTTCCCGACCAGCAGGAAGGTGGTCACGGAAAACCGTCTCGACCACGGACAGGCATCGTGGCTGGGGACTCTGATTACCACAGGAATGACTCTGACTCAGGCCATTTCCTCACAAAGATGCCAGCCTTCCCTCCCAGCTAAGGTTCTGGCTACGGGAGGGGAAAACCTGGGCTGAGACAGGAAACAAGGATGAGGAATGGGAGTTCCCGTCGTGGCTCAGCGGTTAGCTAACCCGACTAACATCCATGAAGACGCGGGTTCGATCCCTGTTCTCACTCAGTGGGTTAAGGACCTGGTGTTGCCATGAGCTGTGTTGTAGGTGGTAGATGCGGCTCAGATCTGGCGTGGCTGTGGCTGTGGTGTAGGCTGGCAGCTGTAGCTCTGATTTGACCCCTAGTCTGGGAACCTCCATATGCCGCAGGTGCGGCCCTGAAAGGACAAAAAAAAAAAAAAGACTCACAGTGAAATAACCCCTCCCCCCTCGCTGTCCCCCTCCCGTCCCCCTCCTGTCCTTCCCCGTCTTGTGCACACAGACTCGGGTGCCCACGCACACTCACAAGTTCCCGGTGTACACTTCCAGGCTGTCTTAATGTGCACACAGGCGGACACAAGTGTGTGCTTTTCCCCGCTTCTCTTTCTCGGACGGTGGCTCACCGCAAACGGTTCTGCACTTCGCTTCTGCTCCTCAACATTATATGTTAGAACAATTTTCAAATCAGAACTGAGAAGACTTCCTCATGCCCACTCGCGGCTTCCGCATGTCCCCTCGCCTGGGTCGCCGCAGTCACTTCCCTGTCTACTGACAGGCACTTAGGGAGTTTCTGATACTCAGCTTCTGTCATCGAAGTGACTGGCTGGCACCCGCGTCATTTTGTATGGAGGTGGCAAGGCTGATAAGATGCGTTCCCAGCAGGGTGCTGGCTGGTTCGCAGGTGTATCTGGCCTTGAATGCCCCCCACGGTAGCCTTGCGAGGCCACCGGCCCCGAGTGGTGAGCAGGAGCGCCCGGTGGTCGGCAGCCCTGGTGGCCACTGCTGTCGGCTGTATACACTTGGGTTTGGGCCAGTCTCGTGAACGCTTTTTGCACATCTTTTGAACTTGATGCCCCAAATTTCTCCCCCAGGGCCTCTCCTGTCTCCGCCCAGGCCTCCCCTGGCTGAGAAGAGACACGGTCCCCGGAGAGGTAAGTGTCCGTTTATTTATTTATTTTTGTCTTTTTAGGGCCGCACCCGCGGCATACAGAGGTTCCCAGGCTAGGGGTCAAATCGGAGCCGTAGCTGCCTGCCCATACCACAGCCCCAGCAGTGTGGGATCCGAGGTATCTGAGGTTAGGTCTTTACATGGTTCAGGCGGCGGGTGCTCTCCCTGACCCCGCCTCAGAGCCGGTGTCATCTCCCTCCACTCTCAGAGGTCGCAGAGCAAGCCCCCTCGCCCCCGCCCAGGGCAGCCCCACCCCCCTCCAGAGTCTCCTGACCTCCGGCCCTGCAGCGGCCAGGGAGGCGGCCTCTGAGAGGCCCTCCAGTGCCTCCCTTTACAGATGGAGCGAACCCCAGCCCCCAGCCCCCGCCAGGTCCCCAGTCCCGCCACCCCTCAGTTGGGGGGCGTCTGGCTCCACCCCCCACACTCAGCCACCCCAGCCCTCAGCTCGCAACTTCCCTAAAACAGGAGCCCTTCCCAGTCCCACCTCCTGGCCTTGGCGGCTGGCTGTCCCCTCTCCCGCACTCTCCCAGGCCCTCAGCCCATCGGGCAGCACCCTCGGTGCCCACAGACTCTGCCGTCACCCCAACCTGCCTCCCCACTGGAACGTGTGTTGACTCGTTCTCCCTTCCTTCTGGGCCCCCAGGAAGCCAGCCCTTCAGGGAGGCCTTGCCCACCTCTCCCCGCGCCCCACCCCCGACAGCAGGGACGGGACGGTGGGAGGGTCCCAGCCATGCTCGTCCCACCATCGCTGGCGGCCTCCTCTCCTGTCCAGGAGCCCGGGACCTCCCCTCGGCCCCCTCCACCCACCGACTCTCCCACCCTGGGGCGAATCCTCCCCTTAAAGGAACTTTCCTGCCGTGACCAGCAGGCTACTGCCGCGGAACCCCAGCGGTGCCTGCGTTGGTGACCTTGGCGGGACCTCCCCACCTCTCCCCCTCCTGCAGGAACAGCAGCGACAGCCAAGGCGCCCCGCAGCACCCACACGCCCCGCCCAGTGCTCGACCCTCACCTGCTGGCCCAGGGGAGTGGACCCGCCGAGGGCGCCTGCCTCCTCCGGTGGCCTCTCCCCCTGCTCCGCTCCGAGGACCCCAGCCCACCCCGACTGCGGCAAGGTTGGTGGTCTCGGCGCCCTGGCACCTTCCAGCCCAAATCCATCCCCTTCGGGCCAGAAACTTCTGCCTGGATTGATTTAAAACTTCCACCTGGGAGCCACTGCGGCTCAGCAGGTTGAGAACCCGTCCGACTGCGTGGCTGGCGTGGCTGCGGAGGCGCACGTTAGACCCCCGGCCGGCCTGGCAGTGGGTTAAAGCCCCGGTGTCACAGCTGCGGCTCGGACTCGATCCAAGCGCGGGCTGTAACGGCCTGGGAACTGCCACGCGCCACGGTGGGGCCGTTACAAAGCCAAAAACAAAAACCCAGCTTCCGTCTGGTTCTCAGCCCCCTCTTTTGCAGAAGGACCTGACGGGAGCCCAGCTGCCACCGCACCCCGGCCAGGTCCCAACCCCCAACCATGATGCTCCTGGGGAGCGCCCCCCCCTTCCTGCTTGCTCCCCGGGGCTAGGTGGGTCCACCCCACGCCCATCCTCAGACAGGGTCTTTCCACCCCTGCAGCTGCTGGTGCAGGTAGTCCAGGCCTTTCCTCCCTCAGCTCCGTGGAGTGGATTCTCCAAGGTTCCCCCTTCCCTTCCAGAACCCACCCTTCCCCAAACGCTGGGCCAGGGTCAGGGATGGAGGAGAGCCGGCTTGCCATGAGCACTGGCCTATGCACGGAGCTGAAACGTCTGTCTGGAGACCCCCCCACGCCCACCCTGTAAGGCCTGTGCGGAGGCCGGGCAGGTTCAACATCACCCTTTGCAGGCGAGGAAACTGGGGTGAGGTACCTGGCTTGCCCCAAGGCCCTTCCAGAGCTCAGGCCCACGGGTGAGAAGCGGGCAGGGACGCTGGGGGCCAGACCTAGGAATCTGACACAGAATCAGACCCAAGAGGCTGAGAAAGCCACCGCTGGCCCATTCCCGCTCCCCAAATAAATCACTCCACGGCCACTTTTGAAATCAGCTTTCTATCAAACTATAAAAACCCAGGTCTTGTTTTGAGTACATACACACAGAAATAGTGCTATCAAAAAAACAATAAAATCAAACACGCTACTCTACAAACATACAAAGGCCTTTGTGCACCATCTACATGGCCGGTTTCTGGCCGCAGTACCTGCAGAGAGGGGGATGGGACCCTGAGAACTGGCCGCGCCCCAGCAGTGCTCTCAGAGGCAGGGCGAGCCGGGGTCGCGCCGAGAGCGCCTTCGGGCCGAGCAGAGGCCCAGGAGCATAACTGAACCCAAGTTTTCCTGGGGAAGAACAAGGCACCCCATGGGGCTGCGGATGGATGGGGGCCGTGCTGCGCAAAATAATGCCCCAGGGACACCTACACCCTAACCCTGGACCTGTAACCATGGTCCAATGAGGCGTCGCGGTGGCAGGTGGAATTAGGGTTGCTGGTCGGCTGGGCTGTTTGCATGGCCCAAGGTCATCAGGCGGGGCTTCAAGTGGAAGCAGAGGATGCTGGGAGGTGAGCCGCCGTATCTGGCTTTGAAGGTGGAAGGGGGCCACGAGCCAAGACATCTGGGCCGGTGGCCTCTAAAAACTGGAAAAGGTGAGGAAATTCCCCAATAGAGCTTCCAGAAGGAACTAGCCTGGCCAAAACCTTGGCTTCAGTCCACCAGACCCAGGTCAGACCTCTGACCTCCGAACGGAAAGAAAAGTTCTTGCCTTAAGCTACGAAGTTTGTGAGAAGCTGTTGAAAGCGCTGACGCAGAGACCCCGGGGCTGGCCCAGATCTCAGCCTGACTTCCAGCGGAGGGCCCGTGAGGCACCCCTGGGGCCCGTCCCCACGTGGGGGAAGGCAGGAGGGAGAAAACCCAGGAGCTCCTCGGACCTCCAGGGCCCGTCTCAGGGGGAGGGGGGCGGGGATCGGGGCGGGGTGGCGCTCTGAGGCTGGCTCTGCCCCCAGCTCGCTGTGTGACCCCACAGGCTCCTTTCCGCGCCCAGATAAGAGCTCATCTTTTCCTATCCTCCTTTCAGTTCTGTCTTCCATTCCACACGCTTGCGGAGTCCAACTCAGAGCAGCCCTGGACCAACGGCAGGAGGGGTGAGGCTCGAGGGGGCGGCTGGGAAGGCGCGGGGACCCAGCTGTGAGGAGGCCGCCTGTGGACAGGCTGCGAGCCAGGGTCTCCGACCCCGGGCCGCTCCTTCAGTACCCGCAAGATCAGCTGTCATTCAGAGCCTCAGGTGTGGCCTCCTCAGCTCCCACAGGAGGGGTAAATGAACCAGCGCCCGTCCATCCCAGCGCCTTGGCCGGGGCTGCGCACAAGCAGCAGCAGAAGGCGGCAAGCCTGGGCCGGGCTGTGGCGGGCGGTGACGCCGGCGTGGTCTGAGCAGCCGGGGCCCTGCGCGCACCAGGTGCTCAGAAGCAGGTCAGGCCGCGGAAGAAGCTAACCGACGTTTATGAGTGAAAATAGGGGCTTGGAGGGCTCGTGCGCCCCCGTGTTGATGTCCAGAATGCTCCGGATGCCCCGGGCCTCGCTGCCGGCCAGGTTCCCCTTGATGGCCAGGATGGCGTTCAGGTGGCTTTTGCTGGCAAGGAGAGTGTCCGTCAGTCCAGCCCACTCACCAACACCCCCGCGACCACCGCCTCCCGGCTCCCCAGACTCCTGTCCGGGGCCACAGGACCCTGCAGCCACCCCCTCTCTCCTTTGCCCACTGTGCTCCGGTGGCCCTGGCCGCCTTGTGCCCTACGGTGCGCCTCAGGCCTTTGCACGGGCTGGTCCTCCTGGAAGGCCCTTCTCCATGCTCTTGAGATGACCGTCTCCTTCTCACCCTTCGGGTCCCAGCTGCAATGTCACCTCCCCTGAGAGGCTTTCTCTTCTCTAAAGTCAGCACCTCCTATCATTCACGACCCTGGTTAAACAATCTTTAAATCTTGCAGTTACGGAGTTCCCGTCGTGGCTCAGCGGAAACGAATCCAACTAGGAACCATGATGTTGTGGGTTCGATCCCTGGCCTCGCTAGGTGGGTTAAGGATCCAGCGCTGCCGTGAGCTGTGGTGTAGGTCGCAGACGTGGCTCGGATTCCGCATTGCTGTGGCTGTGGCGTAGGCTGGCAGCTGTAGCTCAAATTAGACCCCTAGCCTGGGAACCTCCACATGCTGCGGGTGCGGCCCTAAAACGACAAAAGACAAAAATAAAGAAATAAATCTTGCCATCGCAGTCCTTTGCCTGACTGCTTATCACTGCTGACCTCACAGACTAAGCAACACAAGGGAGGACAAAGACCTGGTCCATCTTCATCTCATCCTGGTGCCTAAGGCAGAGTCTGGCACCTAAGAGGAGATACTCAGTAATTGGTCGGATGGGTGGATGAATAAGGAGGGTGGGTAGATGGGTGAGTGGGTGCGTGGGTGTATATAGATGGACGGGGGTGGGTGGATGGGTGGGTGG
>PVHT021183625.1:0-51415 GCA_004024745.2 Catagonus wagneri | reverse complement strand
TGCCTTGCTGTGCCCCCCGCCTGAGCCCATTTCTGGCCTGGACCCTCGCCTGGTTCCAGGCCCTCGCCACCCCCGCTGAGCTGGTCCCAGGCACCCTGGCGGGCAGTGGGCTTCCTGGCACCGTGGTGGCTCCTCTTCCTCCCGTGCTCGGTCCCGGCCAGATCCTGCTTCCTGCTGTGGCCGCAGCGGCTTCCAGGCCCTCAGGCGGCTCTGAGCTGGGAGACGCTGCTTCCACCTGTTGACACAAAACCCACTGGTCTGGGTCCCGGTCCTGGGCACCCCGTGGGGCGGGGGCCGTGGGGGGGCGCAGCCTGGCTCCCCTTTAAAGGGCCTGTGGGGGCCTGTTCAGCCGACTTCTGAGCGCCCCCCCCAGGGCGCACAGTGACACCGCCGGGGCTCTGCCAGGGTGAGGGGCTCCTGGGGTGCCGCCCAGGTCTCGCTGCAGTGGCTGTGGCTTCGGTCCAGGAAGTCCCTCGTCCACGCACTGGCCTCCACGAGGGCCCAGCGCTGCCCCGGGGCGGGGCCCCTGCTCCTGGGGCTGGGCTGTGCTTTTCAGGACCCGGGGCCCCCGGCTGTGGCTGTGGCCGCGGCCGGCCGGCCCGTGTGGGGGCCAAGTTTCCTGTTTTGTGAGCGTGTTGAGTTTTCTCTTCAAAACAAACAACAAAAGAGGAAGCTCAGGCGTCCCTGGCTGGGGGGTGAGGGGTCACTGCCCGCCCAGCCCCGAGTCCCTGGGCTCCTGCCTTACGGGCCCCGAGTGGGTGGCGCCCCTGCTTTCTTCCTGGTTGGGCCGGGCAGGGGAGGGGGCCGGGGCCACGGCTCCCAGCCTGCTGCTGGGGCCCCGGGTCGGCCTCTGCCACCACCCCAGCTGCCCAGGTAGCGTGGCGCGCGCCAGCCGGGAGGGAAACCCGGGTCTGCAGGGTGGGAGGCCCCGGGATGCCAGGCAGGGTCCCCGGCCCCGGACCCAGACCCCTGCCCAGCGCCAGCCCTAGGAAGAGGCCTGGGCCGGGTTGCGTCAGGCCAGTTCCTAGAAGTGCCCTGGGAGGGCGGGGCAGGGGGCTGGCTCGGCTGTGGCTGGCGTCCCCTCTCCCCGGGCACGCCCGGCCAGGCTCCCGGCCAGGGCCTTCCCCGCGGGCCCTCCCGCGCTGGAGCCGGCGGCTGCCTCTGCGCCCACAGAGGGTGGGTGCCTGCTGCTCCCGCCGCTCGCCGTGCCCGGCTCCGGCCCGCGGCCCCAGGAGGAGGCCCCCCGGCCTGGACCCGGCCCCCAGCTGGTTGGCAGAGGGCGCCGGGCCCCGGGCTGGGTGGAGCTGCGTGCGCCCCCTCAGCCCCGCCCTGCTTCCCCGCCCGCGGCCCTGGAACCTTCAGAACGCGCAGATAGAGCTGATGTCAGGATGGGGGGGTTGGTGCCACAGCTGCTGACCCTGGGGGCTTTAGGCTGGTGCACCGGGTTTGGGGTCACCGACCCCTGACCCTTGCCCGGCCATCTCCAGGATGGTCCTGCCTGCCAGGAGGCCTCAGGGCTTCTCCCAGCAGGGGCAGGAGCTGGCCCGCCCTCGGGGCAGCAGTGGTGTGGGCCTCACAGCTGTGGTGACGGGGCTGGGGCCAGGGTGGGTGTGGCCGGGAAGTGAGGTGACGGCCGGCCGAGGGTGCCGTCTGCCGCCGGCTCACAGCGGGGAGGGCTGAGGGAGGGGGCGCTGTCCGCCTGGCTGTCCCGCTGCAGATGTCGCTCCAGTCCGGGAAGAAGGAGAAGCGCAGGCGTCCGGGGTGGGAGGCATTCCCGGCGCCCTCCCGGCCCGGCCCCTCCTTGTGCGGGCGTCGGTGCCTGGAGCCCCGCGGCCCCCCGCGCCCCCCGCCCCGGGCCTCGGCTTGCCTCTGCTCCTCTGGGTGTTTGCAGGGAGGCGGTCTGGGCAGGGCCACTGTCCACGGGGCTGTGTCCACAGGGAGGGCTCGGCCGCTGTCCGCCCCCTCCGGCGCGCCTCCGCCTGCCCAGGACCCTGGGGCCGTTCTTGGTTTGGTCGGGTCCCTTCTGGGCTTTGGGCGCAGGGGTGCTTATCCCCAGGGAGGTGTTCTGGAAACCCATGGCTTTGCAGGGCTGCCTGAGGGCCCGGGCCAGGCATGGGGATGTTGGGGTCCCCCCGCCGAGGCCTGTGACCCTGGGCCGGCATCTGGGGCAGCTGGTAGACCTACAGATCTGGGGGCTGCCTGCTCCGTCTCCCAGCCCCCCACCAAGTATCGGCCCCCAGATGCCCGGGCAGGCAGAGGTGTGGCCGAGGCTGGCTCTGAACCCGGGACCCAGCGTGGGTCTTTCAGACCCAGCCCCCCGAGCCCTGCAGCAGTCCGGCCAGGTCCCCACGGGGGGAGATGCAGTGGGGACAGGCCGGGGTGGGCAGGCCCAAGGGGGACCTGGGGCGGAGCCCCAGTGGGCTTGGCAGTGGCCGGGTGTGTGGCAGGCTGGGGTCGGGGGTGGCCCCTTTTTCTGGCCTGGGCAGTGGGTGATGTTTTTCGGAGAAGTGGCGGGTGTGCAGCAGCGGGGTGGGCAGTGGGTGGTGAGAAGCACGGCTCCAGGGCAGCAGGAGGGTCTTCCACGGTGGCGGAGGGGGCGCACGCTGCCCCCCGACTGCGCCGCCCACCCCCCTTCCTCCTGCGTCTGTCGTGTGGGGCTGAGGCCTTGGGGCCCGGCCTGCTGGATGGCAGAACCAAAGACCTGGCAGGCGCGCTCCGCGTGTGTCAGGGAGTGAGCCCGGCTTGGGTGGCAGGACCTGGGCCTCTGGTCGGCGTCGGCCTCTCTGCCCTCAAGAGCCGCGGGCTCGGGCCTCAGTTTCCCCAGGGAGATAATGGCCCAGGCAGCCTGGGGACGGCCCACCAGGCTCAGGGGCCACCCTGGGGGAGCACCCGGCCTCCACGTCACCTCATTGCTGGGCCGGAGTGGACACCCCTTCTCTGCTCTTGTCTGAACTGGCCACCCTCGCCCCACGAGCACCCGTGACTGCTGCCCTCGGAGAGGCCACGCCCCAGGGACGGCACACCCACCCCTCCCCTGCCCCGCGGTGGTCCCCAGGCTCCAGGGCTCTCGCCGGCCTGGCTGGAGCACGGACGCTGCAGCACGGACGCTGGGTTGTCCGCGGCCTAGTGTCCTGCCAGCGGGTGGGGGGCAAATGACCTGGCCGGCGGCAGCGGATGCGGCTGGCAGCGGGGTGCCCGCTTGCTGTGCTGGAAGAGGTGGCGCACGGGCAGCTGTCGGCAAGCGATGGATGTGTCGGCGGCGGGGGACCCGCGGTGGCCGCTGTCAGCTGGCGCCCGCTCCCCGGGCCTGCTGGGGCCCGCTTCGCTGTGGAGAAGCAGCTCGGTGCCGCCTGGCGCCCTGCCAGCTGCCGCCTGCCACCGCCGCCACCGCCGCGGCAAAGTGTTTATCCAGCAGTTTCCCTGAGAGCCGGGGACTCAGAATGGCCACGGGCTCAGGGCACGGCTGCTGGCGGCCGTGCTCGCGGCCGAGACACCCGGTGGGGGGTGGGGGGGCGCACGTGTGTCCGGCCCGGGCCGCGGGGAGCCGCTCAGCCGCCCTCCCCGCCGCGCACACGGTCGGAGTCCTGGCCTCCCGGCCTCCTGCCCGGGCTGTGCTGACCCAGGGCCTGGCCGGGACGCATGCTGGGGGCGTGGGGCAGGCAGGTCCTCGGCCGTGCCCGGCCTGACCCCAGGCCGTGCGGGTTGTGCAGGCTGCACCGGGCCGGTGATGCTGGCGAGGACTCTTCCTCCGCAAGGCCCGGGCAGCCCCTCCTGGGGATGAGCTGGGATGCTGGAGGGGCCTCCTGGTGACGGCGCCCAGGGAGCCCCTGGGCCGGGGTCCCCTTTGCCAGTGCCGGGCAGGACGCGGTCGGGGGGGGGCTCGCGCTGAGGGCCTGGGGGCAGTGTGGCCCCTCCCTGACTCCAGGCCAGGGTTGGGCTTCTGAGGGCACTGCCGGGGGCCGGGGGGTGGCTGAGCTGCCTGCCCGGCCCCCACGCGCATCCGAGCAGAGGCACGGGGTCGTCGCCGCTGGGCGGGCCTGACCTGGTGCAGGGGAGCTGAGCCAGCTGTGGGTGGGACCCCGAGGCCCTGTGGGGCTCCAGGGCCCTGGTCTGGAGTCTGCACGCTGTGCTGTGGGGGCGGGTCCTTCTGGAGCCCAGGGCTGAGCTGGGGCCGGCCGGCGTGGCAGGGACCGGGGAGACGGTGCCTGGACCCTGTGCCGGCCAGATTGCTGACTCCTGGAGGGGGCGCTGCTGGGACCTCACCCTGTCTGGGGGCGGGCATCTTGCCCAGGGATCAGGGGACCCCTGTTTTGGTAGGGGCGGCCTCAAAGGCAGACAGGCTGCCCCACCTGTCGCCCGCTGTACCTGTGCCCGCAGCCCCACTGCCAGCGTGGGCTCTTCCTGTCCTGCCCCCAGGGCCCCGTCTGTCTGGGCCGGCCGCCCACCCGGCGTTCTGTCTGGGCTGAGCTCATTCAGATGCAGGCCACGGCCCAGGTCGCAGCTGGCGGCCCCCGAGTGACCCCCTGGCTGGACATCTGCAGGCGGGCGTGTCCCGGAGCCTCGGCCCGGCCTCCCAGCCCCCGCCTCAGGTTCTGCCTGCCCTCCGGGGTCCGTGTGCCTGGCCACGCCGGGTGGGCCGGGAGCAGTGCAGGGCTGGCCCCGGCCCCCGTTAGTGCCCTGGGCTGGGGCTGGGGGGGGACCCAGCAGGCTTTGCAGCCCATCCTCTCACAGGCTCAGCAGCGTTGGTTCCAGATCCTTCGCCACCCTTGGGGGATCTGCCTGGGGGGGGAGCTGGTAGGGTCACGTGGTGGGGGGGGGGCAGGTCCCCAATCCACGTTGTCACCAACACTGGGTTCCGAGGCCCGGTGCGGTGTGGGGTCCTGCCCAGGGAGCCCGAGCGCAGACGCCTCTGCGGGCACACTCGTGCCTGCTGCCTGCGTGGGGGCAGCGCCAGGGTGCCGTGCTGGGCACGGTGGGGGCCAGCAAGCAGTTGGCGAGTCAAGATGGATTTGGGGGGCTGCACGGGCGAGGCGTCATCACTCTCCCGGCGCAGTTAGCGTCCCGGGGAGCGCAGCTGGCGGGGATGAGAGGCACTTCATCAGGGGCCGACAGCTCCAGACTGGCGCGCAGGCGGGTGGGAGCGAGCCGTGGGGGCCCGGGAGGGCGCGGGCGGTGGGCCGCACAGCCCCGGAGCCAGCTCCGCTCGCCAGCCCCCTGCACCGGCGGGGAAGGGGTTTGGGAGGCTGGGTGGGCCCTGTGACCGTGGGGGTGCCTGACCCAGGGCGGGAGTCGAAGGTGGCTGTACCGCCGCCATCCCAGCCGTGTCCCCCGGGTGGAGGCAGCACTAAAATGCCCTGGAGGTGGGGGCGCGTCACCGGCTGACCCCTGGGTCCTCCGTGTGGGCGGTGTCTGGGCCTGGCGGTGACCCCTGCCTGGGCCCCCCGGCTGGGGAGGGGCAGCCGCGGTGGCTGGAGCCCCCGTCTGTCTCCCGGGCACCCACGCGGAGCAGGGGCTGGGCAGCGGGCAGGAGGAGGAGCGGGCGCAGGCGGGGCCGGGGCTGGCGGGGCCTTGGCTTGCCCTCCAGGTGCCTGTGTCCAGGGCTCGGCGACCCCGGCCCCTTTCACGGCTGCTGCCCGGGGGCCCTCTGCGGAGGCGGCTGCCTAATTAGGAAGTTCAGTGTTGTTCAAACTCCTTGCTTGGCAAAATGTAAATGGAACGTTTTTTCTGGGTGTCAGTATGAAAAATGGCAGTCGTTGGGACGTCACAGGACATCTGCTCTGGTTCTCAAGTGCGAGCGCCTGTTCACCGCTGATGCTGCAAAACTGGGGACTTTGCCGAGGACCTGGGCGACCCGCGGGCGGGACGCAGGGTCCAGGACGGCAGGTCCCAGCCTGGCTCCGGCTTCCCCGTGGTGCCCACGGCCGCTCCGGCCCCTGGGCAATGTGTGTGGTTCCCGAGCGTCGACCCCGGGGACATGCCGCAGCAGCTGGCGTCTGTCCCGCTCTGAGTGTGGGGCCTGCCCCCTCCCGCTGGATGCCAGGCTCCGTCCTCTCGCCCGGGGGCCGGCTCCGGTGGGCGGCCACTCGCCGTGGCCACCCCAGGAACTGCTGCAGCCACCACCTTGCAGAAGCCAGGGTGGGTGCGGGGAGCTCTCAGCTCTGAACCCCCGGGTTGGCTGTAGCTGGTGTCTGCACTGTTGCTGGAGACCTGCTGGCTTGGCACTGCCTGCTCCAGGAAGGCCCCCTGGATTATTGGCTAGCCTCCCGTCACTCGCGCCCCTGCCCCCGTCTAGGTGCCCACCTGGCCCCCTCTGCAGCACAGTGGGGATGGGCTCCTTCGCACGCCGAGCCCTGCCTTTATGCCTACCCTCTGCTCGTCCTGGCAGAAGCGAGGGTCTGTGCCCTCGAGTTGGGGCGCCCTGGGCACAACTGGCCTGGCTGCGCCCGGACCTGGGGCTGGGGCGGGCGGGGGCCGGGCGTGGCTGGCAGCGCAGCCCTCACACCTGCTCGCGTGTCCCAGGAGAGTACATCAAAACCTGGCGGCCCCGGTACTTCCTCCTCAAGACCGACGGCACCTTCATCGGCTACAAGGAGCGGCCGCAGGACCTGGAGCAGCGCGAGTCTCCCCTCAACAACTTCTCTGTGGCCCGTGAGTGGGGCTGGGCTGGCCGGGGCTGGCGGCCCGCGGGACCTGGCAGTGGCTGAGCTGGCTCAGGGGCTCTCTGGCTGCGGGGCCAGATGGAACCGCCAGGGTCCCTTCCCCCAACGACCCTGGGGAGGCAGGACGAGACGGGGGGCGGGAGCGGGGGCGGCCAGCGTCCCACGTCCCAGCACAGGTCCTCAGGGGCCCGGCCCCCACCCCCGAGGCGCCCGTGGGCTTCGCCCTCAGCCGGGGGTGGGGCGTGAGCAGCACACCTGCTGGGCATCTCACGCCTGCGCTTTTCCTAACCCAGGGCTGCTGGGGCCTTGTCCTGTACCCGTGGGGGACCCAGGCCCGGAGACCAGAAGGGGCGGGCTGCGCGGGGCTGGCCCGGGACGCGAGCCTGGCGCGGGGCGCGTGCGGGCGTGGCCCAGAGCACCGCCTTGGCTCTACCCCGGCCCCACCCCCGGCAGGCGCTGCCCTCTGTGCCACGTGTCCTGGGAGCCGGGGTCCTGCAGCTCCCCCACCCCACCAGGGTCCGGGTACTGGGCTGCCCGCCGGAGCCTGGCTTGGCGCAGGGGCACGGCCAGCGTACCCCACTCCAGGGCTTCCAATGGGAGGAGCACAGGTGCTGCCCCCCGAGGCCCCAGGCTGGGGTGCTCGTTATGGGGGTTCTTTACCAAGGCCCCATTCCTGTGGCCCTGAGCGCCCTCCCCCCATGCGGGCTCCTTAAATCTCAGCAAAGCGGCGGGTAGGGTAGGGACCAGGTGAGGGGGGTCACAGAGGCAGACACCTGCCCCTGCGGCCTCAGGACCCGTGGGAGCCCCCCAGGGCCTCCTGGGTCTGGAAGGCTTGGCCGCGTGGGTGCTGCCTTGCTGGGCAAACGAGACCCCTTGGGAGTGACCCCCAGGCTGAAGGCAGGGGAGTGGGGTCTCTCAGGGGTCATGGGAGGTGGCACCAGCCAGAGGGGGTTCCTGAGTGGGGGGGGGGGCTTAAACCAGGAGCTGAGCTGGCAGGAGGGGGAGGCGGCTGTGCGGGGGCGTAGGAGAAGTCAGGCCCGGGGGTGGGGCTGGTCTCCGGAGCCTGGTAGTCCCCGGGCGCTGAGCGCCGGAGCGGGATCCCAGAAAGCTGGCCACCCAGGCCTTCCTCCCGCCCCCGCCCCCTCCCGGCCCCCAGGCCTGGCAGACCCAGCTCGGTGGAGCCCGGCCGGGGCCCCTCACGGTTGCCAGGGCCTGGACGCTGGAATGTCAGGCCCCTGCGCGGGCCCCACAGCCCCTCCGCCTCGGGCGGGCGGGCGGGCGGCGTCGGCCCCTCTCCGGGCCTGGGGCGCCCCCGCTGTGCCGGGCTCAGGTGTGCGCCTGCTCCTGTCAGCACTCCTGTGTGCCTCCGGGGCGTGGGGACAGCCCGGGTGGCCTCCGGGGGGACAGGCAGCCTCTCCCTGGGTGAGTCGCCAGCAGCCTCCATGTGGGACTGGCCTCGCGCCTCCGAGAGGGGGCGCTGGGCCACTGTCCTCTGCTGGGGAGAATCTGGCGGGTGCCTCCGCCCTGCCGGCCCCTCCCTGGACCCTCGCGGGGTTGAGGGCTGTGGCCTGGCAGGCGGCGGGGGTAGTGCTGGGAGACTGGAGGCGGGAGCACAGGGAGAGCGGAGTCCGCCCCAGACACCCCTGCAGGGGCGCCCCTGAGCTCCGATCAGTGTCCCAGTGGGAGTGGCGGGGGGTGGCAGGCGTGGCGCAGACGGACTCTGCCTCCACCAGAATGCCAGCTGATGAAGACCGAGCGGCCCCGGCCCAACACCTTCATCATCCGCTGCCTGCAGTGGACCACGGTCATCGAGCGCACGTTCCACGTGGAGACGCCCGAGGAGCGGTAGGTGGCGCCTTCCGCACGGCTCCGGGCCCCTCGCAGCCCCGCTGGGCCGGCCCCCTTTGGGGCTCTGTCTCCTTGGGCGCCCGGGGCGGGGCTGCGGAGGGGGAGGGGCCGGGCGGGGCTGGGGGCCTCACGGACCGCCCTGCAGGGAGGAGTGGACGACCGCCATCCAGACGGTGGCCGACGGGCTCAAGCGGCAGGACGAAGAGATGATGGACTTCCGGTCGGGCTCGCCCAGCGAGAACTCGGGGGCGGAGGAGATGGAGGTGTCCCTGGCTAAGCCCAAGCACCGCGTGGTGAGGCCCAGCCCCCGCTCCAGGGGCCCCGCGGTCACGGGTCCCCACCCCATCCACCCTTCTTGGCCGACCACCCGGAGGCCTGGGTCAGAAGTTACGGAGAGGAGTTCCCTTGTGGCACAGCGGGTTAAGGATCAGGCATTGTCACTGCAGCAACTCGGGTCAGGAACTTCCATATGCCGCAGGCGAGGCCAATAAAATTAAAAAAAAAAAAAAAGGGAGGGATGCTGGGTTCTAGGAAGCCCAGGGGCTGTCGCTCCTGCCACGTCCTGGATCCCGTGGACATCCTGAGCCCCACCTGTGTTCAGCCTCATGGCCAAAGGTGGCTCTGGGCCTCTGTCAGCCTCACCGCTCTTGGGCTGCCAGCAGCCACCTGCTGCCCCCTGACCCGCCGCCTGCCTGCCACCCGCAGACCATGAACGAGTTCGAGTACCTGAAGCTGCTGGGCAAAGGCACCTTCGGGAAGGTGATCCTGGTGAAGGAGAAGGCCACGGGCCGCTACTATGCCATGAAGATCCTGAAGAAGGAGGTCATAGTGGCCAAGGTGGGGGTGGGGCCGGCCGGGGGCGGGGCCTAGGGGCGCTGGGGCCGCGGCGTGGGGGCTCACCGGCTGGTCTTCCAGGACGAGGTGGCCCACACGCTCACGGAGAACCGCGTCCTCCAGAACTCCCGGCACCCCTTCCTGACGGTGAGCTCCCCCTCGCCCTGGGTGCCTGCGAGGGGCTGGGGTCCGGTGGTCACTCACGCTGGCCCGTCCTCCCCTGTGGATCTCGCGCTCAGAACTCGGCCGGCCTCCAGGAGGGGCAGGTGGAGGTGCCCGGTGTGGGGCGGGTGGGGGCTGTGCTTGTGGGCAGCGGGCCTGGCGCACGCTCTGCCCCCCCGGCACCCTGGGAGGCCGCAGCCCGTGCCCACCCTTCCTCAGATCCTCCCCTGGGAGGCTTACGCCAGGAGGGGGAACTCGGCCCGGGAGGGTGCGTGGAAAACCCGCAGCCCTTGGGAGCAAAGGGAAGGGGCTGGCATCGTCTGTCAAGCTCAGCCAGCGCTGCTCGGAAGCCAGGCTGGATGGCGGCCAGGACTCGGGCGTTAGGCAACTTGTCCCTGGGACCACCGTGGGCCTGTCCCCTCTGCTCAGCACTGTGTCCTCGCTCCGGGGCAGGGCCTGACCCCGAGCAGCCGCAGAGCAGAGCAGCAGTCATACTTGCAGTGATCTTGCTCCTAAAAAGATGTTCTCTCGTTGAGAGCGGGCGTCGCGTTCTTTCCCAGACCGCTTCATTTTTGCTTCATTTTGCCCTTTTCCCCTCTGTCTGGCTGGAGGAGGATGAGGAGGGGGCCAGGCTTTGTCACGCCCTCCAGCCCTCAGTGGGTCCACGCACCAGACGCGCTGTCCTGTTCTGCAGAAACCGCTGCTCCGCCGGCCGCTGGGTCCCGTGGGTGTGGGAGCCAAGCTCTGGGGAGGGGCCCGAGGCCTGCCGCAGCTCTCATCCGTGTTGTCAGGGAGCCGCTCGCTCAGCTCATGGCGCGGGGGGGCTTTGTTTTGGCTTGAGGTGCCAGGCGGCCGGGCCTGCCCTGCAGGGGACAGGCCAGCGGCCGAGATCCCGGCTCGCCCCACGCGGGGCAGCGCGCGGCGTCTGTCCGGGCCGCGTTCCAGCGCTGCTTACCTTGCAGGCCCTCAAGTACTCCTTCCAGACCCACGACCGCCTGTGCTTCGTCATGGAGTACGCCAACGGCGGCGAGGTAGGGCCGGTCCCCAGCGCGCGATGAGGGCGGCAAGGTAGGGCCGGTCCCCAGCGCGGACTGAGTTCCGGTCCGTCCGCAGCTCTTCTTCCACCTGTCCCGGGAGCGGGTGTTCCCCGAGGACCGGGCCCGCTTCTACGGCGCCGAGATCGTGTCAGCGCTGGACTACCTGCACTCGGAGAAGAACGTGGTGTACCGGGACCTCAAGGTGGGCGCGGCCGGCCGGGGGCGGGGCGAGGGCGGGTTGACCCCCCCCCCCGCCCTCCAGGCCGCCCCCCGCAGCTGGGCTACCGGGACCTCAAGGTGGGAAGGCGGGCGGGGGCGGGGCCGGGCGGCCCCTCCCCCCCCCGCTGGGCTACCCGGACCTCGAGGTGGGCGGGGCGGGGGCGGGCGGCCCCTCCCACCCCCACCCCCCCGCTGGGCTACCGGGACCTCAAGGTGGGAAGGCGGGCGGGGGTGGGGCCGGGCGGCCCCTCCCACCCCCCCACCCCCCAGCCCCGCTGGGCTACCCGGACCTCGAGGCGGGCGGGGCGGGGCGGGGCGGGGGCGGGGCGGGCGGCCCCTCCCACCCCCCCACCCCCCAGCCCCGCTGGGCTACCCGGACCTCGAGGCGGGCGGGGCGGGGCGGGGCGGGGCGGGGCGGGGGCGGGGCGGGCGGCCCCTCCCACCTCCCACCCCCCAGCCCCGCTGGGCTACCCGGACCTCGAGGCGGGCGGGGCGGGGCGGGGCGGGGCGGGCGGCCCCTCCCACCCCCCACCCCCCAGCCCCGCTGGGCTACCCGGACCTCGAGGCGGGCGGGGCGGGGGCGGGGCGGGGCCGGGGCCGGGCTGACCTCCCGGGGCCGCGTCCCGCAGCTGGAGAACCTCATGCTGGACAAGGACGGGCACATCAAGATCACCGACTTCGGGCTCTGCAAGGAGGGCATCAAGGATGGCGCCACCATGAAGACCTTCTGTGGGACGCCCGAGTACCTGGCCCCCGAGGTGCGTCCGCGGTGTCCCCGGGGCCCCCGCTCCCCGTGCCTGCGGCCCGAGCGCCCTGCGAGCCCGTCCCGTGTCCGCAGGTGCTGGAGGACAACGACTACGGCCGGGCGGTGGACTGGTGGGGGCTGGGCGTGGTCATGTACGAGATGATGTGCGGCCGCCTGCCCTTCTACAACCAGGACCACGAGAAGCTCTTCGAGCTCATCCTCATGGAGGAGATCCGCCTCCCGCGCACGCTCAGCCCCGAGGCCAAGTCCCTGCTGTCGGCGCTGCTCAAGAAGGACCCCAAGCAGCGGTGGGCGCCGCCTCCAGCCGCGGGGGCCCCTCACACCTGCGAGGGGAGACCCCGCCCACCCCGCGGCCTTGGCCTGCTGCGGCCGGGATGCAGGCTGCCTGGCCCCTGCTGCCCGAGACCCCGAGGGAGGGGGCCGGGCCCTGGGCCGGGCAGGAGGCAGCGCCGTCACCGTGGCCTCGTCTTCCCCAGGCTCGGCGGCGGCCCTGAGGATGCCAAGGAGATCATGCAGCACCGTTTCTTCGCCAGCATCGTGTGGCAGGACGTGTACGAGAAGAAGGTGCGTGGGGTCCTGTGCACCCCCCACCCTTACACAGGCTCTCACACCCACCCCACACCTGCTGGCACACCTGCCCACACCTGCTCACACAGCTGCTCCCACGCCCACCCCAGCGCCTCCTCGCACACCCGCTCACACACCCGGTGTGAGGAGGCCTCTGAGGAGTGAAGCAGCCGTTTCCTGAACACGTGCCTCTGAGGGAACCGAGAGCCCCGGGCCCTGGCCCGGCAGGCTGGGGGCCAGAGGGGGACGTCCCCAGGCTCGCTGGTGCCCTGTCACAAGCACGCCTCCACCCGTTGGCGGTCCTCCCTCCCCCGCAGGCCACACACAGCCAGCCGGCCTCTGCCTCTGCTCAGCTCCGGGCCAGGGCCTGCCCTCTGAGGGCTGCAGTGCCCACCCCTGACCGGTGCCCACCCTGCTGGTCCCCGCCAGCTCCCGGGCCAGGGTCCGGGTGGGGCGCCTGCTTCTTTCCACACGCCTGGCGCCTTACAGTTGCCCTCTCGTCCCATGTCGCGGGGACTCCTCCCTGTGGCCGGTGCTCGGGGCCACTCAGCTTCCCGGGAGCTGCGAGTGAGGTGCCAGGCCCCCCTCAGATGGATCCCGGAAGGAGAGGCCCCAAGGGGAAGTGGGCAGGGGAGGGCAGGGCTTGGGCATCACGGTCCCGTCCCACCCTGGGCACCTAGTGGGGTTGGCACAGGCTCCGGGCAGGGGGCAGTGGCCCGCTGCCCCTGGGGTCCTCTCCCACGTTGTGATGGGTCCCCGAGCCCTGTCCCCCACTTGGCTGGCATTAGTCTCTGCTCCCTGGGCCTGCAGGAGGTTTATAAGACACCCGGAAAGGAAAATAGGAAAAAGCTAGAAAAAGAGAAAAGTGCACTCTGCCCCTTCTGCACCCGGGGCGGGGGTGCTCAGAGCTGGGCTGCACTCCCTGCTGCCACCAGCAGGGGCACCGTGCGCACTGCTTGCCAGCTCTTGGTTGAGGGCACCTACCTAGGCGCTGGGTGGGTCCCCTCCTGTGCAGGACTTTGCCTGTGGGTGGGGACGGCTCGCCCCTTTCTGGGGCGTCATCACTGCGCGGACACGGTCCACTTGGGAGTCACTTCCCAAGCCAGGGGCACAGCTCCCTGGGGACAGCGGTCCGGATCCGTAACCCAGCCCCCCTTTCTGCAGCTCAGCCCACCTTTCAAGCCTCAGGTCACGTCCGAGACGGACACCAGGTATTTTGACGAGGAGTTCACGGCCCAGATGATCACCATCACGCCGCCCGACCAAGGTGAGCGCCCCCGCCCCCCGCAGCATCGCTCAGCAGCCGCTCCGGTCCAGGAGGGTGGTGGTCGGTCAGGGCGGGAGGACCTTGTGGGGCTAGGAGGCGAGCCTCCGGGCGCTGGGGTCTCGCTGGTGCCCAGGCTCTGAGCCGCGCCGCACGTCCCCGCAGACGACAGCATGGAGGGCGTGGACAGCGAGCGGAGGCCTCACTTCCCCCAGTTCTCCTACTCGGCCAGCGGCACGGCCTGAGGCGGCCAGGCGGCCGGCGCCCCCGGCAGCTGTGCTCTCCCGACCACGGCTTCGAGGGGCGGCAGGAAGCCTCGTCCGGACCGTCTGTCTTTAATGGTTTTTATTCTGGATGTGTCTGGGCGGAACCAGGCTGCCCCTCCCGTGGGGATGCGCGGCTTCGTGGTGGCCCGGGCTCTCCCCCGGGCGGGCGGCCGCCCCACCCCGCCGGCCAGGCCGGGAGGAAATGTCCTGCAGTTTTTCCTAATTTATTCATCCAGTTCTCCAGACGTGGCTGCGGGCGCCTGCAGCCAGCGGCGCTCTCAGGCCAGGTGGGAAGCAAGCCGGCCGGGGTGCCCTGGCCCAGCCCCGGTTGAGGCTGGAGGAGGGCGGCCCCGCCGTGGGGCCAGGTCGGGCCTGCCCGCGACAGCGGCGCCAGGTGAAATCCTGCCCTGTTCACGCGCGTTCTGGGGGTTTCGTCTCAGAAGGAGCCCCCACCGCGCGTTGGGACCATCCCACCGATGGCTCCGCTGGCTCGCACCTGTCCTCATGGAAGCTTCTCTCCTGCTGTCCCCGGCCCCGCCCTCCGGAGGGGCCGCTCGCGCTCCGGCCCCCGCTACGCTGCACCACAGCAGTTTTTTATATTCAACTTTAGTATTTTTACTATTACGAGACTTTCCCTCCAAATTCTTCAATAAAAATTGCTTTTCAACCCTGTGGTTTGTTTTGCTGGGTGGCCAGCCCACTGGTGTGGAGCCCTCTGTCCTTCCTGCCTCTGGTGGGACCCGCTGGCTTCGCCCCAGCCCCTGCCCCTGCCCAGCCGTCTGCTCCAGCTGGGTCCATCCAGCAGACGCTGACGTGGAAGGACCGGGATCCTGAAGGGCCCAGAGCTGGCCAAGGTCGGGCCAGGCCCTGGGACCTGAGGAGGTGCGAAAAAGCAACCTGCGGTGTGTGTGGGGGGGTTACTGCCTGCCCCCCGCCCTGGGAACCACACTCAGTCCAGCGGCCCAGGAGGGCGCGGTGTGCCGCGAGCGCCACCTGGTGGGCGCAGAGGAGCCAGCGCTCAGCACTAGCCTGGGTGGCCGGGGCCCTAGCGGCCGTGTCTCCCTGTGGGCTCAACCTCGCCGTGGCCGGGACGCCGGGACAGTCGCAGGGCACACTGACCAGACCTGGCGCCTCGGCCTGGGGGAGGGGGCTCCGCGGCGGTTGGTTCTGACCATAAGGGCCTCCCGGGGTCGGGGGGCTGGGGTGGGGTGCAGCCTGGCTCTCCTCCAGGTGGCCCCTCATTGCCTCAGCTTCCACAGGCTCTGAACTATTCCACACAGGACACAGCTTTTTGGAAACCAAACCCACAGCCCGTGTTACCTGCCAGGCAACGTTGTGGATCCACATTTCAGACACATACAAACACGCACCGGACTGGAAGCCTGTGTGCGTTTGGCGGCAACGTGAGATTGCGCAGCCTCCGGAAAACCACACACAGGTTCAAGAAACTAAAAATCAGAATGCCGAGGGACGCAGCAGCTCCGCCCTGGACGGACAGGCCACCCCAAAGCGCCGAAAGCAGGGCTTCTTTTCTCTTTTTTGGCCACCCTAAGGCGTATGGAGCTCCTGGGCCTGGCATCGGACCTGAGCTGCAGCTGAGATCTAAGCCACAACTGTGGCAACGCCGCCGGCTCCTTACCCCGCTGCCAGGCCAGGGATCGAACCTGAGTCCCAGGGCTCCAGAGACGGGGGTGGGGTCACATCAGGCTTGTCATTTGGTGACTGGGCCACTGCACTCGGCACAGTGTCCGCAGGGCCCACCCGTGCTGCAGCTCGTGGCAGGCTCTCCTTCCCTTTTAAGGCTGAGTGATATTCCACCGCGTGGATGTGAGCGGGCAGGCGGCCGGGCCCCCGGGCCGGGACCCACTGGGACTCGTCAGGCCGAGCACGCGGGCCTCACTTCTCCTCGCTGCGTCAAGGAGGTTCATGGCAGGAGCTGACCTCCGCCAGGGTGAGAGCCAGGATCACCGCGTCGGCCACTCCTGGGGTCAAGGGGCCCGCCCACCCCCCATGTGCAGGAAGGCTCCCACGGGTCAGAAAGGGAGGGGGCGCCAGGCCGCGAGGCCCGCTAGCAGCGCCAGAACCCCCGGCCCTGGAATCCATCTCGGCCAAAAGGTGTGCACGCCTGTGGGGACAGCCCTGGACCTGGTTCGGCGTGAGACACGAGATGATGGGCCACAGGACAGGGGCCCGGACGGACCGTGCCGCCCGAGTGACTGGACCGCTTGGCCGGCACGCCGCTCTCTCGGGGCCCGCTGCTGCCCCGCTTGTCTTACACAAGCCCTCCCGTGTGCCTCCCGCGTGCGGAGCCGTGCCTCCAACAACACCCTGGCCCGTCTGCACCGCCTCTGCCTCCTCGGAGCACCATTTTCAAGAGGGGGCAAGACTCAGGGCGATTCCGCTCCGGCCTCTGGCCGCTCCAGCGCGGCCCTGCTTTCACCCGGGCTGCCCGGTTCACGTCCTGAGCAGGGAAGCGCGATGTCACTTCAGGCGGCTCCTGCGGGTGCACAGGGGCTGAGGCCCCGGCGTCGCTGCAGCTGGGATGCAGGGTTCGGCCCCTGGCCTGGGGACACCCACGTGCTGTGGGTGCAGCCAGGAGAAAAAACAGTGTCACTGGAAGCCGTCACTCATCGCTGTCTTGAGGCCAGACGGACCAGTGGCTTGTCCCAGCCTTTACTACCGGCCACACGCTGTGAGCGTGATATCCCAGCGGGGGACTGTAGCGTCCTGAGAGCTCCGTTTCCAGTTTTCTGAGGAACTGGCTGTCCCTGCGTGGCCGCGTGATCACACGGCCCCGCCACCAGTGCGCAGGCTGCAGGCCCCCCACCCACGCCAGCACCCGGCGTGCGCTGCTGCTTCAACCGCGGCTGTCCTTGATGGATGGGGGGGCGCCTCCCGTGACACGGACCTGCGTCCCCTAACGATCAGGTGTTGAGCACTCTTTGTGCGCTCACGGGGGCAGGGGGACACCGGGACGGAGGCCCAGGGCTCCACAGAAAGCCGCGCGACCCCTGTGAGGCCGGCCGAGCGACGGCTCTCCATTTCCAGTGCCCGCGGCGCAGACCCCACCAGCCGTGGCCCCGCACGGCGAGGCCGAGGCGGCCCCAGAATGTTCTACGACCTGGCTCAGGGACACGCGTCTGCAACCTCCGCTCAGACCCAGCGGCTCCCCAAGCCCCGCGCCACCTCCGCAGCCGGTGCCCCACATGGGCCCAGCCTCCTTGGCGTCACAGACCCTCCAAGCTGGCCTGGCCCGTGACTGCTCCCGCCCCAAAGCACCTATTCCTGGGTCCAGGGTTCCTCAGTGGGGCTGGGCTCACAGCGCTGAGGCGGCCCTGCAGGGACCCTGGCCTGGGCGCTGGGATCCAAGTGCCTGGTGGGCAGCTCCGAACACGGCTGGCCTGCCCGCAACCCTCCCTCCACCTCCCCGGCCACCCCCCGTCCCGCCCACTCCCTCCCCGGGGCCACATACCGCGCGTCCCCTGGGGGAGCAGGGCCGTCGCCCAGCCGGCCAACACTGCAGGGCAGGGACTGGCAGGCCACCCGGGGCCCAGACCTCCCATCGGGGGTGTTTCGGTGGCATTTCGGGGTCGGCCTCCCCAGCCCCGCAGCGCGCTGGAGCAGACCCCCAGGGCCTCGCGTGCCCACCCGGCCACAGGGCGACGGGGCTGCCCCTCGCAGAGCACTGACTGCTGCCCGCAGGGCCGGGCAGGGAACCGCCGACCGGGGAGTCCCCTCGTCCAGACATAAAGGGTTTACTCACTCTGGTTGTCAGGAGCACAAAATACCACTAGCAAGGCGACCCCTCCCGCCCACCCCACAGTTCCTCGGTCTCCACACCAGCGAGGTGGTCCAGGCAAGGCTGCCGTCCGCTCCCGGGCCTCAGGTCTCGAACACGGCGCAGCTGGCACAGAGCACTTTCTCCTGAATGTCGCTGCAGCTGCCGGTGGGGGGAGAAGGGCTGGCGTCAGGGCTGCCTTGTGTCCCCGCAGAGCGACACCGGCTCGCGCCGGCCCTCCCTTACTCGGAACAGGGCCGCTGGCCGCAGCAGCCCTCAGCCCACAAGGCAGGTGAACTCAGAGATGCACGGAGGGAAGGGGCCGAGGCCCACGCAGAGGCGGAAGCTCGGAGCCCGCAGCGAACCGGCCCTGTCCCCGGCCCCGCCTTCGGGTCTGAGGTCTGGTGCTGAAGCTGCCCCCGTGAGCGTCTCCCGCCCCCCGGGGCCCAGGGCAGGGAGGGCGAGGACCCGCAGGTCGGGCAGAAGCGGGGAATCCAGCAGGAGAGAGCCTGAGAGGCAGGGCGAGGGCCCCAGGCTCCGCAGGTCTGCAGGGTGGTCAGGGCCTGGCGCCCCCTGGCACTTAGGGCCCCAGCCTGGGCCCAGCTCCTGCTTATCAGCCGGGAGGAGGGCCTGAGCCCTGCGGGTGTCAGCCCTGGGGAGGGAGGTGGTTTCGCGTGGTGCTGCTGCTGCGGGCGGCCCTGCCCCAGGGAGAGGCCACGGGCCGGGCCCTGCCCTTTCCGCTCAGCCCGTAAACAGGAAGAGAAGATTTAAGCAAAACCAAAACGGAGCCCTCCGCACCCACAGCTCGCCCGACGTATTAATCCTCAGACCAACGGCACGGGGTCCCCAGGCCTGGCCAGTGCCACCGGCCTTTCCCGGGCGCCTGCAGTGCCCCCTCCCCGCCCCGCCCGGGAGGTATGTTCTTAACTTCTCCCATTGAGTTTTAGTTTTATTTCTGCATTCATTTTTGGCCACACCTGCGGCGGGTGGACGTTCCTGGCCAGGGAGGGAACCTGTGCCACGGCAGCCACAATGCCAGATCTTCAACCTGTCAGGCCACCAGGGAACTCCCATGGCTGGTTTTAAAGACCCCCAGGCCCGCCGTACCGCACAGGGAACTGTGTCCAGTCTTTTGGGATCGAACACGCTGGGGGATAAGAGAACACGTATCTATGCATGGCTGGGTCGCTTCGCTCTGTAGCAGAGACCGGCACGTTGTAAATCAACCATACTTTAATTTGAAAAAATATCAGAAAAAAAAAAAAGACCACTGGGGCTAAGCTAATTTGAGGCGTGATTGGAAGGCACGGCCCAGCCGCACCTGTCAGTGGGGTGGCCGCTGGACGGTGCCAGGGCCTGGCGCCGCCTGGGCAAGGGTGGGTCAACTGCCTGCGGCTGGCACGCGCCCGAGTTACAGACAAATGCTCGTCATCTGCCCTCGCCTGTCGGTGTCAGCCACCAAGGAGCGGGTGAACTACAAAGAAAGGCCAGGTGAGACGTCCTAACTCGAGGCCCTAAAGCACCAGAGTACGGATGGGGCGGACAGAGCACGGCAGGGGCGGGCTGGCAACCTGCGGGGGCTGGATTTCCTCTAGAAGGGGTCACAGGGCCTTCAGGAAAAACTCCGGCTGGGTGAGGCGTCTATTGCCGCACACGGTCCCTCCAGGCTCAGCTGCCCGCCCACCAGCCCGGGGCCCACACTCACTCCACGAGGGCACACAGGGGGCAGGCCAGGGCCCCACAGCTGCAGCAGGTGTGCACACAGCGCCCGCACAAGGCTCGCTCACACTGGCCGCACGCCGCCTTCCCGTCTGCGGCTCGCACGCATGACGAGCAGCCACCCGACGCGGCCCCAGCCGGCTCTGCGAGGACGAAGTGCCTGTCAGCCCAAAAGGTACCCGCCAGCTCCCCACCCGAGGACAGAGGCGACCCCCCTCCCGCCCCCGATCTACCGCGAGGCCCTCCAGACCCCCGGTGAGCGAGCACAGCGCCCAGCCAGTTTCACCAGGGAGGGCGCCCGGACCCCCGCCCCACGGCTCCCGACTGCCGGTGCCAGAGCCCCAGGCCTTCAGCCCCGCCAGTGCCACTTCTGCGTCTCGGGGTAACACGGAGGTGCCTGCGCCACCCAGACTGGGGGTGAGGGGGTTTTTAACCAGCGACACAGGTGGCAGTGTGACACACACCACGCTGTGCAGGGACCCAAACAGCCTTTCCCCCCAAGCTGGGCCCCAGCACCTGCCGGCCCAGGGAGGAAAAGTGCTGAGAATAAAGGAAACTCCCTTGCCTCGTCCCCAGTGCACCTGCGCGGCCCCACTCACCAGCTTCGGAGGCCTGGGCGCGGCTCCTGGTCAGTCGGCCGTCGGGCCCGATCAGCATCTGCCCCCGCGAGGCCCGAGGGGCTTCCGTGGGGCCAGGCTTCGGGGACTCCGGCAGGTCCACAGTGGCACAGCCGTCCTCCCACGCGTGGTCCATGCAGGCCTGGGCCCCTCGGAAGAGGAGCTGCGTGGTCTTCTCTGGGGAAGACGGGTCACTCCTCCGTTTCCAGCCCCGCCCAGCCACCTTGTCCCACGGGCTGCGCCCAGCAGGCCTCCTCTGAGCTGTCACCCAGCCGCCGGACGACTCTGCACCCTGGCGAGCGGGGTCCCGCCTTCCCCTCCTGCCTGGGCTCAGCGGCCACCTCCTCTAAGAAGGCTCTGGACCCGGCAAGCCCCTCCTGGGCTCCCTCTCCTGTCACTCTGCTTGCTGTCCACACGTGTGGGCCTCACCTGCTTGTTGTCCCTTTCCGTCCTCGCACCCGCCAGCCAGCTTCGTTTGGCAGAGGGTGCTGTGGGCTGTGCGGCACCCAGCCCAGGCCGGTACGCACCCCTCTGCCGACCTTGGAGCTGCTGGCCAAAGACATGGCAGCAGCCAGCTCCCCCAAGTGTCCCAGGATTTTCTAGACCTCTTTTGGCCCTGGACAGACAGCCCCACCCCCGAGCTGAGGTGGTGTCTCAGCACCTAGGGCAGTGGCTTTCCATCAGGGCTGGGGGCTTTCACAAGGTCAAATGCCAGGCGCCAGCTTTGTTTGTAGTTCTCTGCCTTATCCCAACAGAGCCAGGAAGGCGTGCTTAGAAGCTGGTGGCGCTCTGTGAGACTGACGGAAACAAGCTGCCGGGCGACAGCTGGAGGGGTGGGTGACATCGCCAGCACACCCAGCACCCCTCCCCTTACAGCAGAATGGGAGGATGGAGCGGGGACCAATACCAGCCCCCCTCGAGGCCCGTGGTCCATTCAAGATAAAGAGACCAGGGTCAGGCTTGGCGTTCAACACCGTGAGTTCACATGGGCCTCCTTCGGCCCTGCCCTGGGGAGTGTCTGGGAAGCTGACACTCCGTCCCTGACAGGCCTGAGAGGGACAAGCCCCTGCAAACCCTTCTTCCTTTTTGGTCAAGGAAGAAGTCAAGAACCAGACTTAATCCCTATCTATTTTTAATTCTTCTCTCTGCAGTGTTTACATTTTTTGACTGTCCAGGCGGGAATAACAGTTGAGTACCCACATCTTCACTCCTTTCTATCACCTGCATGGCCTTGGAAAGCATTTGCATTTGCAACCTCGCTCTGCAAAGCAAGAAAAGGCAGAGCAGCTGCTGAGGGGGGCAGTGGGCCTGGCTGGGGGAGCAGAAGAAAGAGAAGCAGGGTCTCCCCAGGCTAGGCTCTTCCTGGCACCGCTAAAGCGCAGCAGCATCGCTCAATTACAAACACTGGCCACAAACCTTGTGCCCTCAACCACAAGACAAAGCAAACGCCACGGTGTATTAGCCACCCCAAAGTGGTGATCGATAGCATCAGTGCACCTGAAAGTCTGCACCACGGAGCCGGACGAGAAGGCCTCCGAGCTCACTGCCCTCACGGGTCCGAACTGGACACTCCAGCTACACTGACCCCGATGCCGCTTCCTGGCTTTTGCATAGGCTGTTCCCTCTGCCTGAATTCCCTTCCTCTCCCTCTGCCTGCCTAACTCTGCGGGGCTCTGTTTCTCCACGAGAACACTGACAGCCTGCAGGTAGTCCTGCAGCAACCGGTGCCTGCCCTGATGACCTCTGGGAAGTCCTTCTCCCGCAGGTCCCCCCACTAGGCCGGGAGGCAGGGTCTCCCGCGCAGATGCAGCGCCTGGCAAAGGCGCGCTCCAGAAATACGTCTGGGGTTAGAATGTGCACTGCTGCCGACTTATTCCACCAGGACATCCCACTCCCTGGCCTCCCGCTGGGCCTGAGGGATCTCGGTGCTGGTGAGACCGGGGCTGGTTACCGCGCGAGCCCGGCATCCCCGCAAGACAGAGCCCCGACTCAAGCGGTTCGGGGAGGTGGGGGTAAGATGGGGCAGGAGGCAGCGCACATGGGCCTATTCACGACGCCCTACTCATTGCTCCCAAACCCCGGCCGGACAGCTGGCTCCGGACCCCCAGCTCCTGGGGGCGCGGCCTGCGGAGCCGGCCAGCCCCGGCCCCGCTTCGCTGCGAGAAACCCCCCAATCAGGCACTCACCGAAAATCTCCCGCGTGAGGCGCTCGGCACACACGCCGCGACTCAGCTCCCTCTGGCCCACACGCACCTTGAGCTGCAGCGGGGCCGCGTCCGCGAAGGGGCAGCCCCGCTTGGGCATGGCCGCGGGCCCGCAGCGGCTCGGCTTGGCGGCCGCGCCTGGCCCGTCAGCGACGTCACGACCGCGCGCCAACCCCCGAGAGGGGTGGGGGCGGGGCTCGTGCGCGGCGCAACGCGGGATAGGTCGGGGTCGAGGGCGGGGAGGGGCTCGTGCGCGGCGCGGCGCGGGATAGGCCGGGGCCATGGAGGGGCGGGGCTCGTGCGCCGGGAGGCGGGACTCGGCGGCGCGGGAAAGTCCAGCAGAGGTCAAGGGTCGCAGTGGGCGCGCCGGGGGCGGGACTCGTGTGAGGCGCGGCCTGTAATAGGTCGGAGGCGACATGGGGGTGGGACTCGCAGGAGGCGGCGCGTAAGGAGCGGGCGTCCCGGGTTTTCTTTGTTGTCGTTCCCAAACAACTCTGGAACCTGCCTGTGTTTCGTCGTATAAATCACTGAAAGTTGGAGGATGATTCACTTTTAATTCTCAGTTTGGAAGAATTCCCCGCCCTCAAGAAGTGCAGAGGGAGGTCTGAACGCACCGGACACACTTCGGGGGCCGCCTTGCGGACCCGACTTCCCCGTGGGCGCAGAGAGGGGCCCTCCGCCGCGCGAAGGTGCCTTTACACAGCCGAGTCGTCGGGCTCCGGCCAGGCCACGGCCCCGAGCCCAGCTCGGCCTCGGCGGGCCAGCCACCCACTCAGCCCGCGACCGGCCCACTCCCTGTGGCCTGGATTTCCGGTGACGTGGCCGAGCCTTACAGGCCGAGTCCCACGTGACGCCACGTCCCACGTGATTTACGTCACAGCCTGGCACTATCCCCGCGGGAATGGGGCGGGACCTGTCTCTGGTCACGTGGCCCTCGCCGCCTCCCCCGCCTGGGTCTAGGAAGACCAGTAGTGGCAGGGGGCTCGCGACGTGTTTGTTTACCTTGCCGCGTGGCCGGCGGGGTCGTGCCCGCTCTTGTTAGGGTTCTGCAGTCAGTTGTGCCCAAACAGACGCTTGGTTTGTAGTACACGGGTAGATGAAGCTTCCCGGAGTATTGTTTTTAATCTTACATGTCTTGGGAATTTAAAAAAAATTTGCCTTCAGATTTGAAACTGCCTTAAGCTCTTTTAAGATACACTAAATAAATGCAGAACATTGTGATTATAAGAGAATCGTGGTGGAGTTCCCCTCCTGGCTCAGTGGGCTAAGAACCCGATGAGTACCCATGAAGATGCGGGTTCAACCTATGGCCTCTGTCAGTGGGTCCTGCCTTGCATGAGCTGCGGTGTAGGCCTCAGAGGAGGCTTGTATCTGGTGTTGCTGTGGCTGTGGCTTAGGCCACCAGCTGCAGCTCCGATTCGACCCCTAGCCTGGGAACTTCCTTATGCTGCAGGTGCAGCCCTGAAGAAAAAAAAAAAGAGAGAACCTTAAGAGTTTCTGTTGTAGTGCAAGTTCCACCCGTGGCTGGCGCTGCACAGCAGATTGCAGCTGTGGCTCTGACCTGGTCCTTGGCCCAGGAAATCCATATGCCTTGGGCAACCAAAAGAGAAAAAAAAAGAACCTTGTCAGTTCTTAGGTTTCAACCTAATTTTAATTTAAGAAATATTTGTTGAGGGCCCATTAAGTGTTGGATTGGTTTTCTAAAGCTGCCAAAGTACTCAGCTGAAGTATTCAGACTGGGTAGCTTAAACAACAGGTATTTGTTCTCTTACAGTTCTAGAGACCGGAAGTCCGAGAACAAGACATCGGCAGGGTTGGGTTCTCCGAGGCCTCTCTCCTGGACTTGCAGACAGATGCCTCCTCCTCGTGTGCTCACATGGCCTTCCTTCCGTCGATGGCCATGTCCTCACCTCCTCTTGTAAGGACGCCAGTCAGGCTGGACTAGGGCCACCCCAGGAGCCCGCTTTGACCTGATGGCCTTTGTAAAGACCCCTCCTCCCAGTGCGGTCAGTCTGAGGTCCTTGGAGTCGAGACTTCATGTGCCTCTTAGGGACTCGATTCAGCCCATAACCTGTGCCAGGCTGGCTGCCAGGCCCTCAGGGGTGGTGTTGCTCAGGGCCACCTGGGTCCCTGCCCTCTGGTGGGACAAATGGCTCAGAAGGGGAGGCCCGGGGCCTCTGAAAGCCGACTGAGGAGCCCTGCCTTGCTTGGGGCCGGGGCCACCCCAGGAACGCGGGCTGGCCAGAACTGAACTCATGCGGAGTATTTGCAGAACGGCCTGACTTGACCTTACAAAGTTGGGCATTCTCCTTTTTGCTTTTTTTCCTTGTCTTCTCTCACTCTCTCTTTCTCTCTCTCTCTCTTTTTAGCCACCCCATAGCATATGGAGTTCCTGGGCTAGTGGGTGAGTCTGAGCCGCAGCTCTGACCTTCCCCTGTGCCGGGCGCGGATCAGACCTGTATCCCAGCGCCCCAGAGACGCCACCGACCCCACTGCCACAGTGGGAGCCACGCAAGTTAGGCACTCCAAAACCGAATACTCGGCGTTCCCGTTGTGGCGCAGTGCTAACAAATCCGACTGGGAACCATGAGGTTGTGGGTTCAATCCCTGGCCTCGCTCAGTGGGTGGGTTAAGGATCCGGCGTCGCCGTGAGCTGTGGTGTAGGTTGCAGACGCAGCTCCGATCTTACATTGCTGTGGCTGTGCTGTAGGCCGGCAGCTGTAGTTCCGATTGGACCCCTAGCCCGGGAACCTCCATATGCTGTGGGTGCGGCCCTAAAAAAAACAAAAATGAAAAAGAAAGGAGCACTTTTTCTCCTCCAACAAATGCACATTGGATAAAGCCAGAAGGAAATGCATTTACTAAAATATTTAATCAAAGGTGCTTCAGGGACCCAAGTTTTGAGTCATTGCCGTCTTGGTTGTTCCACAGTCGTGTCCTGTGGTTGTATTTTTGAGTAATTTCAGACTGGGGAGTAATTCGCTTGTAGTGCAGTCGTATGCATTCACGCCCAGGGCGATGCCCAGATGGCAAAGTATTTCCTTCCATGACAGAGCAAGAGGGATGAAAGGAGAGAGCCCTGACCGAGGGGGCTTTTCGAGAAAGAGGAGCCACCTGTTAAGATGGTGACCCAGTCGCCCCTCCCCGCCCTGGGCAGGAGCGACCGTGGCTCTGCTTTTGCTCCTCCGGGGTTGCCTTGCCGTCCCGGAGCCTCGTGTGCTCGGGCTCCTGCACGTGCGCCTTCGTGTGGCTCTGCCCGCACGGGCTGACCCGAGCCCGGCCAGCGCCTCGCGCCCTCAGTGGCTCCTCCGGCCGCCGCAGTCCCTGTGTGCCGGCGGACCACGGCTTGCTCGCCTGTCAGCGGACCCCTGGGTGGGGGGCAGGTGTCGCCACAGTGAAGGCGGTTGCTCCGAACGTTCTTGCAGCTGTTTCCTGGACAGCGTACCCATCCGCTGCGGGTCAGTGCCTGGGAGCGAAACGGCTCTGCGGTCGGGCCGGTGCATGTTGAACTTCCAAGGAATCGAGCAGCTTCCCAGAGGGTTTCGAAAAACACCTACCTTTCTTCTGCGCACGTACTGAACTGAGACCACTGTGAGCTGGTCCACACTGGGGCCGTGTTCTCGGTGCAGCAGAAAGAGGCTCTTATTCTAATGACTGAGAGAAAGGGGGTTATAGCCCTGGCCCCCCCAGAGGGCAGAGCGTCCCGGCCCTGGGCCACCTGAGAGTGAGAAGGCAGGGGCCGGGGAAGGGTCAGTTCCCCTCCAGGGTGCTGTCTTTTCATCTGTAAAACATCCGCAGATGCTCAGAGACATTGCCTGGGCCGCCTCCTCAAGACCTGGTCCAGGGACCAAAGGAAAAGGCGACTTGTGCTCAAGGGGTGGGTTCAGCAGCCGCTACGCAAAATGCAGGAGTTGTTTTTGCAGCTCGCCAATTTCAGTCGCAACTGGACCTTGCAAAGCCGGGTGTGTAGCTTTTGAGGCTGAACAAAATGATTTCTCTCTTTTGAAAAATGCCTGCTCTGGTGAGTGCCCAACGCAGCACCTCTCTGTCGCCAAAAGACGCCTGGGTTCCAGGGGCTGAGAGGGTGGCTCCTTTTTCTCGAAAAGCTCGCTTGGTCAGGGCTCTCTCTTTTCATCCCTCTTTCTCTGTCACAGAAGGAAATAAATTCTCGGGAAATCCAAAGATCCGTTTCAGCTCGTGCTTCTGGCCTCTACCCAAGCTGCCCACAGAGGCTGGACCACCTCGGTTCTCCTGCCGGCTTTCAAATCGCCGAAGGCTGCTGCCGGCAGTTCGGACGTATACTAGCAGGTGGAGTCACAGGGGATCGGCGTCTGGCCAGGTCACGCAGTGCGCTGTCGCGTGAGTTTGGGACTCTCTGGTGTGAGCCAGCGACACGGAACCCTGCGGGGTCTCTTGGGGCCGGCGGGGTCTGCGGGAAGCGAGCCGAGGTGGCACGGGCCAGATTTCAGTGGACTCAGCTGACACTCTCCGCTCTAAAAAGCTAGGAAGTCTGGCGGACTCCGGGTCTCTCCGTGAGTACAGTCCCTCCCCTCTCTGAAACGATGCCGAAAGGCCAGTACTTTTTCTAAGCTTACCCCAGACTCTGAAGAGCTGTTTTAGGAGGCTGCTCGGCTTCCGTTTGAGTGTAGACCACAGCGGGCTCCGGGAGGCCTGGGCCAGTTAGGAAGTGGCTTCTCAGTCCTGGGGACTTAGAGGGCAGAGGGAAGGAGTCCAACCGCAGGGGAGGGGGCTGCCTGGGGGAAGGGCTCGGGGACACGTTTGGTGGCTGCTCTCTCACGCAGGCTGGTTTCCTTTTGTTGCCTGAGCAAACAAAAGGCTTGGCTTCATGATACCAAAAATCTCACCGCTGATGCAGCAAAGCCTCAGTGGCGCTTCCGTGTTTAGAAATCAAAACGACAACAACAAAGTCAGAACAGAACAGGCACCGATGGCTACCGTTCAGCGGCTGTTGGGTTTATTATCAAACAGCTCCAACTGGACATACCACCCTGTGACAATTCACGTGCCATGAAGAGTCTCTGTTTTGAGCACTTCGGCTCTTTTGAATTAGCAGGATTTTTTTAAAATAGACGCCGTGCTGGCTTTAAAGTTGTCGTAGAAATCAGTGGGTTGAGCTGAAGGCTTCAAGAGAAATACAAAAGTACAGAAAATAGTTTTTGTTTCTTTGTTTACGGCCCAGGAAGGAACGCGCTGCGGCTGTTCGTGTGCGCCGGGACCCGCGTGGCCTGCCGGGCTCGGCTCTGTCTCCGCCTAAAACAGCTGGATCATCGAATCTCTGGATTTGCCGACACCAACCCATTTCACTGAAAGGGAAGGCGGAGGGTTCAGCCTGGGGCACGGAGCGGGGGCGGGAGCGGGGGCGGCCGGGCCGCAGGGCACCCACCTGCTACTCCCACGTGGTTCTCCACGAACCGGATGTAGCTCTGGGCCTGCGGGGGGAGGTCCTCCCACCTCCTGGCGCCCGTGGTGTCCGCTTTCCAGCCGGGCAGCGTCTCGTACTCCACCTCCACCTTCTGCAGAATCTCCTGGTTGGCTGGGGACAGGGGGTGGGGTTGAACCATGTCCTGCAGACGTGAGCCTGGCCACGGGCCCCGGACCCCCAGCCCCCGTCTGCGTGCTCTGCAGTGCTTCTTGCACCCCGGCCGTGCCCCTTCCACCGGGGTACGCGCCCCTCTGGACGCGATTCACGATGCACTGCTGGTGTCCGTGGGTGACGCGGGTGACTCGGCTGAGGAACGCCAGGGACCCCGCCGGGAAATTCTGTGGGGTCTCGGACCCTGAAGGGCCAGGGGTCCTCCAAGGACCTATGCCCCCTCCCGGGGCAGGAACCGCCCCTGGCCGGGACTCGGGCTCACAGCAGATGTCGGCACCCCTACTGTCGGAAGATGCTAGAGAGAGCCATCCCCTGCAGGGGCCCTGCATGCGCTTCGAGTTCAGAGGCCCCTGGGGTCACAGCATACTCCGGCTCGGGGACGCTGGCCGAGAGAGCTGCCCGGGCGGGGCCCCGCTGTGGCACGTGTGCACGCGGGTGCTGCGGGGGGAGGGCAGAGCCACTGCAGCCGTAGGGGGTGGGGCGGCGTCAGAACGTGACCCGGACGCACAAGCAGCTGCGAGATCCAGGAAACCTTTTTTTTTTTTTCCGTAAGGCAGCACCCCGTGGCATATGGAGGCTCCCAGGCTAGGGGTCCAGTCGGAGCTGCAGCTGCCAGTCTACACCACAGCCACTGCAACTCGGGATCCGAGCCGCATCTGCAACCTACACCACAGCTACACCAGCAGCGCTGGATCCTTAACCCACTGAGTGAGGCCAGGGATCGAACCCACGTGCTTACGGACACAATGTGGGGTTCTTAACCCTCTGAGGCATGATGGGAACTCCCAGGAAAACCTTTTAAAGGGAGGGGTGCCGGCTTGGTTGGGGAGACTCCAGTTGTCTTAAATAGTCTAACCAAAACCGTGCTTGCTTAGGTCAAAGGTCAGACTCCCATTTGCCCGAGTCTCCTGTTTCAGCTGAGTCCCCAGCGCTCTTGGGAGGTGGCCCTTGACCCCCAGGTGCCTGAGGGTCCCCTAGGGTCCCAGGCCAGTCGCTCTGAGACCCTCCGACTCTCCCCACACCGTGGGACAGCTTGCAGCCGCCCCGAGGCCCGGCCCCTCTGCGTCTTCACCACGCAGCCCCCAGGCCCGGCAGCCGCAGGCCCGGCGAGGCGGCCCGGGGCCAGGAGGGCCGGCCCACACACCTGGGAAGTAGGGGATCCGCTTCCCGCTCAGCTTGTACGCGACGCCGACTTTGATCTCATCCAGCGTGTCCAGGATGTCCAGCTTCGTCAAGGCCAGCCTGCTCCAGAGCAGAGGCCGAGCCGCGGTCACCCGCGCGGCCGTTTCTCCCTGTGGTGTCCACCCCTCGCTTCTCCTCTATTTGCCGGGAGAAGGAAAGAAGGACCAAAAAGGCCACAGGCGGCCAGGCCCTGAGCCCAGCTGCCGTCCGGCCCCCTCGCCCCCTCTGCCCGCCTCGAGCCCGAGTTCTGGGTTTCAGAGGCGACCCTCGTGCCGGTTCACGCCCCTCCGCCACAGCGGCGTCCTCGCTGCAGGTCTCCCCGCCCAGCGCGGGGACTGGGCTTCCTGCGTCTCCCGCTTTCCCTTCCGCTCCCCGCATGGCACCCGGCTGTGTCTCGCGCGTGGCCCTGGCCGGGGCCTCCCCAGCCTGCGTGTCTCCGTGCTGCCCACGAGGACCGAGGCCGGGACGCCGCGTCCTCAGCCGCTTCGTCCCCGTGGCTCCCGCTGGTGGACGGCTCCCCACGCAGCGAGCGCGGCCGTGGTTCATCTGTGTGCCGCAGTTTTGGTACTGGCACTCTTTACCTGTGACAGCAGCTCGAACCCTGGCCCGACCGTCTGAGGAAGGAGCAGCAATCCCCCCCCCCTGCCCAGAGGCCCACATTCCCCAGGAGGAGGTCCGAGTCGCCAGAACCGTGACGGTCGCCAAGGGCAGCGGGCTGCCTGGTCAGTCTCGGAAGCACTGGGGCAGGGGGCGCCCCTCAGCCGTGCCCAAAACGCAGGGGGGCGGGGGGCTTCCACTCCTGGCACCCTCAGGGTCACCCTCCTGTGCACAGCCATGGGGCCCGGGACCCCCCTCCACGGCCCGTCTCCAGGCCCAGCCCGGGCTTCGCCCCACGCTGGCTGCAGCTCCGCAGGGCCTGGGCCACGTTCCCGCGGGGGTTGTGGGCACCCTTCTTCCGCGTCCAGCATCACCCTGAGGGCTTGCGGGAGGCGGGACGACTGTGTCTGCTGCTGGCACCGCTTGCGGGACGGGGCCCCCAGCCCCAGCTCCAGGGCCTTCTCGGAGCGGCCGGTCACTGTGTCAGGCTCGGCGCTGGGCCGCCCTGGCCTCCTTCCCTGCCCTGCGCCCTAAGGACAGGTCGGACGGCAGGCTGGGCCAGCCCGGGCCAGGCCCACTCCGCAGGGCAGGGCCCTCAGTTCAAGTGCAGGCCCTCTGCTCTGGGCTCACACGCACCCGGCTCCAGATGAGCCGTTTTCACCTCTCACGGGTGCCAGGCCGCCACCGCCTTCCCTGCCGTGCTCAGGAGCGGTCAGAGCGCCAGGCTGCAGGGCTGGCTCGGAGGTCCCTGCACCGGCCTCGTCACCTGCACTGCGGCCCCGCCCTGCGGCAGGGCCCGCCCCAGGTGACATCACTGCACGGGGAGCGTGGCTCTGAGCCCGCCCCCGAGGTGCCGCTTACGCAGTGAATCCGTTGAGCATGTGAGCGTATCTCAGGATCATCAGGTCCAACCAGCCGCAGCGCCTCTTCCTGCCCGTGGTCACGCCCCACTCGTGGCCGCGGCTCTGCAGCAGGTCTCCGATTTCCTGTGTGGGAACGGCGCGGGGCCAGGGCCCCGGTGAGTGGGAGCCCGCGTCTGGGCCGGCACTCGGCTGCACTCTCTGCCGCCTCCCCCGCAGCCCCGGTGACGCCCCTCCTGCCTGCATCCGTCCGGGTCCCAGCACACCTGTCCCAGCTGCTGCCCTGCAGGCCGTGGGGGGCCGGGGTCTGGCTTGTGCACCTGCTGGTGAGGGCGGGTTGACCCGCAGCCTGGCCTTGCGGGGTGTGTGCTTATTCCTCGGGGCGCCCCAGCCCACCCTCGCACCCTCCGCCCCGTTTAAGCTGCTGGTACCCGCCCCCGCAGCCGTCACACGCTTGCCCGGGACAACAGTCCGTGTCCTGCTGGCCACGAGGGCGCGCGGCCCAGCGAGGAGGAAGATCTTTTGCTGTCCTGAGCTTCCAGAAACCCCAGGAGGCTGGTGAGGCTGCTGGGCGTGGCGGGGGCACCGCTTCTGACCTGCCCTAGCTTGGCCGGGACCGAAGCCCGGGCCCCCCAGGACAGAGCCGGGACACGGGGCCCTTCCTGGGCCGAGGGGTGCACCCTGTGCGGCCACGGCCCAGCGCCGCGTTACCCGCCCCCGCCCGTGCGCCCGCCGGGCCCGGGCTGCGACTCACGTTGACCTGCTCGGTGGGGAAGGCGCCGATGCCCACGCGGGTGGTGTAGGCCTTCACCACGCCGTAGACCTCGCCGATGTTCTGGGGGGGGATGCCCAGGCCGGTGCACACGCCGCCCACCGTGCAGTTGGAGGACGTCACGAAGGGGTAGGTCCCTGCCAGACAGACGGTCGGGCCGCCACCCACGGTCACCCCGGCCCGCGGTCCCGCTTGGCAGGTTCGGGCCCCACGCGTCCCCTCAGAGGATCTCCCGGGCCAGCGGCCTGAGGGGCCGTCCTGGGGGGCAGCCAGCACGGGGTGAGGGAGGGAGGGCACCCGGGCTCGGACGGTGGGTGCTGCGGGTCCCCGCGGCGGGAACAGGGTGGAGGGGCCCTCGTGGGGGAGGGGGACCCCGGCCCTGGGAAGCCTCGCCCGCCGCCGTCCCTCATCGCTCGCTCAGACTCTCCTCTGTGCCCGGCTGAACTTAGGAAAACGAGGCGGTGCGGTGCGGTGCGGCCGCTTCCTGGGCACGCACGGCGGGCACCGTGGCCGTGGGGGGCGGCACCTCGTGGAGGCAGGCCCCGGGGGTGGTTTGCGGGTCGGGCCGGGCACGCACCGAAGTCGATGTCGAGGAGAGCCGCGTTGGCGCCCTCCACGAGCACCTTCTTCGGGGGGCCGTGCAGCGCCTCGTACATGAAGTAAACGCCGTCCCGGACCATGGGCCGGATCCGCTCGGCAAAGCCCTGGGGGCGGGGGCGGGGGCGGGGGCGGGGTGAACGGCGGACCGGCCGCCCAGCCCGGCCTCCTCCCCGCAGCCGCTGTCTCCCGCCAGCGCCTTCCCTCCAGTCCGTCCCTGCCCACGTCTCTGCCCGGATACAGGCTGCAGGGGCTGGGTCCGGCCGCGGAAACTTCCAGAAGGCCACTGCGCGGGCACCCTCCTTCCCTGCCCGCTCTGGCCCTCTCGGAGGGCGCTGGGCCGTCTCTAACCCCTGCGGGCAGACAGCGTGGGCCCCGTCCACCCCCGTCCCCCGGCACCCCCGGGCTGCCTCCTCGGAGGCTGGGCGGGGCCAGGCCAAGCGGGTGAGAGCACCACCTGCCCACGGCCGCCGGGCCCGCCGCCCCGTGAGGACGCCCCGAGCGACGCGCCATGGGTGACCTCGGATGGGCGCGCGGCAGCCCAGCGGCACCTTGAGCCTCTTCAGTTGACCTTCGACGTCCGTCTCCAGCGCGGGGAACATGGCCTGGTGCTGGCGGGCCAGGCTCCGGAACCTGCGGAGGCGGCGGTGACTGCGACCCGTCCCCGCCTGGGTCCCTGCGCCCCCTCACCCGCCGGTCTCCCCTCGGGGCCCAGGCCGGTTCAGGTACCGGGTGGAAAATTCGTCGAAGTCCGACAGGAGGTCGCAGATGCGGAGGCCGGCGCGGGCCGCTTTGGACGAGTAGGCGGGTCCGATCCCCTTCCTGGTGGTTCCGATGCTGGAAGGCAGGGGGCGCGCTGAGCGCTGCCCGGTCTGCGCCCCATCAGCAAAGGCTGGGCTGGGCCATGCCGAGGCCGCTCCCAGCTGCAGCGCCGGACCCGGGAGCCGCGAGAACCCCGCCTCCGCAGACGGCCAGGTTCAGGGACCCAGGGGCTGCGGGGGTGGCCCACGGGTCTGGGCCCCAGTCCTGATCCCAGCCCGCACCCCCGTCCCCTGCCTCTGAGGCCCAGCGCCCAGCTCTCCCCTCCCCTTCCTGGTCTCTGCCCCCTGCCCAGCGCCGAGGCTGCTGCTCTGGGCGTCTGCCGCCTCCCCTGGGGCGAGCCCGCTGTGCCCGCCACGGCCTGGCCCAGGCTCAGCCCACGGGGATATGCTCAGCTTTGCCACCTGCACATGGCGGAGCCATGCGCGCGCGTTTCCGAGTGCACGCCCACACAGGGACACTCCTTGGAGGCGGCAGCGGGGGAAGACGGCACGGCCTGGGGAGAGGGGCTCGTCTGCGATTCAGGCGGGGGTGGCCCGGGGTGACCCGACCGCGCTGTTCTCGGGGGCTCGGTGTGCATGACGTCCCGCCCGAGGCCCAGCCCTCCGGCCGGCAGCCTCCGAAGCCGAGGGCGAAGCGAACCTCCACACTCACTTCTTGCCCTCCTGCGCCTGCCGCTGCACCTCCTGGAGCCCGTCCACGGCCTGGTGAAAGTCGAACACTGCCGCCCGGGCAGGCGGGGCGCCGTGAGCGCGAGAGACACCGGTTACGGGGCCTCCGGGGACCAGCTAGAGTCCGCCCGGCCTCAGGTTCCCCAACTGCCAGTGGGCAGCGGCCCCGACCCCGCGCCCCCGAAGCCCGGCAGCAGGCCGGGGGCAGCCCCGGGCCTGGGGTCCTTGTCCACGGGGAGGCGGGGGCCCGAAGCTCACCGAGGTGCGCCCGGTCGGAGATGATGAGCCTCTTCTCCCAGTCCTTCAGGCCTGCGGACACCGCACGTGGTCGGCAGCGGGCCGCAGAGCCGCCCCGGGGCGTGGTGCCCCCGCTGCCCCCGGGAGGACGTCCGCCCGGTCCCCGCGGGGCCTCAGTCCAGGTGCCAGGATCAGATTCGCATGCGCTTCTCACTCCCTGAACCCGAGCCTGCGGCTGAGGCCCTGCTTCTCCCACGGACCCTCTCTCGGCATCGGGCCTGCTGTGCCGTCCGCCCGCCTCTAGACCGCCTTCAGGGCCCCTCCCGCCTGGACGCCTGGCCGGTGGCCTCAGTCACTGCCGCTGTCTGCTGCCCGCCAGCCGCCCCCGGGAACCATGTCCTTCCTTGCAGATGTGGTGGCCCAGTGGTCCCCAGTCTCAGCTGGACACCAGGGTCCCCTGGGAGCCTTGTCAAATTCCAGGTGCCAGGGCTCCTCCCTGCATCTCCTGGTGCCACCTGTCCCCAGTGTCATGAAAGCCCCCCCTGTGACCTGCGGCCATGGCCTGAAGCCGGAGTTCGGGGCCTCTGGACGGCCCACGCTCGGCTTCGGGAGCGAGGACCCCGCCTCCTGCACAGGCAGAGCCCTCGGGCCGGGAAGCGGTCCCACCTGCCCACCAGCCACCCTGGGGAGAAAGCGCACAGAGGCGCCGGCCAGCCTGCGGCTGAGAACACCCTGCGCCCTGGACAGGGAGGGTCTGCAGGACTCGCACATACCTTTCTTCTCATTCTTTTCTGCTTCTTCAAACAAGCCCGGTAAGTGGACAACCACTCCGTTGCCTGCAACACAGGGACACGAGACTGAACTGCATCACAGATCACAGGAACTTAGGTTTAAAACAGCATGAAACTGGGAAAAAAAAAAAAGGAGTTCTCTGGTGGTGCAGCGGGTCAAGCGTCGTCCCTGCAGCGGTCCAGTTCACGCAGCACTACGGGGCAGGTTTGATCCCCGCCCCAGGAACTTCCACCTGCCGTAGGCCAACCAAAAACACAGACACGAACATGCCAGCGGGAATGGCACCCGCTGCTCAGAGCAGCATCGTTCATAGCGGCTAAGACGCGGACGCGAGCGGGGCGTCCCCCAACGGCTGAACGGACACGGAGCACTCTGCGCGCGACAGGGTGTCGGCCGGCCCTGGAAAGGAAGGAGATCCCGACGCGGGCTGCAGCCCGAGGACGTCACACACAGCGAACTAAGCCAGACACAGAAGGGCAGACCCTGTGTGACCCGCTCACACGCGGCCCCTGGAGGACCGAGACGCGCGGAGCCAGGAAGCAGGACGGCGCTCCCAGGGCTGGGTGAGAGGGCGAGGGGGTGAGTAACGGGGCAGAGTGTCTGCTCGGGGAGGGGGAAAGTTCTGGAGGTGGTGGTGGTGACGGCTGCACAATATGAATGGATTCAGTGCTTCCAAACCATACGGCCAAAACTGGCCAAGCTGGTAAACCTGTTTATTCTATCACAGTAAGAAAAATGACTGAGGAGTTCCCTCCGTGGCTCAGCAGAAACGAATCCGACTAGGAGCCATGAGGTTGCGGGTTTGATTCCTGGCTTCGTTCAGTAGGTTAAGGGTCAGGCGTTGCTGTGGCTGTGGCCAAGGCCGGCAGCTGCAGCTCTGATGAGACCCCTAGCCTGGAAACCTCATATGCTGAGGGTGCGGCCCTAAAAAGCAAAAAAAAAAAAAGGAAAAAAAAGAAAAATGGCCAAAATAAAGCAAAACCCACCACGTAGCATTTACAGAGACCCGTGGGGTGGGAGGGGGTCACAGCAGCAAGCGGCCCCGGGAAGCGGTCACAGCGGTGACACCGCTCTCGGGCTGAGTGCTGATGGCTGCACGTCAGGCCTCCGCAGCGGGTGACTTTCGGGTACAGAAAGTGTTCCTCGCAGAGCTGTCACGTGGGCTTCAAGTGGCGTGGAAATGGAGAGGCAGGACGCGTGGAGAGACGCAGCCTCCATCCGTTCCCGCGACCAAAGCCGGGCCCGCTTCCCCGTCTGGTAAAACTCAGGTACAAGCTACCGAGCTGGTCCACAGAGCCAGAGACCGGGCCTGAGAGGAAGGCGCTCGCCAAGCGGACAAGCGTGTGGCCGTGGGCCCGGGCTGCAGCCAGCACCAGCCCTTTCCCATAGGACCACAGGCCGCCCCGGGGGGTGGGGGCCGGGGGCAGCGCTGCTCCCCGGAGGAGCCCCTCCCCACGGCCGGCCGAGTGGGACGGGCCGGCCGGCCAGGCGCGGTGACTCAGAGACTGCACAAGCCACAGCGAGCACAAAAGGTCACCTAAATGCCATGAGTCCCGAAATGACCACGTGGCCAGGCCGGGGAGCGACGCGGGCCGAGGGACAGCCGGTGAGCCCTGGCACGTTCTGGCCTGGCTAAGCGGGCTTCCCGGGCGCCGGCCGACCGTGCGGAGCCGACCCCTCGCCGATGCTCCGGGGTAGCCGCCGACCCCAACGCGTCCCCCGCTCCTCTGAGACCGGAGACCAGGCAGAGGGCCCTCCGGGTCAGGCGTGCCTCCTGGGCCCCGTTTCCCACCAAGCGGGGCCCGGGGCCCAGCAGACCAGGCTGGCGCCCAGAAGCTTCGGCAGCAGAGCCCCACCCCCAGCCCGTGGGTCCCAGGGTGAGGCGGGGTCCTCACCACACCGTGCGCACCCACCGCTGGGGCGCAGATGGGTGCAGATGGCTCCAGACGGCCCTCTCCTCCTGCTCAGCCTGACGGCTCGCAGCCCCTTCGGCCCCTCCGCCGACACCTTCCTCTGTGCAAGTGCCAGGGCGGCCCAGACCTGGTACCACAGCGGGCGAACCCCTGTGGCGCCACCCCTGCTGCCCAGCCCGGCAGGCAGGGGCGGACGGTCCGGAGTGTGGCCCTGCTGAATCGTGGAAATGCCGGAAGGGAGAGCGCTAGAAGGGCCAGGGGCTGTGCCCCCAGTGGGGGGCAGCAGCGGGCAGTGGGAGGGGGCTGGGCAAGGGGCTGCAGAGGGAAGGCGGAGGCCAGGAGCAGCCTCCTGGATCGCAGCCCTGTGGCAGGAAGCCAGGCCGGCCCAGGGCGTGTGCAAGAGCACGGACACCTGCGCACACCCGCCCTTGCACACGCGCGTGCACACCCACAGCGTGCTCCCTCGGCTCGCCCACACGCGGGGGCTCCGAGGGCCCAGGCTGGGTGGGGTCCGGGGTGGCACCCCCGCCGCGAGGCTCACGGGCCTCCGCCGGGGCTCCTTGGACCTCCCAGGGCCCAGGCCCCGCTGAGCGCCGAGGGCCAGCCCGCACATCGGCCCCTTGTGCTGACACCGTGGGACCCCGGGCTCGGGGGCGGGGGGCACTCACCGATGAAGGACACGGCCTTGGTGTTGATGATGCCGCTGGGCAGGAGGTGGAAGTCGTACTCCTTGCCGTCCACCACCACGGTGTGGCCCGCGTTGTTGCCGCCCTAGGGAGAGAGGCCCGCTGTGGGGGGTCTGCCTGCCGCCTTGGCCGGGAAGCTCCAAGTGCAGGGCTCAGGAGCCGCTCCGGGCCCCCTGGGTGGTGGTTCTGCCCCCAGGGGTGTCAGACGCACCCACACTTGGACTTGGGGAGTCTGGCCGGGGTGGCCCAGATGCGTGTCTGGGGTGCCGGCTTCGGCCCTGCTGTTGGGATGACGGGCAGGGGCCTGGGTCTGAGAGAGCGGCTGGCCCACTGCCCGGGACCACCTCGCGCTGAGGCTGTAAGAGGCAAGGCTGCGGGCGCTCAGAGCCTGCCCGGCCCGCCAGCCCCTCTGGGGTTCCCGCCTCCGATGCAGGAATGAGGGGCCCAGCCACGCCCGGAAGCCGACCCTCAGGCCCGCTCACCCGCTCAGCAGGGACCCTCCCTGGGGCCTCTGTCTCCCATCTAAGAAGAAAAAGGAAAAAGCTGACCCGAGGCCAGTCCTGTGCTGGAGAATGTCCCCTTTAAATGTCCCTCCCTGGCGCAGGGAGGCCTGAGGCCTGCTGGGGTCAGTGGGCGGAGCCCCGGGGGTGGTCCCGCCCTTGAGGGGTGCTGGCCCGCAGCCCCAGCTCCTGCCACTAGAGGGCACAGTGGCCCCCAGCGTATGGTCCCCACTGCAGGCGGGCAGGGCCCGGTTCTGGTGGGTGCCCAAGGCGGTGCCCTGCTGGGCCCACTGTGCCCAGAGACTTGAAGCCCAGCCCAGCCCCTTCTTCTCTCCTTTGGGCCTGAATCCCCTGCAGAAACACAGCCTGTCGCGTGGCCTCCCCATGGCCGGGGCGCCACACCGCACTGTCCTCCCACGGGGGCGGCGGGGACGGCTGCCGGCCGTGAGGAGGCTTCGGGCCCCTCCCTGCCCTGTCCCGGCCTCTTCCCTGCCAGGAGCACCTGCTCCTCGCTGGTCTGGACAGGATTCTTGTCTCTCTCCCAGCTCCTCCACCAAAACAGCCCCGGGTGGCGGGCGGGGGTTGGGGGTGGGGACAGCGCAGGGGCTCTCCCTCCCGGGCTTCACTTAAGAAGTGGGGCTGGAGCCCAGCTTCCGCTGCAAGGCCCTTCCACCCAGGCTCAGCCCCGCGGCCAGCACCAGCCTTCCCAGATGGCCGGGCTAGAACCACCCCTCCAGGGGCCCCCACGCCGGGCCGTCCGCCTGTAAAATGCACGTGTGAAGGCCCGTCTGGCCCGACGTGGGGGCCAGATGGAGGCAGGTTCATGCTGCGTGACTCCTGGGGTCACTGCCATCCTGCTGTGTGTCCTGGAGGTGTCCCACGGCTCAGCCGCCCCTGGTGCCCAGAGCCGGGCTGTCAGAACGGACCACAGGCTCTGCGCAAATGACGGCGAAGCAGAAGGGCAAAGGGGACAGTGGGGGGCCTGGGAGCCGGGGAGGGCCCGGTCACGGGTGGCTCAGGACTGGGCTGGGGGTCCACCGGGTGGACGGCCACAGAGGGAGGCGTGGGAGGGACCCCAGAGGGGCTGCGGGAGGTGGGGGCGGGGAGCCGATGCTGCCCAGGGGCAGGGGGAGGGGGAAGCAGGGGCGGTGGGCTCAGCCTCGAACACCTGAGTGGCTGTGACTGACAGCCCTGGAGAGCCCTGCCCTCATCTGGGGACACGTGCAGTGACTCCGCACATGATGTTCACACCCACGGGCATATGTGCCGCTGCAGGGGGGGTGGCCCGGGGGTGGGAAACTGGGGTCCCGGGCAGACTCGCCAGGCCACCCCCCCGCCGTGTCCCACCTGCCGGGACGGGGGACCAGACAGCTCAGACCCCAGCCTCCCTCCCCGACTCTCCGAGTGCCCGGTGCCCCCGTCAGCCGGCCCAAGCACGGCCCCGTCTTTGTTTGGTAAACAGCAGCGCCTAGGAACAGGCCTCTGTGGGCCTGGGGTGGCAGACGGCCCCTGCTGGCTCTAGGGCCCAGGCATCAAGCCACGAGCCACTCCCTGGGGCGAGAGCCAGCCCTGGATGCCGAGCCCGGGACCTGCTGACCTGCAGCAGGTCGGCACAGGTCCAGGTGACAGAGCCCATCCGCCCTCTGGCTGCCCACAGGCAGGTGGGGGGGCAGGGACACCCCGGCCGCCCTCCTAGGCTCAGCCCCGCTGCTGGGGGCGCTGGGCACTGGGCTGCTGCTGGGCAGGGGCAGGTCGGCCGGCGGTCTGTCTGGGCCTGGTTCGGAAAAGCACTTGGGGGCTGGCCAGGTCCCAGGCCCAGCCTGGCGGCCTCGGCGGAGTCTGCACTGCCGGGCTGGGCTCAGCGTCACCGGAGGCTCCGAACGAGGGCCCTGCAAGAGTGAACCGGAGCGGCCTCTCCCCGCTGCCGCCCCGGGTACTGGCCAAGGTGGCCGGGAGCTGGGCCCAGAGGCCGCCTGGGGCAGCCGCTCAGGGCTGGGCCCGCCTCCGGGCTCTCCCCTGCAATGGAGCCTCGGGTCGGGCACAGCTCCGAGCCATGAGGGACGCCAAGGCCACCCCCACAGCCTGCCCGGTCCCTCCAGGACCCCAGTGGGTGCTCCTGCCTGCTGCCTCCCTGGTGGCAGGGATCGAAGAAAGGCGGGTGTGCTTGCTCATGGACACAGGACCGGGGCCAAGGTGAAGGCCATGGCCAAGCGCTGATGCTTCCTGCCCCTGCAGGCGCCCTGCTAGGCCCCCATTTAGGGGCCAGGGAAGAAGACGGAGAGCTGGGCCGTTAAGTCGAAGCTGCCCCTGGCTCGGGGCTCCTGGGTGTGGCCGCGTTGGGGGAGGAGGCTGCTGGGCGGCAGTGACGGATGTATCTGGATCCTGCACAATCCACAGCAAGGGACCCGCCCTCGGGGAGGCCGTGCTTGTGACCCCACCCCCCACAGCTGGGAGAAACCCTAAGACTCACCCCCCATGCAGTCCTCACCCACCTGTGGGCATCAGCTGGCTGGCCCCTCCCGGCCACGGGCTCACCCGTTTGTCCCAGGAGGCCCTCCTGCCCAGGGCAGCCGTCCCCGCGGCCACGAGGGCTGTGTGACCAACAGACACGAGGTGACTGGTGTCACCAGAGGGTGCACACGTTGGGGGGGGGGCTGCTGCAGGCAACGCTGTGCCTTTCCACCAGCCCGTGCCCCGGGGCCAGCCAGGGGGTCAAGGTTAGGCCCTTTCCTGGTCCCTCTCCGCGGGGAGGGGTCCTGGAGCACCAACAAGCCACAGGTGACCCTTCAATGAGTGAGACCACCGTGCCCGTTGCCACAGCTCCCGGAGTGCACTGTGCCCCCTGCCCCTGTGCCGTCCCAGTGCCCTTGGGGGGGGGGCGGTTAATCCTGGCCAGTGCGCCGAGGCCTCAGGGGCCTGGGCAGGGGTCTGGGCAGGGGGATGAATGTAACTCTGGAAAGGGAGGGAGGGCGGGTGCTGTGGCCGGGATAGGACGCAGTGGGGGACGGGCCAGGTGAGTGGCTCTCAGGCTCCGATCTGGGCCAGGCGCTGTCAGACAGCAGGAAGGAGCTCGGCAGACACGGAAAGAGGGCGCCCAGTGGAGGCGCGGGGACTCCCAGAGCGCAGAGGGCACAGTGGGGCCGCACGGGGAGCCTGCTTGTGGCCTCACTGTCGTGTGGCTGCGGCAGGACCTGGACCGGAAAGAGGAAAGGGGGCGCCCGACCCCAGGGCCCAGGCCGGGGGTGAGGCGAGAGGAGGACAGCGCTGGGGCAGGGGGGCCGGAGCAGCCCCCGCAGATGCAGCCCGGGTGCAGGGCGGGCACTGATGGTGGAGGCAGGGACAGGCGCTATCCAGAGGGGGAGGCTGCCCAGAAAACGGCAGCGGGCCTGAGGCCTGAGGCTCTGGGCACAGGCTGACCACAGGCCCCAAAGCCCTGAGATGGGAATGGAGGTGGCCACCTCTGGGCAGGCGGAAAGCCAAGTCCAGGCAGCAGGCAGCAGAGGGCCACCCGAGGGCCTCGCAGGTGCACGGACACCGAGATGGGAGCGCCAGCCGGCCGGCAGTAGCACCGCCTGAGCTGGGGGCCAGGCCAGGCGACCCTTCCAGTTACTGGGGCTGGTGGCCTTCAGTCCTTCTAGGCAGCCATCTAGACGGGACTCTGGCCCAGCCCGCCCCGCCCACTGCACGGCCCTTCGCGCCCGGCCCTGCCCGGCTCGCGGGCCAAGGGGCGGCGTGCAGCTGCGACGCTGGGCTTCGCGCACACGCACCCCAAAGTACGAAAGCAGCCTTCCCGGCATGGGGCCGGATGCCCAGCGCTGTCACAGTGCGGGTGTGACACGTGGGAGGGCCCCCGACGTGCTGCTTGTTCAGCGGCTCAGCTTCTCAGCCCATTTTCTGGCCTCGCCAGCTTGTCTGGGGGCTGGAGGGGAAAAGGCCCCGTGGGCGCCCAGGACGGCCCGGAATTATTCCCGCTACACTGGAGAGCCGAGGCCTGCAGGTACAGGTGTGTTTGGTCTCACTGGGAGAAGCTGGGTGGGGGAGAGGCCCAGCGGGCCCTCCGGTGGGTGTGGGTTCCAGCCTGCTCTGCCCGTAGCTCTTCTAAGGGATGGCAGGGCCTGGCCTGCTGACCCAGGGAAGGCCTTGTTCCAGAACCATCTCCACAGCCAGGAGAACCCAGCAGCTTCAAGATGAGGGCTACCGAGGGCACCTGTGAGGCCCTGAGGTCACCTTGAGGAGGAGAGATGGCCACAGACGGGTCAGCGAGGCAGGGTGCATGGAGGGCCCTGGCCAGCCCCGGAGCAGACAGGCCGAAGGAGGCGGCAGGGGACGCCCTGTGGCAGGGGCTGGGGGGCAGCGGGGTGGGCACGGGCCGTGAGCCCGGCTGCAGGGTGCAGGGGAGAGGAATGGGCCCTGCCCTGGCTGAGGGCAGAGAGGGTGGGCGGGAGGGCCCCGCCCCGCCCCGGGAAGCACCTTCCAGGAGCCCACCGCCTGCGCTCGTCAGGCGCAGTCCAGGCTGTGAGGTCTGTGGGAGCCCAGAGTGCTGGCTCCTCCGGGGGCGCCCGAGCCCCAGGCCGCTTGGCGGGAGCGCGGGACGAGGCCGCAGAGCCAGGGGAGGAGCTGGGGGGCCGCCCGTCCGCACTCCCGGCAGCACCCCGGCAGCACCCCTGTGCGTGGCTGCCGCCCGCGCGTGCACGCCAAGCCGACCCCTCTGCGCCCTGGGCTGTGAGTCGGCCCACAGCAGCAAGTGTGGCACGGGCCTGCCCAGGGGCACAGGACAGACAGGGTGCAGAGAGCAGCCTGCAGCTGGCAGAGCCCTGCCCTGCAGACAAAGCCTGCGTCTGGCCTCCTCGGTGGCACCACCAGCCACCGGGTCGCCCTGGCCAGAAGCCCGAGGCTCCGCCCTCGTCTGCTTGTCCCTGGCCTGCGGGCCTCCAGGTCCTGGCCGGCGGTCCTGCCCTCGCGTCTGGCGCCTCTTGGCTGAGTCGCCCCCTCCCCGGCCCCCGGCCTTGCTCCAGCCCCGCCGTGGACTCAGCACTCTGCCTCCCAGCGGGCACTGGCCCCCGAGGTCAGCAGCCCTGTCCCCGGCCAGACCAGACGGAGTGAGGAAGGCGGGTCTCAGTGGCCCTCAAATCGCCCCGGGAGCTGGGGTCCCCGCCCCCCCACTGGACGGCCTAGTGTCGCACCCATGGCACACCCCACCCCCTGAGGATCCGGTGTCCCCAACTCAGCGACTTGTATTTATAGCTCTGTCCCTGTCCGCGGCCCTGGGGGGTGGGGCTGGCGGGGAAGGCGGGGTCCCCGCAGGAGTGGGTGGGGGTGACGGCCGGGAGGGGAGGGATCCAGGAGGCGTGTCGGGCGGCGGCCGGAGGGCAGGGAGGAGGGGGTCCGTCTGGGTCCGGGGAGGGGTGGCCCTCGCCGGGCGGTGGGGGAGGGGCCCGGCGCCCGGCGCGCACCTGGCAGCGGCTGATGATGTCGGCGTCCGTGGCCAGCAGGTCCACCACCTTGCCTTTGCCCTCGTCCCCCCACTGCGCGCCCAGCACCACGGTCACCCGGGAGCCGGTGGTCGCCGCCTCGTGCTGCAGCCGCCCCCGCTTGACGCCGCCGGCGCCGGGGGGCCGGTCGTTGGAGGCTCGGGTCCCCGACATGCTGGCTCGGCTCGTCCGCTGCGCTGGGCCGCCCGAGAGCCCGCCGCTCCCGCGCGCCGCGCCATTAAAAGGAGCCGGCCCGGGGCGGGGGGCGGGCCGGGGGCGGGCTCTCGGGCGCCGTGACGCGCCGCGGTGACCTCGGGGCCGCCGGGTCCCGCCGCCCGCCGCCCGCCGCCCGCCGCCACCGGGAGCCGAGCGGGGCCGCGCGCCCACGGCGCGCCCCGGGGTCCCACCGGCGCACCTGGGCCCGGGCGCCCGGGGAACGCTCTTGGGCGGGAGCGGGGGGTCGCGCTCGCGGTCCCCGGGCGGGGCCAGGGCGCCGCGAAGCCACCCCGCCCGGGTGCGCCGGGCCCAGGACCTTGGGCTTCCAGAAACTGCGGGGGCCCCTTTCAGGATGGCAGTGCGGTTTGCGAAAGGGGAGCTGCGTCTATGCGCGCCACCGAGAGGGTCCGCACAGGGGGCTCGGGGGCGCACCTGTCCTGCGGTGAAGCCGGGTCCCCTGGCCGGGCGCGCGCGCCCTCTGGTGGCGGCAGGGAGGAGAGCGCGCTCCCTCCTCCGTCCCCTTTCCCTCAGCCACCCGCCCGCACGCGCGGGGCCCCGGAGTCGGGCCCTGGGCACCCTGGTAGCAGCAGGCAGGCTCCATCCAGGAGCCGGCTGCCCTCATTCTCCCTGAGTCCAAGGGAGAAGGGAGGGGCTGTCAGGCCACTTGGCCGGGCAGGGACGCTCACTGGCTGTGTGGGGGCCAGGGTCTCCAATGGGCCACCCGGCCCTCCTTCCCGCCCAGACTGTGCCGTGCCCCGCAGGGCTCCCGGGTTCTCCCGAGCACATGGCGAACTCCCTCCATGCACACGGGCCCTAAGTGCACTGGGCCTTGGACACGGCTGACCCTCCTGGTTGGTCGAAGGGGCCAGGGACGGGGCCCTGGGGGTAGGAGTGTCCCATTAGACCCCTGTCCCAGGGCTGGGAGCCTGGGGCCCTGTTCCGTCCCTGGGGGCTGGGGCCTCAGTGCAGAGGGGCCAGGGGCCTGCCCACTGGCCTCTGCCCGGGGGCTCAGAACCACTGAGCCCCCTGGGCTCCCAGGCTCAAGGCAGGGCGACCAGACCGACACTCCACGGGGGGAAGGGGGTGGACAGTGGGCTTGTCACACGCTGGCGGGGAGTGAACCATTCAGGCCCCGCCGAGGACCTCACTGCCCGCCTCCGCCTCCTGGGCAGGTTTCCTGACTCCTCCATGCCCCGGTCCCTTGCTCTCACGTGGGGACACCGTGGGTTACAGGTAAGGAGCGAGCACTCCCTCGGTGACAGTGAGGGTAGCGGTAGAGGGGGCAGCGCCCCTCCCTCGGGCTACGAGCCCCTGAGCTGCCTGCGCGGCAGGGGGCTGGGTGGGGGCTCTGAGGTCGCTGAAGGGAAGCCGAGGGTGGGACAAGCAAGCGTGCTGCAGCCAGGGGCCTGGGGGGCTGGTCCGGGGCACAGAGGCTGGCTGCGTCCAAGAGGAAGAGGCGGGACTGTAGCGGGAGGGACCAGGCTGGTTCTGGGAGGTTCGTCTCCAGATGCAGGCGCCTGGCCTTAGAATGACCCGGGGGGGGGGGGAGATTTGCTGGAGTCCCAGCACCTGGGGTGGGGCTTCTCTCTGTCCCTCCCTGGGCGGTGCTGAGGGCCCTTCCTTGGGGAGACCCTGGCCCCGGGCCAGCAGGTACACAGTGGAGGCTCAAGGGGACACTAGTGGGTTTGAGGCTCTGCAGGGCCGAGCGCGGCTGGGCGCCAGGTCCCCAAAGCCCGGATCTATAAATAGCCGGCAGGCCTGGGCGGGGGAGTCAGGCTTTTCTATAAACAGCCCTGTCCAGGCCCAGCAGCTGGGCCCTGCCAGTCACACGGCCCGGCCCGAATTAGAACACCCCCCGCGGTGGCAGTGGCCCTGCGCAGAGCAGGCCTATCACTGGCGCGGGAGGTGGGGGGGCGCAGTACAAGGCATGGAGCTCAGGGCACTGCGACCTGGGTGCGCCCTCAGGGAGCACTCAGGCACGGCCCCCTGGGCTTTCCCCGCTCTGAGGCTGCACCTCGCGTGGTGCCTTAGGACGCGTATCCTTGAACTTGAAACAGTGCACGGCAGGAACGAAAGATGGTGCGGGTGCTTTGGAAAACAGTCTGGCCGTTTCTTTTTTTTCTTTTCTTTGCCTTCTAGGGCCGCACCCGCGGCATATGGAGGTTCCCAGGCTAGGGGTCTAACGGGAGCTGTAGCTGCCAGCCTTCGCCACAGCCACAGCAATGCGGGATCCGAGCCGTGTCTGCGACCTACACCACAGCTCACGGCAATGCTGGATCCTTAACCCACTGAGCAAGGCCAGGGATCGAACCCGCAACCTCATGGTTCCTAGTCGGATTCGTTAACCACTGAGCCACGACGGGAACTCCTGGCCGTTTCTTAAAAAGCTGAAGCCAGCCCTTCCTCTCCTGGGAATCTAGAAATCTAGGCCCGAGAAAAGAGCGCGGCCGTTCACAGCAGCGCTGCTCACAAGAGCCTCACATGGAGACGGCCCAGGCGTCCAGGACAGGTGAGGGGACGAGCACAGTGTGGCCTGTCCACAAAACGTTACCGCATCCGGCCATTAAAAAGAGTGGAGCCTGGACACACAGCACAGCAAGGTCGCTCGAATGCACGCCAGATGGACTAAGCCATCAAGTATTGTCTGACGCCATTCACGTGAAACGTCCACAAAAGGCCAGGCCTTAGTGACAAGAGGGCGAATTCGTGGTTGCTGGGGGTGTGAGAATGGGGGGTAACTGCCGCCAGGAATGAGGAAACTTCGGGAATGATGGAAATGTTCTAGATGTGGATTAGGTGGCGACTGCATAGCCTTGTAGGGCTGCCAGAAAGAGTAGCTCAATTGTACACACTTTACACCGGGTGGGGTTTTCTTTGTGTTTTTTTTAGGGCTGCCCCTGCTGCATGTGGAGGTTCCCAGGTTGGGGTTGACCCGGAGCTGCAGCTGCCGGCCTTCGCCACAGCCCCAGCAACGTGGGATCCGAGCCGCGTCTGCAACCTACACGGCAGCTTGTGGCAACACCAGATCCTTAACCCACCGAGTGAGGCCAGGGACTGAACCTGCATCCTCACGAATACTAGCTGGGTTTGTGAGCTGCTGAGCTGTAACGGGAACTCTGCCAGGTGAGTTTTATGTGTGTAATTATGCCCACGGAGCTGGGCTCACCGCCCCTTCTTCCGGGGTCTGCTCACCGTCCGACCTGCCCTTTTCCAGGCGCGGTGGGTGCCGGCAGGCCTGCCTCTCAGCGCCTCCTCGCCGGGCCCGCCCCCCGTCATCCACCCCCACGGCCGCAGCTGTGATGACACCTGCTCCGCCAGGGCTTCTGAACACGACACCGTGAGAGCTGCTCTTTATTGACCAAGGTCCCTGCAGTCTCGATCGCACACATCTGGGGGCCCGCACGGGGGGCGGCGAGGAGAGGGGACAGCCCCCGGCCAGACCCTTCCTGTCCCCGAGGCCTGCATCCTCGCCTGTCTTCAGCCCAGGGGGTGCCGCAGGCCTGGCTGCGGCTGAGGGCAGACCCCTCCCCGCCCTCAGGGCTGGGTGTCCAGGGACGGGGTCCACCCCCGTGCCGAGCAGAGGCACCCCAGCCCGCCCGCGCACCGCCACACAGCCTGCCGCTGCTCGGGGCCCTCGCCCACCCCGCCCCCGACTCGCCCCCGACGGACACAGAAAGTTGTCACGGTTCGGGAGACACGACCGCTCCAGCTCAGCCGAGGGCCGGGAGGCAGAGCTGCGGAGCGGGGCCCTCGCCCCGCCTGGCTCCCGTGGCTTCGGGGGAGGGGTCTGCGAGGGCCTGAGCCCAGAAGAACCGGGGCATCAGGCCGCTGGAGAACAGGGCACAAGCTGGGCGGCGCCCTGGGGACGCAGCCACCTGACCCGGTCCCCTGCAGGCAGGCGCCAAGGTGCATGCGGTGGGGGTAGGGGGCAGGCAACGACATTCGGAAAGCAGACCGGGAGGGGCCGGGGGCGTGCGGGCAGGCCTGGAGGGCGCCGCGCGGGCACCGCGTCCTGGTGCCGGTTGGGGTCCCGGCCGCCAACACCCCAAAGGCTCTGGGAGGCTGCGGCGTGGGCTGGGTAAGGCACGGAGTTGGTTTCCCGGGGGCCCGGCCCCAGCCTGGCCTGGAGGAGCCCTGCTCGGCAGCGTGTCCAGCAGCCCGGCTGTGGGTCCTCTCACTTGGCTTTGGGCCTGGGCCTGGGGCCTGTGGGGAGGGAGGAGAGGGCAGTCAGGAGCAGCCTGGCCGGGCGTGGCGGCAGGGTGCCCGCCTCAGGGTCCCCAGGTCCACTGCGACCTCAGGCCCTTTCTGTGGAGCAGGGAGGCTCTCCCGGGAGGAAGGTGCAAGGTGACCCCAGCAGGCTGGCGCCCGGCCGCCTGTCTAGGCTGGACCACGCATGGCCGGCTTCGTGGCCCCGAGCGGGGCCAGTGGGGTCTCCACGGGTTACGCTCCCCAGTCTCGCCCCATCTACGCTGCCAGAGCCCCACCGTGGCCAGCTCTCCCTGGACACCCTCCGTCACTTCCCCAGTGGCCTCTCCCGCACGTCTGCTTCGGCTCTGTCCTCAGGGCCCCAGGGCCCCAAGGCCACCTGCCGGGCCCCGGCGCACCCAGCACCCTCTAGTCCAGGGGCCTCTGCCGCTGCTCCCCAAGCGCCCTGCCCCCGCTGCCACCGGGCGCCAGGCAGTGCGGGCTCGAGGAGCCCTGCTTGAAAGATGGGTCACAAAAACAAGTGTGGCAGAGACGGACGGCCTGTGTCCCTCGACTGGGGCTCCACCCCAGTCCCACTGCCAGCCCCGGAGGAATGGTCAGCAGGACCGGGGGGTGGGCTTGGGTCCGAGAGGACCGGGGGGCGGGGAACAGGAGGCGGCTTGAAGCCACTCAGCCTGCGGCCACGGGACCGCGGCGGTGTGGCGGGAGCACCCGCACTCGAGACGCACGCAGGTGAAAGCGAGGGCAGGTGGGGAGGTGGCAGGAATGAAGGGACAGAAATCCCAGGGCAGGAGTTCCCGTCGTGGCGCAGAGGTTAACGAATCCGACTAGGAACCATGAGGTTGCGGGTTCGATCCCCGGCCTCACTCAGTGGGTCAATGATCTGGTGTTGCTGTGAGCTGTGGTGTGAGTCACAGACGCGGCTCGGATCCCGTGCTGCTGTGGCTGAGGTGTAGGCCGGCAGCTGTAGCTCCAATTCGACCCCTAGCCTGGGAACCTCCATATGCCACGGGCGCAGCCCTAAAAAGCAAAAAAAGAAATCCCAGGGCAAATGGGCCTGTCGCCCACGTGTCATCACCGGCTGCTCGCTGACCAGAGTGGAAACCACGGGACCACCGGCCGCCCTCGTGGTGCCCTGGGGAGGCAGAGAGGCCAAGCAACGTGGATGCAGTCGGGGGGCCAGCCGGACACCAGTGTGTCTCCCACGATGGCAGTGTCACACACGACAAAAGGAGTGGACGTGTGGCCCTGGGCCTCCCCGCGCGGGCGGGAGCACAGCTCTGAACTTGGGGGCCCAGCGGACAGACCAGGGACCAAGTGTCCTAGAAGCAACTCTCAAATCGGTCCGTGAAGCTGGGGGCAACGCGGCAGCTGGAAACAGCTTTTCTATCTTGTGCACGTTTTTGCGGTTTGGGGGCGAACTTTAGGACCTTCTTGCAAACTTCCTGATGAGCTGAAGCTTTTTCCAGGAGAGAAGTTGGGGAGACGGGGAGGTGGGGCCCTTCTCCCACCCTCAGGACTCGGATGACGGGAGCCACGCGCCCACAGACAGGGTGGGGGGTCCCGGGCGAGCAGACCCCGCACTCGGCACACCGATCTCTCACCAGACAAGGCCACACGCGGCTGTTGTCCCCAAACCCGTGGACAGCACACCCCAAGCGTCCCTCACACTCAGGGCCGGCAGCTGGGGCTACAAGGCCAAATCCTGGCCTCCGCGGGACACGCCGGCACCCGCGGTGCCTAGCTTGGCGACCACCCAGGGGCGAACCCCAGAGCGGGGGTGAGGGCTGCGCCCGCGGCGAGGATGAACTGGCGGGAACTGCACTGCGCTGCACCCCAGCCTGGCCTGCGGCACCAGCCGGACCTCGCCTCGGGGCCCTCAGCCCAAGCCCCGCACACGGTGGGCCGCCAGTGCTCACGGGGCTCCCGGCCGGGCGGGGCGGGAACCCAGGCCCACCCACCTGGCCGCCTCGTCAAAGGCCCGACTGTCCTGCCCCTGGCGGGGGTCCCCTAGGGAGCCGCCTACACCTCGGCTGTCTCTGGGGCCTGGCCTGCAGGCAGAGGAGGCCTGTGCTCGCCCTGGGACCGTCCCTGTCCCCACGGCCTTCTTGGGGCGAGGGGCCGGCACAGGGCCAGAGAGGGCTGAGGCGCCCTGTGGACAGACACGGGGCTGGGAGTGAGCCAGACGCCCGGGCCGGGCATCCTCAGCCTGTCCCGCCGGGCCTGAGGGCCGTGCGGTGCCCCCCTTGGAGGCCCTGCAGCCCTGCTCCCTGAGGGCACCCGGCCGGCCCGGCCACCCGGCCCGCTGCCCGGCGGAGGCGGGAGGCTGCACCTCGCCCCAGCAGGAGAGACCAGCTAAGCGGGCGTGGCCCCCGCCCTTCCCGGAGAGGGAGGGAGGACGGGGGCCAGCGGAGTCCCACCACCAAGCGGCCCGGGAGCGGGAGAGGAGCAGGTTAGTGTCCAGGAGGGGCCGGGCGCGGGGCCCTGCCTCTGCCGCCACAGTTAGTGCGAGCGCCAGGCTGCGTACGTACCTCACTGGATAGCACACGATCTTTTTGTCTTATTATCATCAAGGTCAGGGGCAACCTCTGCTTCCAAATAAAAGAGACGCCCTCAACAGCAGCCCTGCAGTGGGCTGGGCCGCTGGGTGCTGAGCCGACACGCGGCCGCGCCCCAGGCCCTGCTGGCTGGGGGCGGCGCAGGCTGCAATCAGTGGGTTGGAGGCGCCCGGGCGCCCGAAGCTGCCCCTCTCCTGCGGGACACGGCCTCCGGAGGAGGTGCAGGGCCCTGGATGGCCCAGCCGTGAGCACGGGCCCAGGACGCCCGCCGCCCCGCCCTGCTGGCTCCCCGCCCGGCAGCCCTGCTCCGGAGGACGGGGAGGGACAGGGAGTCCCGACCTACCTTCGTGGCTCCTGGAGGGGCGTTTCTTCCTGCGCTTGCCTGGCCCCTTCGAGGCCCGGCCCTGGGCCCTGGGGAGGGTGCCAGACCCAGACGAGTCGGTCACTGTGTCCTCAGAGAAGGACCTGTCCAGGGAGGTGTCCAGCGCGGAGTCGGGGGCTGTGTTCTCCTCGTCCTCGTCCCCGCCAGGCTCAGCAGCGGGGAGGCCAGCACGGCGGCCGTGGGCGGCCGAGTCCCCTGGGCCCTGGCCCGAGCTGTTGGCCACGGTCTCGGCATCTCGGCTCGAACCCGCGGCTCCGGGGGGCTTGTCACTGGAGAAGCTGAGGGGCTTCAGAGCCTGAGCGCCTCCCAGCTCCACGGGCCAGGCCTGCGCAGAGGGCTGGGGGCTCTGGGGGTCCTCCCCGGGCAGGAAATCGCTGGCGTCCACGTACCAGGAAGCGCGCCTCTCCGGGGGCCCAGGGACGCCCCCCTCCGGCGGGTCCCCCGTGGGCTGTGGGCCGGGGGGCGCAGCGTCCACGAGGTCCCAGCCCCGGGGCTCCTTGGTGGCTGTGGCGTTGGGGCCCGACTCAGGGGTGGGCAGGCCGGGGCCTCCCGAGGCGGCCGCTGTGGGTGGAGTGGACGTCGGTGGAGGGCAGGGACCCCCTGGAGCCACCCGGGTCTCCAGGGCCGGGCTCAGAACATCACCGGCCCTGCCAGGCCCCCTCCCCGGGAAGCCGTCCTCGGTGGCCAAGCGTGGGCTGACCAGGGGCAGCCCCGCCCCGGCGTCCAGTCTGTGCAGAGCACGGGGGAGCGGGGGACACTGGGCCCCGAGGTGGTGGCGCATGGCGCCCGCGCCCCAGGGTCCCCAAGGCAGCAGCCTCCCCGGCGCGGACAGTCCCAGCCCCTCCCACCAGGTCAGACCCCTCTCGGCCCCGGGGCACCTGTTGGCGGGCCCACTGGCCCGGCTCTGCTGCGCCTGGGCGCCGGGCGGAGGCTGTCCCAGCAGCCGGGCAGCCGTCGCTGCGGCAGAGACGGGTAGCCCCGCGGGGGTGCCCACGGCTCAGGCAGCGCGGGAGGTGAGTGAGCGGGCCTCCGGTGAGGTGGAGGGGGGCCCCCCAGAGGAAGGCAGGCCTGGCCGCAAGGACGGCCGGTGGTGGCGACGGCGGGAAGGGAACACCGGCTGGGAGGGGGCGAGGGTCTCACCAGGCGCCTTGCTCCTTGGGGCATCTGCGGCGGCCACCCTGCTGGCCGCCTCCGGGTCCGCTCGGCCACGGGCCGTCTTCCGCAGCTGGAAGCCCTTCCTGATGTCAGCCAGCAGCGCGTCGATGACACACACCTCCTCCTGCTTCCCGCCTCCCTTCCGGACTGAGAAGCGCGGAGACCCTCAGAGGTGCCGCTCACAGCTGCCCGGCGCCCCTGCTGCCAGTCCCCCCGCAGCCTGGCCCCCCGCTGCCCGGCCCCCCAC
>PVHT021183624.1:152698-235099 GCA_004024745.2 Catagonus wagneri | reverse complement strand
CCCCTCCTCTCCCCCTCCACCCCCAGCACCAGCGGAGACTCCAGACTGACCGGTGGGAGGCTAGAGCAGGATCTCTCACAGCAGCCACTGCTCACAGCCCTCGAGTACTCTGGAAGCGTGAGGGTGGCCAGGAGCAGACAGGCCAGAACCTTTCCAGAAAACAGCGGGCAGGGGGCCTGGAGTGCCTGCGTGGCAGGGCGGTGTGATTTGGCTCATGGAGGTTCCTAGGCTGGGGTTGAATTGGAGCTGCAGCTGCCAGCCTACGCCGCAGCCACAGCAGCACCAGATCCGAGCCGCGTCTGACCTACACCACAGCTCACAGTAACACTGGACCCTTAACCCACTGAGCGGGGCCAGGGATTGAACCTACATCCTCACGGATACTAGTCAGATTCATTTCTGCTGAGCCATGATGGGAATTCCGATTTTAGTTTTTTATCCTTCATTAAATGTTGACAAATATGCAGCAGTTCTGCCCAGAAAGACCTATCAGCCTGCACAGTGACTTAAATAACGTTTGATTTTTGTTACCGTCATTTAAAAATAAGCTTTCAGGGGAGTTCCCTTCGTGGCGCAGTGGAAACGAATCCGACTAGGAACCATGAGGTTCTGGGTTCGGTCCCTGGCCTTGCTCGGTGGGTTAAGGATCCGGCGTTGCCGTGAGCTGTGGTGTAGGTTGCAGACGCGGCTCGGATCCCGTGTTGCTGTGGCTGTGGCGAAGGCCGGCAGCTACAGCTCTGATTAGAACCTCCATATGCTGCGGGTGCAGCCCTAAAGAGCAAAAAAAATTTAAAAGGAGCTTTCATACAAAAGTCTGTATTTCTGACTTCTCCTGGCGCCCCCCCCCCCCACTGCATCCCTGGCACCATGCACTTTCTGCCTTGGGTGCAGTGCTCACCTGGGCAGGGGGCTGGGGGGGACCTTGACTGTGCCATGCCTGTCAGGCACACATGTCCCCTGTCCGGCCTGTGGGTGGGGAAGGGACCGTGACCCGGCAGGGTGGCGCGCCAGGACCTGGGAGCACGCGCCGTCCTGCACACTGGCTGGAGAACGGGCCTCGGGGCAGGGCCCACCTCCTCTTGGCCCAGAGTGCGACCCGGCTGAGGCCGCTGTGCTGTGCTCTCTTGCAGGTTGAGGCCGATGGTGTCTACGCAGGCGGCTAAGAAGGCGGCCATGGGAGAGGTGAGTTGTGGGCAGGGGGTCTTGGGGGGAACAGAGGTGTGGGCCCTGCTGGGGGGAGCCCTAGCCCCCAGCCCTCCGGGGTCCTCGTGGGAAGCGAGGCCCGGGTCTGGGGTCCGGCCTGGCTGGGGTCCTGGTCCGGCCCGGGGCACGAAAGGGAGAAGCAGGGAGGGGTGGACCCTGCGGGCTCCCAGGGCAGCTGCGGGGCTGGGGATCTGAGCGAGGGCTGTCACAGACCACCGTGCTGCCAGCTCCGTCCGCTGGAGGCTGGCTTGCCAAGGCTGGGGCCGGGGGAGGCTGCGGGGCTCAGGGTGTCCTCAGTGACTGCTCTTGAAAGGTGGGAAGTGTCCCCACAGCGCCTCGCGGCCTGCAGCACCGCCTCGGGACTGGGAGGGGCCCCGGCTCCCCCCAGCGAAAGCACATGTGCGGTGGCCTGGGAGCCGCGCCCCGTCCCCAGCTCGCCCCTCGCCCGCAGGCCTCGCCACCAGCTCCTCCCTCCCCGGCGGCCGAGCCCGTCAGGCCCGCGGCGGTGGTGGTGGAGAGCGGCCCTGTGTCGTACCACCCCGAGGACGACGCCGACGAGGACGACGCCGACGAGGACGACGGAGAGCCCTGCGTCAGCGCCCTGCGGATGATGGGCGGCGGCGGTGAGGGCCTCCGCTCGCTCGGGGCAGGGCTGGGGGCTCGCCGGGAAAGCGTGCGGCCCCCTTGCACCCCGGGGGGCTTGCCGTCTTACGATGGGCCGAGGGTGCCGGAAGGAGCTGGCCGGGCCGCCTGCCGTCAAGGCCATGGGCTCTGGGCTTGCTGGGAGGCTGCCCGCCAGCAGAAGGAAGGGTGCCCCCTGGGCAGCGCCCACACGGGCGCTCGGGGAGGAGCCAGGCTGCGCTCCCGAGGCCTGACCGTCTTTGGGCTCTGCAGGTTACGGCTGTGACGGCGATGACGACGACAACTACTGAGGCGTGCCCTCACCGCCGCTGTGTCCTGGTGCTGGACACCACCCTGCTGGCGTCTCATGAGGGACCAGGCGGGGCCTCTGGGGCCGGGGGTCATCGGGGAGAGCGCCAGGACTCTTGGAGACACGATGGGCGCTGCCCTGCAGCCTCGCCCACAGCCACACGCGGCCTCCGTGGCCCTTGCCGGTGGGACCACGATCTGAGCGACGTGAGGCGTGTTTTTGCCCAGCGAGGGGCCGGGGCCTGGTGTCCGTGTGTCTGGTCAAGCAGACGTGGGTCTCAGGACCCGGGAACCCTCGCGGGGGCGCCGTCCCTCGTGGTGTGAGGGCGCCAGCACAGGGAGGCCCGGCCGCTCGTCCTCGGCGCCCCGCCCGCCCCCGCTGCCTGAGGAGCACTTCGGGTGCAGCGCTGCCTTCGCTGGGCCGGAACTGGTCCCGTGTCTCCAGCTGGAGTTCCCGGCCAGGCCCCGGTGCCCCCCGCCGCTGCCTGGGCCCGGGACCATGTGGGTCGGTACCAGGAGCCCTGAGGCCGCTCGGCCCCAGCCTGGCAGCCGCGGCATTGAGTCAGTCTGGCCTCGCTCAGCAGACTCGCGCACAGGGGCCCGTGAGGTCTGAGTGGCCGCTGCCCGGGCTGGGCCTCATCATCGGAGGGCCCGGGGCCGCTTGGTCTCGGCTGGGGCGGCGCTGCCTGGAGGTGTCCAGGGACGGGCAGACGCTCTGTCCTGCAGGGCCCAGCCTTGGCCGCCCACCCTTTCGCCGGCATAGCCTCGCCCCACTGCTTTCCTGGGCCCAGCCCCCGCCTCCTGTGGTGGGCAGACCCCTCCCAGAGTGCGCCAGGGTTGGCAGGTGGGGGTGGGGGGATATTTGGAGGGCCAGGAGCCCCGGAAGCTGGAGTGGAGTGTCGGTTTGGTCAAACAGACTGTTACTTGAGCAGAAACCCACCAAGTCTGGTCTGTGATTTTGTGTCTGTTTCGTGTTCTCCCAGGAGAAGCCGGACTGAGGCGGGCAGGGGGCGCCCTTAGGTGCACGATGGGGAACCGTCCACTCCAGCAGGTCCCTGGGCACGGGTGCCTGGCTTGGGCCGTCCTGGTGCTGGACTGGGGGTGCTTGGGGAACCTCCAGGGGGAGGCGGGCGGGTGGCCGGCAGAGTGGCCTCGTCGCCTGGGTGCGCGAGGTTGCTTCTCCAGAGGGAGCCCTGGCCGGAGGCTTGGACGGAAGGGGCTCTGGGTGGAGGCCTGGATGCGTGGGAGGCTGCCCTGCAGGTGTCACTGCCAGCCCAGTAGACGCGGGCAAGTCCCTCGGGGGGCCGGTGCCCAGGGCAGCGGGCAGGGCCAAGGCCCAGAGGTGGTGTGGGAACCCAGCCGTGGCTCACCGACCTCTGGGGACAGAGGGATTGTCACACTGGGAAAGGAGGCCGGGAGACAGGAGGGGCTGCGGCAGGCGAGGTCTGGGCGCAGGTGGTGCCCAGCGGGGGGCGCGGAAGCAGGAGCCAAGCCCCAGGACGGCCGGGCTGCCTCCGCGCTCTGGCCGCAGCCCCTGGGGATGTGTGGACCTGTGCCCTCCACTCAGGCCGGTGGGCTGCCTCCCCTCCCGGGGGACTGCCGGTCTCTGTGGCCTGGGGGCCAGGGCCCCCGAGCTCGCTTCCAGGAGTCAGCCCACAGCCCCAGCCCACAGCAGGCGTGCTGTGACTCAGCCCCCCTGGGAGCTCCAGGGCGTGGAGGGGACCCTGCAACACTCCCAGGACAGGGCTTGGCGTGACCGCTCTCCCCGCTTCTGCATCCGCGGCCCCACTGGGTGGGCAGCAGGAGCTGGCGCTGCAAGGGCCCGGAGAGGCCTGGGCACCGAGGGGCGAGCGCACCCTCCCACTTCCAGCTGAGCAGAGCCGGGCCCTCGGGAGCCTCTGCCGCCTGCTGGTCTCAGGTTCTGATTGCCGCTGTGTGGTCCCCAGGAGTGGTGACAGCAAGCAGGCCCGGGCTGGGGGCAGCCTGGGGGTGCCTGGGGCCCCTCCCTCCTGCCCAAGCCTTGTGTGCGGTGTGTGGGGAGTGCGGGTGGCCTGGGGCTCGGGGACACACGGGTGCCTCAGCCCATCTGAGCGAACACCAGCTGCTGCTGTAAACTCAGTCCCCTGCCACCTGCCCCAGCTCCTGATGGGCGGATCCAGTCCCATCCGACTCCCAGGTGAGGCCAGAGAGGAGCAGGAGCTTGTGACACCACCCACGGCCACCCAGCAGGAGGTGGCTCCCTGTCCTGACACCTCTCCTGGGGAAGAGGGTGCAGGGGGCGGGGCCTGGCCAGGGAGGCAGCTCCTTTCCCAGGAGGGCACGGCCTGGGCTCCTGCCCGGAGCAGCCTGCTCCCCACGTCCGAGTCCCCGACCCTCTGACGGGCGGGGCTGCGTGCCGTGCTGGGACTGCCTGGGGGCGGGTTTGCACACAGTGTGTGTGCACCGTGTGCTCGCCTCGTCTTCTAGGGTGAAGCCCAGGGCGCCCCCCAACATGCTGCAATGGGCCACGCCCTTGGGGGGCCGGCAGGTGCACTCTGAGTCGGGGAGGGGGGTCCCCGGCCAGTCTTCCCCTGGGTTTCCTGCCTTGCGCCAAGTCAGAGCTCCTTGGCCAGCGTCCAGGGGCCCAGGGGAGGGCGTGGGGGCCAGGCTGACCTGGAGGACGGTGCAGGCGGCCCCCTGGCTCTGCACACAGACTGCGTGCGTGGTTCACACACGTGTGCCGCTCAGGTCTGCGCCGTCCACACGCACACATGCCTGCCTGCCCCTGCTTGTGCGCACGTGTGCCCTGGCCCATTCCGTGGTGCGCAGGTCCCAAAGGGCCGCAGCTTCCAGCCCTCCGGCAGGGTCCCAGGTGTTGGGCTCCGACGGGCCCTGGATCCACACCCCGATGGTGGCCAAGTTCAGTCGCCGGTAGGCGTTGGTGGTTCTGACAGCGCTGCAGGGCAGCTGTGACGGCTGCTTGTCACCCAGCCGGAGCCGTTGCTGCCCGTCTCCGAGCCACAGAGCTGGGACCTCAGGAGAACCTGACAGGCCTGGGTGGGCAGCGTGCCACTCACTGCCTGAGCCCCTTCAGGACTAGGGTGGGCCCAGGCGGGCCCCAGAACCCTCCTCACCCAGGATCCTCAGGTGGGGGTGGGCCACGTCCGGAGCCAGCCTGCTCTAGGCTGCCCTGGCAGTGGGCCCTGGGCCGGGGGCGGGGGTCAGCGGTCAGAGGGAGGCCCTCTGCGTCCTCCTCCCAGGCCCTGCCCGCCGGAATGGCCTCCACACACACCCCAGCTCCCAGCTGCTCCCCCACATGCCCTCACGCAGCCCACAGTGGTTTTGGATTGGTCAGGCCTCCAGGCAGGCAACAGGGCTGACGGCCACCCATTGGCACCAAGGTCACCTGGGCCGGGGCAGGTGCTGAGCGGCCCCCGAGGATGAAGGTCCCCTGACGCCTCTACCTCACTGAGCCTCAGCTGTGCCCTCCTGGGTGTCAGCGTCCCCCTTCCCGTGGCAGCGCCCGAAACACGCGCCGCCCCTCCACCCAGCTCAGCGCCGCGGCGGGCTGCGGACCACCTCGCTGTACCTGCCTTCCCAGGGCCAGGCCTGGCGCGGCTGTTCCGTGGTCCCAGGCTCTACCATCCTCCACCTGCTGGCGGCCGAGACGCTGGCAGAGCGGGGGGCCTTGTCACTGGCCTGGGAGGTGTCGCTGCCCTCATCCCCTGCCCAGCAGATTGCCCAGCAGGCGCTGCAAGGGCACGGCTCTGGGCACACAGCGGGCAAGACCGTGGACCCGCTGAGAGGCTAGCGGGTCCTGTGGGGCGTCCGTGCCCTCGTGGGCAGAAGCCAGGTCCTCGTCCCCAGCCCCACAGCCACTGTCGCTCGGCCTGGAGGTGGGCGGGCAGCCGCTGGCCCTTAGGCTGCCCAGGCTAGTCCCCACCTGGCTTCCCGCCTCCAGGCCACACCAGGTCCAGCTGAGACTGCAGGGGTCAGGGATGCCATCCCGGAGCGCGGGGCTGGGGCCAGGGCTTTGTTCTGTCCTCCAGTCACTGGGGCCTGCTGCTCGGCCCACCAGCCCCTCCCCCGCCAGCCGCGCCCCTTCCTGGAACCCCCTGCCCAGCCAGACAGTGACGGGAAAGCGGCCGGAGCCCACTCCAGGCCCCCACTGCCCAGGCTCTGGCCGCCTCCCTGCACTTGGCCACAGGGCGCCTGGGCCACTTGGGCTCTCAGCTTGGGGCTTGGCCCTGTGACCCTAGAGAGGCCCAGGCTGCACCTAACTGTGCAGTGGCACCCCAGGCAGCAGGGGGCGCCCCAGGACCGGCTGGCCTGGCCTCGCCCAGGCAGGACACTCAGCTCCCGGGTGGCCCCTCTGGGGCTGTGGCTTCTGGGCTCCTTCCCCCAGCCCAGGTGTCCTGCCAACACCCTCCTGGGCCCCAGGCTGCTGCTTCAGCGGGACACTCAGCCACCCTGTGTGTGGGACACCGCGAGCTGGTTCCCAAGGGCAGGGGCTCCCGGTCAGGCCTCCAGGCGCCGCGCCGTGTCCTGCTCTGGCGCCTTGTGGGGGCCTGTGCCTGCATGCGGCCACCGGCGTCCCCGATGGGCCAGTGCCTGTCTGCGCTATCCTGAGCCTACGTGCCGGGAGACTTGGCCAGTCCCTGGAGAGGCCTGGGCCCCAGCCAGGCTGGCAAGGGTGGGGACCCAGGGACCAGCTCCAAGGCTGCGGCCTCAACCCTGGCGGCCTAGGTCCTTCAAAGGGGCCACGGGCGGCGGCAGCGTGGAGGCTGTGTGGTTTTCCTGCCGGGAGAGGAACCTGGTTCAGGAAGCCATTGTCCCCACACAATGGGCCCGCGGGGGCTTGCCAGGGCAGGGGCCCCAGACTGGTGGGGCCTGACCCTGACCTCAACCCTGCCCCTGCAACCTTGACCCTGATCCACCACTGACCCTGGCCAGGCCACCAAAAGGCTGTCCCTGTCGGGGGCTGCGGCGGGGCCGTGGTGGAGCAGGTGCCAGGCTGGCTCAGGGGTGGGCGGCGGGGTGCATCACGTTCATGAGGAGCAAAGTGCCGAGGCCGCGAGGCCTTGGAGGCTGGAGCCCGGGAGGCCTTCGCGGACCAGAGGCGGGGCCGCTCGGCGCACAAGGGGGCTCGTCCTTTCCTCGGCATCGAAGGGCCTTCACACTGACCAGACCGGGTAACCGTGCCGCATCCGGGGCTGCGGTGCATGAGGACGCGGCCAGGCGCCTGCTCGCGGGCCTGGGGCACCCCTGCCCGGCACTCGGCAGCGCTCTGGCCACCGTGAATCTGCCCCAGCCTCAGCACCAGGGTGGGTCAGCGAGGGCCAGGCCGAGGGGAGCTGGGGTCGGCCCCAGCACACGCGGTGTCGCTCGGCGACGGAGAGCCGGCGGTGCCAGGTTCTGTGTGCGCCCCGCCCCCGAAGCCCCCCCCCGGCTCCCCACCTCTGGGCTTCCTTCCAACCGCACCAGACCCTGCAGAGCACACTGTGCGCTCAGGAAGCGCTGGCAGAGCCTCACGGCAAAACTCAGGTTCTGAGGGTGACTGTGGGGACAGGGCACAGCCTCCATGTGGCAGGGAAATACAGCGGGCAGGGGCAGACAGCAAGCAGGGCGGGTGTGCAGCCGAGGGCGGGGCAGAGGCGAGGAGGCAGGCAGGGTCTGAGCAGGTGGCCCTGTGGCCGTCCCTGGGGGAGGCAGGGGAGTGGGTGGGAGAGCCTGGAGGGATGCAGGGCTGCTCAGGCCATGGAGATCTGGGGCTCACCAGCCCCCCGTCAGTGCACCCCTAGCCTGGCCCCTGGCAGGCCTGGTATTCAGACACAGATTTTTCTAAATCACCTGGGCACTGGGCATGAGAATGGCTGGGAGAGGGCACGGTGGTCACGGGGCCCAGGCCATAGGGTGTGAAGCAGCGGCCATGCCCACGCGGGCACACTGGGCACAGCCCCCATTCCCCGGCCCCGCAGGCTGGGCAAGAGGAAGGGGCTGCCTGGTCAGCCAGCAGGCGGTGCTACAGGACGCCCAGGGGGCCCGAGGTGGACGGCTGGACCTGCAGGATGACCCTCCTGCGGGTTTTGTGTGCGCGGGCACGCGTGTAGGTCGGTGCCACGGGAAGCCCCGCTACGGGAGGCACTGGCACTTCCGTCTGGGAGGCCACCCAGACAGCTGGCTCCTTCGCCGTTTACACCTGCCCCAGGTGCTCCCCGACGTGGAGAGGGGCCACCTGCAGGATCAGACCCGCTGTCCCGTCCCCAACATCCGTCCCCTGACACGCTGGGCAAGGGGCGAGGGTGGAGGCGGGCACTGCCGCTAAGTGGTGCACTCGGGGCCCCCGCTGAGGGTCCAGAAAGGCTGGGAGACAAGTTCTGTGGAGAGGAGACGTGACCTGGGAGCCCCCGGTGGGAGGGCTGCAGAGTTTAGGCCAGGAAGGCTTCCTGGAGGAGGAGGAACTGGTCGGGCCGCGATGGGGAGGGGAGTGGGCTGGCCCCCTGGAGGTGGGCGACACAGGGTGACGAGAGGCCGCGAGGACTTAGGGTCGGAGGGTCAGGTCCTTGCCGAGGGGCGGCCAGCAGAGCTGATGCGTGGGGAGCAAGCGTGTGGCTTTGGAGGCGGGCTCTGCTGGCTATGGGCACTGGGTACCGGGGGGCTGCAGGCAGGTGGGGTGCCTCAGCCTTGCTGGTCAGGATCGGGGGGGACGAAGTCTAAGGTGGGGAGATGCTGGCGAGCGGAGGTCGGTGGGGGTGGGGGGTGAGGGCAGGCGGCCCTGCCAGCCAGGTGTGGGCAGGGGCGAGGGCAGGGGCTCAGAGGGGGCAGGCGGCTGTGGGCCAGGGTGTCCCCAGGCCAGGCTCTTGGTGAGTCACTGCTGACCTGATGTCCGGCACCACAGGGGCCCAGGCTGTGCTGGCCGCAGGAAGCGCCGTGGGCTGATAAAGGGCGTGAGTCCGAAGCCGCCGGGCCTCCCACTTCCTGCAGCCCAAGCAGCAGGGGCTGGTGCTGGGCGGGGCTGGTCCTGGGTGGTTCGCACAGCATGCACGTGTGACCTGGGACCACCTGGCTGTGCTTGCGGGGCGTGGCGGGAGACAGCGCGGTGGGCATGGGGAGCCTCACAGAGCCGCTGGCAGGAAGGACAGTTGCAGTTTTGAGGCTTCGGATCCAAGGGCGGAGTGGAGGGAGGTCCCGTTGCGGCTCAGGGGTTAAGAACCTGACTAGTATCCATAAGGATGCAGGGTGGCAACTGCAGCTCCGATTCACCCCTAGCCTGGAACTTCATATGCCACAGCTGCTAACAAAACAGTGGGCGGGGGGCAGTGGAGAGGTGGGCCCGGCACAGGCGCAGCCAGCGCCAGGAGCAGAGCGCAGCAGGCAGGCCAGGGTTGGTGTGTGGCCCCGGCGGGTCTGCCTGCATCCACCTGAAGGTCAGGTGCGTCCATCTGCCCAGGCCACTGAGGGGCACAGTTACCTAGGTGGCTCAGTGGCTGGGCGGTTCACAGCACGTGGAAGGGGCAGGAGGAGCTGCGGGGGCACCTGCCTCCGGGGGCAGGACTCAGGCCACCACGGGGCAGTCTGGGCCCTGCCTCGTGGGCAGCCCCATGGCACCGCGCCTGGGAGCTACAGCCCTCTGCGCCCCAGCCTGTGGGCCATGCCCGTGGCCACAGCGTGCCAGCCCACCAGCAGGACTGTCATCACCAGGGCCACACCCCAGCACCCTTACACGGCAGCACCATCACCACAGCCCGCCGACCCGACCCGACCCGACCCTGAGGACCTCGGCAAGGTCACCACACACGCAGCCCTCCCACCAACCCTGGCCTCCAGCAGCCCTCTTCTCAGAAGCCACGGCCACCATCGTGGCAGACAGAGTGGGCCCAGGAGGCCGCTGTGTCAGGACGACACCTTGGCTGGGCGCCCGCCGCTGCTCCGCATGTGCCCCTGGGCTGCCTGCCCTGCCCGCACACCTGGGGCCTCCCCGGCTGCAGCCGGTGTCCGGGTGGCCCCTTCTCCTCCGCCAGCCTCCTCTGCCCCCGCAAATGCACACAGGGGTCACCTCCCCCAAGAAGCCTTCCGATGGCTGGGCTCTGCCCTGACTTTGCCTACGCTGTCACCCCCGTCCTGGGGACAGCACCCTATGGGCCAGGGGCTTGCTGAGGGCGGGGCCCGCAGGCTGGGGAAGGCCAGGCCAGGAAGGGCTGGCAGAGCTGTGGGCTGGACAGAACAGGGGGCTGCTGTGGCCTGAGCTCTGGCTTCTGCCCAGACCGCTGCCCTCCCGGGGCCCACCAGCCGCAGAGCCGGCCACTTCGGCCGGGAAGAAGGGAACCTCTCGGGAACCTCCAGGCCTGCCCCGCCCAGCCCCTCCTCCACCTGCAGCTTGCTAGGGTGGCCGCCGGACTTCTTCCAAGGGCTCAAGACGCTGGTTACAGCGTCCTGGGTTACAGTCCTGTGGCTGCTTCACTCACAAAGCCTCCTGGGTGGGGGTGTGACATGGGTGCACCTGGGCGCTCGCCGCCAGCACAGGGCAGACTCCTGACCCCAGGCCAGGGCAGGGACCCCCTCTCTTCTCTTGGAGCTGGCTCTCGTGTTCACCACGTGTCCAGGAGCCTTCCTGAGGAGGGGTCCCCCAGGCAGGCGTGAGGACCAGGCGGTTCCTGGCCCCGCAGCACAGCAGGCCGCCTGAGATCCCTAAGGAGATCCTGGGCGTGCGCGGATGCCGCCCTCGCGGACCGGACTCTTCCACCCTAAGCAGACGAATGAAGCGCAGCGAGGCTGCGGCAGCGAAAACCCCCTCCAGAGCGTGGCTTCGTTGGCCCAGGCGGGACCCATGCGGCCAACTCCCTGCTCGCCGCGTGTGCGCTGGGCCCGGCAGGGGGCGGGGCCAGACGGGGGGCGGAGCCGGTCAGAAGGCGGGGCCACCTTCCCGTCAGCTCCCGGATTGGTGTGGCTGGCGGGGCGCGCCGGCTTCCCATTGGCCGCCCGCCTTGGCCAGCCCCGCGCCCCCGCCGCCAGTCCCGGAGCCCGCGCAGCCCGCGGCGCAGGCTTATCAGCGCGGGCAGCTGGTGGCCTGTCCGTGCGCTAGCGTCCCGGCCCAATTCAATGGCCATTGTCCGCCAGCCCCTTTGTTCAGGAGGCGGCCACTTCCTGCGGGGCCGGGCTGGGGCGGGTGGACAGGAAACTCTCCGAGCCGAAGCCCAGACTCCGAGGCTTCCCCAGCTTGGGGTCAGAGGCAACGGCCACCTGCCCTGGGCCACTCTGGGCTCGGGGCCGGGGGAGCAGCCGGGCTCAGCTCAGCCCTTTCCACTGGGTCTCAGTCTGCCCATCTGCAGGGTGAGCCAGAAGGTCCCCTGGGGGAGCCTGGTGGGGGCTGGGCTCCTGAGATCAGACCCCGCAGAGCTTGGGGGGCGGGGAGGAAGATCCCCTGGCAGAAGGGTGCCCCTCCCAGGTCCGCTGTCTTCCTCAGATTCCTGGCAGGGGTGCCAGTCTCCAAGAGGCAGCCTGATCAGTCAGGACTCAAGTTCCAGACCCAACCTCCACTTCTCCGCAGGAGGAGCCCACTGGGACCTCAGCTGGGAAGCGGCCGGTGACCTGGGAGGGGAGCTAGGGAACGGGGTCCAGGGCCTCCGCACCCGGGCCAGGCCGCCCGTCCCTCCCGCACACCGGCTGTGCCGCGCGGTCCTGCCCGCTGTGAACAGGCTGTCCACTTGGGGCCCTCACCAGGCCACCTGTCTCTAGTCCTCTCTGCTCCAAGCCTGCCCACCTCCCAGCCCGGCGGCGCTCTGGCGGGGTCTCGGGCGGGAGCGGGGTCTGCGGGAGGGAAGGGGGACAGGCGCTGCCCAGAACCACAGCTCCTCAGGGGTCACCAAGCGGGCCAAGGTGCCAACAGCCCAGCCTCTGCCCGACCTCACAGGGCACAGCACGGACCTCCCTGGCCAGCCCCCAGCCCGGCCTCTCCCCGTGCCCCGGAGTCTCTTAAAGTTCCTCCCTCTGAAACCCCCTGTGGCCCAGCCTGTCAAGCCTTCCCCCCTCAACCAGGAAAAGGTACCGCAGACGTTTCAAATGGCAGATTGAGTATGAAGAGTTGGCCCCAGCGGCCTTGGGAGGGCTGGAGGCCTCCGCCTGAGGCCCAAGGAGCCCAGGAGCCCAGGGGAGAGCTGTCACCCCCCCCCCCACCTGAGCTCGTCGCAGCACTGCGGTTTGTGCAGACAATGTGCGTTGTCAGTTGGAGAACGCAGCACAGTGCCAGGTGTCTTTGCAGAGAGCAGAGAGCATTTTCCAAGGGGAAAGAGGGGAGCCGTGCCACCCCAGAGGCTTGGCCTGAGGAGCTGGAGGTCACAAGGTCCAGGAGTGGTGGTGGTTTGAACTTGACCCTGTCTGAGAGGCCAGGTGGGGAACTGATGTGGGAGAGACTGGAGGAAACGCCTGTGAAGAAGCCAGGAGGGGAGTTCCTGTCGTGGCGCAGCAGAGACGAATCTGACTGGGAACCATGAGGTTGCGGGTTCGATCCTTGGCATCGCTCAGTGGGTGAAGGATCCGGCGTTGCTGTGAGCCGTGGTGCAGGTCACAGACGTGGCTCGGATCCTGCGTTGCTGTGGCTGTGGTGTCGGCCGGCGGCTACAGCTCCGATTAGACGCCTAGCCTGGGAACCTCCATATGCCGCGGGTGTGGCCCTGAAATGACGAAAGATAAAAAAAAGAAAGAAAAGAGTAGGCAACTCTATATCCTCTGGCCCCCGCGAAGCCCCTTCATGTCCCCTGGCCGCCTCCGGCTCAGCTGCCAGCACTCTGTCCAGGCCCCCTCCTCCAGGAAGCCCCCACCCCCTCCCAGCCCTGCGGCTGCCGGAAGGGCCCCAGCCCGCAGCGCATGTTGGAGCTGGAGCCCGGGACCGGGCGGGGACCCGCACAAGGCCCCAGGGGGTGCAGGCCCTCGGGGCACCCAGCCCTGGCCGACTTGGCTAGAAGCTTCTCTTTGTGGGAGGTCTCTGTGAGTCACCCTCAGGCGCAGGCACAAATGCAGGAAATCGCCATTCTATTAAACTATTTTCTCCCACAGAGGGAAAGTCTGTCACACGAAGGTCATTGTTTGCGGCTTGTGCTTTCCGGGGGCTCGGCTGTGATGGGGCTCAACCGGTCCGGGGCTCCTGGCTGGGCTGCTTCCCTTCAAGACCCAGGGGCGCCGAGACGCTGAGGGTGTGGGGCCCTGGTCCAGCCAGCGCCCGGCGACGCCAGCACACCCACGATGCCCACAGGGCAGAGCTCGTGCGGACTCGGGCTGGGCCGGGGTTGAGGTCAGAGCCCGGGCCCTGCCCCGTCTCCTGCCCCCCATCCGGGGTCCCCCAACCTCCACCTGTGCCCCCGGGCCGGGTCTCTGTGGGCAAGGAGCTGTCCCGCTGCGCCAGCTCAACCCAGCTCCGGCCCACATGGACCCCTCTCACGGGAGACCCTGCCTGGGGGGCCGGGAATTCCAGTCTGGGCGCCAGGCTGAGGGGAGGGAAGTGTGGGACGGGCAGCCTTCACCTGACCCCATGCCTGCCCCGGGGCCTGACATCAAGTCCCACCCGGGTGCGGTGCGTGGGCCACGGCGGGCAGGGGCGGGCCGTCGCCTGGGAAGCAACTGGGCTGTACATGGGGGGTGACAGGGTGACTGAGGGGGCCCTCGGCGACTCTGAGTGGTGCTCATAAGGGTTGTGGGCAGCCGGCACCCCTCCCCACAGCCTGGAGGACCCACCGAGGAGTGTGGGCACCGGGGTGTGCAGCTATGGGGCTGCCCCAGAGGACCCCGAGACCCCAGGGCCCCCTGCACCGAGCCCCAGACCAGAGCTGAGACAGGTGGGGGCCGGCGGGGGCTTGGGGGCTTCTGACAGGCAAAGGCAAGAAGGGGCTGGGCTGTTGGTGGCCCTGGCGGGCCTGGGGGGCGCCCCAAGCGCTTCTCTCCCAGCTCTGCAAGCTCCACGGTGGAGCCTGGGCACCAGGCCAAGGAGGGGCGAGAAGCCACGTGGCGCAGCTGCTCTGGGGGCCGGGCCGGCAGACCCGAGAGGGACTTCACAGAGAAGCTCAGGCCGCAGCGGCTCAGGGAGCTGCAGGCACGGCCGCGGGACGGCGAGAAGCCCCTGCGCTCACAGGGACGGGTGGAGAGGCCGGCACGGGCGACACCCTGGGAAGGGCCCATGCAGGCGGGGGCGCTTCGGGGCCCGGCTCTGAGGGTCTGCCTGCGGTGAGATGAGGCTGGTGGGCAAAGGGGCACCTGCTGGAGAAGGCAGCTCGACGGCGGGCTCCCGGCCACGCGCCAGCCACTCCGCCCTGGGGCCCAGGCCAGGTGTCCTAGGGCTCCCCTTTCCCCTCAGAAGAGCCCCCCCCACCCCGGCACTGAGACCTGGGGGCCCCGCAAGGGCCCACCCCCACACAGGGCCACCCCCAAGCCCCGCATCTAGGAGGCAGAGGCGGTGAGTGTGGGCCGGAAACACCCAACTGTGATGGCCTTCGGGGGTGACACGTCCGCGACACAAGGACGCCCGAAAAGAGGGGGCCGAACGGACTCCACAAGGTCAAGCACACGTGGGTGGGAGTCTGGAAAATTCGGCGGGATTGGAATATAAAATCGAGAAATTCTCCTGTAGAGACAGAAACGCAAAGAGGAGAGTTAGGAAAATCAGGGCCCGTTTGCGCAACTGGACGTCGAGCTGGACTTCCGGATGGAAGAGAAAATGGATGGAGAAAATGAGAGAAGAAACAATAGTTTCCCCAAATGAAGGGCACGTTTCCAGAGTGAAACGGCTGCTGGCGGCACAGGGCAGGGGCCCCTGCAAGGGCTCAGGGGTCGGAAAGGCCCAGCGGCCAGCACGGCGCTGGCGGCCCTCGTCGTGGGGCAGTGACACGTTCTGAGCAGAACTACCATCTGGCCCGGCGTCCAGCAGGGTGAGGGGCTGGCGACACCTCCACAGCCGTGGAGGTTTCCACTAATCGGCTTCCACGAGGAATTCTGAGGACAAGGAGGACGCGGCCGGCAGAGGAGGCGGACCGGGAAGAGGCAGGCAGGGGCCAGGGCCCCAGATGGAGCTCCTTGGGGAGATGGGGCCCCTGGGCTGGGGGTGAGGGGGGCTGCGGCCAAGAACGACCCACCGCGGGACGCCCCGGGCGGCGGCCTGGCGGGGCCACAGGCTGTCCCAGGAGCGCTTGTGTGTGACAGCGCTGCGTGGACACACGCGTGCACCCGTTGCAAGGAGCTGGCTCGCACGGCGGCTCTGGAGGCTGACGGGTGCCCGGTCCAGGCGGCCGGCTGCCAAAGGGGGCAGCGCAGTGGTTCCAGGCCCCGTCCAAAGGCAGAGCCCGCCGTCCGGGCCGAGACCCCCGGCAGGGAGAGCAGACTCGCCTTTGTGCTCTCCAGGCCTCCAGGCTGGACGGGGCCCGCCGCACCCGAGGGACCTGCTGCCTCAGCGCGCCAGTCCGTCCGGACGCCAGGCCCCCCAGGAACGCCCAGAACGCTCCACCGACCCCCCGGCCCCTCGGCGCAGACACGCTGACCCAGGAGACGAGCTAACACGGAAGGAGAGGAGGCAGGGCTTAGGTCAGAAAAGTACATGTGGAAGGAAGGGTCCCCAGAACGCTCTGAGATGCCGGGGTGCACACGCTCGCCCAGGACAGCGACACCCACTGCTGCCCGCGGAGGTCCCGAGGTGACGCGGGAGAGAAGGACGCGTGCAGGTGCGAGACCCAGGTCCTCCGGGGCCGCGAGGCTGAGGCAGGAGACGCGCTCCCGCGTCCACCTTACCTCCTCTTCACAGGCCGAGCCTCCAGCTGGGGCGTTCACCCCCCAGCGCCCTGGCCCAGACCTGGGACATGAGCGGTCATTGGTCTTCACGGTGGGGGCGTCTTAATTTGCAAAGAGACGCTCCTCCCCTTTACCGATGCCGCTGGGTCTGGAGCGGATGCCTGGGCCGAAGCAGCCTCGATCATGAGGTCGAGTGGGGGCTGGCCTGCTGCGCCTGGCGGACGCGCTCTGAGGACGGGACAGGGACCCCTTCACGCCGTCTCACGTGAGACCCGGACCCCGTGCTGTCTGAGTGGCTCTGGTGGCTCTGCAGCGGCCTGTGGTTGAGCTGGCCCGACCAGCGCGTTGCACACGCTGTGTAGTGAGAGGAAAATGCCCACAGCCGCGGAAGCAAGAAACAGCCGTGTGGGCGGACACGTGTGGAGGGAACATCAGAAGAATCAGCCTGAGGGGTGGAGAGCGGCCGCCGCTGGGGTGAGGCGCGCAGAGGGTGGGCAGCGACTGCAAATTCACGTATGAGTCTCGCACTGATATTTAATGTTCTTCTTTTTTCCTTTTGCTGTGTATGCGTTACTTGGAAGAAAATTAAATTAATGTAAAAAAAGCAAAACACCCAAACCAGACTAACCCCCCCCAAGAAACACCTAACCATCACCAAAAGGTGAGAAGCCAGGCTTCTCTGGGCACACTGAAAACTCAGGGGTTTGTAAGGCCCTTGCTTTCTGCTGCACCCGGGTCCTCAGACCCCCTGCTCGGCAGGCCCGCCTGTGCCCAGCCTGGCGCCTCTGCTGCTGCTGCAGGTGCAGCGGGGGACGCCGCACACACACTCGGCGGCCGGTGCTCTGCTCTCCTCCGCCCACTCCCTGCCTTCGGGGCCTATTTCTCTGCCCCCCCCAGCTCACCCCGTCACCCCCGCAGCCCCGCCCAGCCCCCCCACCTGCGCAGGCTTCCCTGACACCCGCCGCCGCCCCAGGCCCTGACTTTGACCCTCCCTGACTGCCCTCTGCCTTGGCCTGGGTCCAGGTATTAGCTCCACGTCTGCTTCCGACTCCGGGCGCCTCTGGCCCTCACCGCCCTCCAGCCCTGGGGTCTGTCGCATCTGGGGCTCCCTGACCAGCACCTCACCTCCCTGGACCCACGGGCTGCCCGTCATGCCCTCTGGAGAGAGGCTGAGCCCGGGAGGAGGCTGACTGGCACCTGTGCAGGCGGCTGGGCGCGCCCGCGGGCCTCTTCCAGCCTGGGGCTCGCCAGGCTACCGGACCGCGGGCCCCCCACCCCGCGGGCCCCCGCGCAGCCCCCTCCCTCCCACCCCGTTCCCGGCAGCTGACCTTGCTCCCGCCGGGGCAGCAGCTTCGTCCGGTCCGGGCCCCGCCTCCCGTGTCCACACCCGAGCCCAGACCCTGCGAACATGGAGCCTCACCCGGCAATGGCGAGATGAAGTGAGGGGCCCTGGGTGGGTGGCCCTGGATGATGGAGGGGCCGGGTCACCACGGCCCTGTGGGGGGAGGCGGGCCCGCGGGAAACAGGGTCAGAGAACCGCGCTGGTGAGAAGACGGAGCCCGGAGCCGCGAGCCAGGGCTGTCGCCGCCTCCAGAAGCTGAAAAAGGCCGGGAACGGGCTCTTCCCCGAAGCCCCCAGAAGACACGCAGCCCGGCTCACACGGGGGCTTCTGCCCTCACAAGCCTGGGGCAGCCGGGCTGCGCTGCCGCTTCTTTTATTTATTGGCTGCCCTGCGGCATACGGAGTTCCCGGGCCAAGGATCAGATCCAAGCCACAGCTGCAGCTGTAGCCACAACAGGTCTTTCACCCACTGCGCCGGGAGGCGGATCAAGCCTCCGTCCCAGCGCTCCCAAGATGACGCCGATCACACCACAATCACACCACGCCACAGCGGGAACTCCCGAGCTGGGCTGTTTTTTTGTTGCTGTTGTTGTTTGGCTGGTTTTTAGGGCCACACCCAAGGCTGGAAGCTCCCAGCCTAGGGGTCTAATCGGAACTACGGCTGTTGGCCTACACCACAGCCACAGCCACACAGGATCCGAGCCGTGTCTGCGACCTACACCACAGCTCACGGCAACGCTGGATCCTTAACCCACTGAGCGAGGCCAGGGATCGAACCCGCAACCCCATGGATCCTAGTCGGGTTCGTTAACGGCTGCGGCACAGCTGTTTCAAGCCGAGCTGCTGGTCAGCTTCCCAGTGGCCCCGGGGCACTGGCAGCCCGGTCCCACGCCCCTTAGGCCCCAGCCAAGTGCGGCTTCCCTAACACTGAGGCGGCGCGGGGCCCCTGGGGTCCTCGGGCTGCCCCTCCGAGAGCCACCCTCCGCCCAGGCTCCCCCTCCCGCACCTGCTCGGCCCCGACTCTGGACAAGGGCCAAAGACCCTCCCACTGGCCTGCCCCCCACCCCGGCAGCCACAGCGACCTGCCGGAGACACGCTCTCACCACCACGGCACCCCCACCTGCCACCTTCCGTGGCTCCCGGCGCCCTCTGAGAGGGCCAGGCACGGCCCGCCAGCTGCCCCAAGGGCCGCGGCCTCCGCCTCCACTCCATCCTCCTGCGGCTGCTCCTGGGCCTCCCCAGCAGGGCCACCCCCAGCCCGGGCCTCCTAACGCCCTCCGAGCCCCAGTCCCCTGCCGCCTGGCACACAGCAGGCACTCCGGACAAACGGCCAGACTCCTGGTGCCTTTTCTCTGCCCCCTGCCTCCCAGGCGCCGTCCCAGGCCTCGCGAGACGCGTGCACTGTGTCTCCCACCCCCGGGGCCACAGTCAGGCTCCCACGGCCTGGTCTTGACCCACCCTGCAGGTCCCCGGGCTGTGTGGGGGTCGGGGCTGGTGGCCGCAGCCGGGGTGGAAGGTTCCTAGACAGCCTCGCCGCGGTGTCTTTCCTTTGAAGACAACTGACCTGAAATTCCCATCACGGTACCTGATTCCTCGACCACTCTGGTGGCACGCGGCGGCATCTGCAAAGCAGTGCAGCCGTCACCGCCTCTGACTCCACAACACTTTCATCTCCGGAAGGGGGGCTCTGCCCACCAGCATCCCCACCCTGCCTCCCCCGCCCTGGGACCTCCTAATCTGCGCCTGGGGGTCCCCTATTCTGCATATTTAGTATAAATGGGTCATACGATGCGTGACCTTTTGTGTCACTTCTTTCCCGGGGCACAGTCTACACGCTCAGCTCAGGGGGAGCACGTGGCACAGTGTCATTCCGTTTTTTTTTTTTTTTTTTGGCTTTTGTCTTTTTAGAGCTGCACGCGCGGCATATGGGGGTCTAATTGGAGCTGTAGCCGCCAGCCTACACCACAGCCACAGCAATGTCGGATCCGAGCCGCATCTGTGACCTACACCACAGCTCATGGCAATGCTGCATTATTAACCCACTGAGCCAGGCCAGGGATCGAACCCCCAACCTTATGGTTCCTAGCTGGATTCGTTAACCACTCCATTCTTTTTTGGAGTTCCCGTAGTGGCACAGTGGGATAAGAGCCCGACAGTGTCCATGAGGATGCGGGTTTGATTCCTGGCCTTGCCAGGTAGGTTAAGGATCCAGCACTGCTGTGGTATAGGCCATAGCTGCAGCTCTGATTTGACCCCAGCCTGGGAATCTCTACATGCCGTAGGTGCGGCCATAAAAAGACACAAAAACAAAAGAATGTCATTCCTTTTCATGGCGAGTAATACTCCCCAGTGTGTCTAGACCACACTCGGGTTCGTCACTTGATGGACACGTGGGCCGCTCTTACCCGCCTGCTATTGTCAACGTGTTTGAGCCCGTGGTCGATTCCGGGGCTGGACACCAGGGGGCGGAGCTGCCGGGTCACAGGCTACAGCTCTCCGCGTAAGCGCCCGCGAACTGCCTGGCTGTTTCCTGCCCCGGGGGGCACCTTGCTGATTTTCCAAAGGCTCACCCCTCCTGCAGTCCACACTGCAGGCTGCCTCCGCCTGCATCAGCGGCAAGTGTTGCTTCCCCCACAAATATGAGCAGACGGTGCTCTGTGGAGTTGCTGGGTGTCCTCACGTGTTCCCAGCTGGGGCCCTCGGGGGCCGACGCCGGGCTGAAGGGCTGGGGGCAGGCCTGCCCTGCGGCCCCTCCTTTCCCTCAGCCTTACACAGCCCGGCAGGAAGCGGCCTGTGTTCAGGGAGGGAAGATGTCGTGCACATGTGCGCGCGCGCGCGCGCACACACACACACACACACACACACACACACATACACACCTGTGTGTGGAGGAAGAGGCCGCCTGCTTGTTGGGTGGGTGGGACCAGCTTCTGGGAGGGGCCCTCTGCTGGGTGGTCCCTCCGGCCCCCAGGACAGCACACGGGCCGGACCTCGGCTGGAAGCCCCGGCCCCACAGAGCCAGTCTCTCCAGGACCATGGGTCTCAGGTGCCCTCCCCTTGGGAAGGCCGTTCCCCTGGAATCGGGGTGGCCAGGACTTCTTTCTGGCTCAGAGAACGCAGCGGAAATGACGCTGTCGGGCATTTGGGGCTCGGTGGTGAGAAGCCCGGCCCGCGACCCTGGGCCCGGGGAGCTGCACCAACCCCACGACTCAGAGACCGCCATGCTCTGAGGAAGCCCAAGCCGGAGGGGCCGCACACAGGGACACGGCTGGCCGGCTCCAGCTGTCCCAGCCACCCCACCCAGAAGTCCCGGGCAGCCCTCAGAAGACTCTGCCCCAGCTGGCACCGATCACACCGCAGAGAAGCCCAAGGGGGAGCCTCCTAGAGCCGGGGCGCCCACAGGCTGGGAGAAGAGGCACGAATGGCCGCTTTAAGTCACACATTTCCAGAGTGCCGCTTCACAGCAAGAGGTGATGGGGCTCAAGGCCCGGTGACCACTCCCCAACCCCCCACCCACTGTTCCTCCTGGAGCCCTAGTTCACAAAGCAGGTGTAGTTCAGGGCTCAGCTGCCCCAGCCACCACCTGTGCCCTGGGGAGGCAGGGGCTCCTTTAGGATCCACGCCCAAGGAAGGAGGGGGCCCCGCCGCAGCAGGGAGGGGCTTCTTGGGGAGGGAGGAGGGCCCCAGAGACAGGAGTGACAGCTCCTCCCAGTGGGGCGGGGGCGGGGGCGGGGGAACAGTCTGGAACCGGGTGGGAGGCTCTGGCTCTGCCACCGGGCTCCCCTCGTCCTGCCCTCCCTCCGGTGCCTTCTCTCCCGCCACCCACCGGCTCCTAGAGGTGTCTGCCCTCTTTCCGCGCCACCGGCCACGGTAGCGACACTGAGCGCAGCCGCCAGTCCCGTCCGCTTCCCTCCTCTGCTGGCTCCGCTGGGCAAGCTGTGACCGCCAGCTTCTCTCTTCTAGACGCTCCTTCCCGGCGCCCTGCCCCGCCCCCGGTGACCTGACTTCGGCCTCTGATCAGCCCCGGTGGGGAGGCCCCCCCTCCCGCAGGGCGGCGCCGCGCAGCCTTCTCTCCCGCGACCCGGACGCCTAAGAACCCCGCGCCCCGGCCGTCATCTTCGCAGACCGCCCCCGCCAGCCGCGCCCGCCCCCCCCCCGGCCCCGCCCTGGCCGCACCCGGCGCCGGGCCGGGGCGCCCCACGCACACGCGGCCCGGGGAAGGTGCTACCTGCGCGCTGGGCCCGCCCCCGCCCGGCTCGCCCCGCCCCGCCCCGCCCCGCGCGCACTGGGCATGCCCAGAGCCGGGTCACGCGCCGCCCGCTCGCGTCTGGCGCGGACCTTGCCCGAGTGCGCCCCCGGCACGGGCTGCCCCGCGCGCCGCCATGGAGCGCATCGAGGGGGCGGCCGTGGGCCGCTGTGAAGCCTCGCCCTACCTGCGGCCGCTCACGCTGCACTACCGCCAGGTGAGCCGCCCGCCGGGCTTGCGCGCCTTCCGCGGCCCCGGGCCCCGGCCCCGCCCCGAGCCCCGCCTCCCCGCCGAGCGCCGGCAGAGCGAGTCCAGGTTTGCCGGCCCGTTGACAGCCCGGGTCGGGGAGGGGTGCGGGCCCTCGGGGGGCCACTCTTTCCTACGAGGCCCTGCTGGCACGGGCTCTTTGTGCAGTGGGACGTGGTGAGCGCCCCGAGGACCAGGGAAAGCTTCCTGGAGGTGGCGGTCTCCGTTCTGGGCAGAAGAGGAAGGGGAACGGAGGAGGCAGGCGGAGGGGGAGCCGGTGAGCAGTGGAGAGCCTCCCGGCGGGGCTTCCTCCCGAGCGCTCCTCTTCCGCCTGCCCTAGTCGCAGGCTGCTCTGTCCCCGGGGAGCGCAGGAAGGGGCTGCCTCCCTGGCTCCAAGTCTGCAGCAGGTGCACAAAGAGCATTTGATGGGTGAGGGAGAGCTGGCTCTGTCCGCCCCCGGCCCCCCTGCCCCCGGTGCCGGGGTCCTGCTGGAGCTCCTCCAGGCCGTCCAGGTGAGGCCCGCACTCCTGGAGCATCAGGTGCGGCCCCTCCCTGCCCCTCAGTCAGGACAGGTGGCCCAGGTCTTCGCTGCCTCTGGCCTTCAGTGTCCTGTCCCTTCTTCCTCCCCAGGCCCCTTCGTCTCCCCTCTTGGCCTCCAGCCTGAGGGAGGCTGCAGTGTCACCTCCTCCAGGAAGGCCTCGCGGAGGCTGTCCCTTAGGGTCCTCCCTCTTTCCTGCTTTCCCTGTCACTGTTGCCCGGTCGGTCCAGGGCCAGGGGATTCCTCTCCCCCGGTGGACGCAAGTTGGGGCAGAAGCCAGGGTGTGGCGGGGGACAGAGTGGAGGGCTGTAGGGGCCGCTGGCCTTTGCCTGGTGTGGCCTGGAGCGGACTGCCCGACTGGGGCTGGGCTCTGGGCAGCAGGTCGCACGGGGTGGTCCGGGCACCCAGCCGCCCTGGCCTGTGGCCGTGGCACGCTCTCCCGACGCCCTGTGAAGTGCTGGTGACCAAAACCGGGCCCCTGTGGGGGATGGGCTGTGGTGGGCATGGGCTGGGTGGCATCTGCAGCCTTTAGTCATTAGCCACCCACGGCCAGGGGACAGCTGGTGGACGGACAGACAGGCCACCCAGAGGCAGGGCACCCCGTGGCCCTGAGTGGATGGGGGCTGCGTTTACGCTCCAGGCCTGTTCGTCCCTGGGCCCGGGTCCTGGCTCGCTGGGTGGGGGTCCCGTGGGAGGGGCAGACTGGAACCTTCTCCCGCACCCTCCTCGGCTGGACCTAAGGCCCTCACGGGTGCTTTGATCTTGAACCGACAGTGCCCGTGAAGGACAGTCATCCTGAGGCAGGCTGGGGACACAGTAGGCTCGTGGCGGACCAGGGGGCCGGCCTTCCCTGGAGCCCGTCCTGGGGGGTGGCCGGGCGGCGGGCAGGCCCAGGCTTGCCTCTCAGGGGTGCTGCTTCGCAACGGCCCCCCGGGCAGCCGGCCCCACCCGGCGCGGGACACCAGCCCGGCCTTGCCTCAGAAACCAAGGCTGCTGCGCGTCCAGGCCGCCTCTGCCTGCGGCCGACTCCCCTCAGAGCAGCACGGGGGCCACTGCCTGCCACGTCCCGCTCCTGGAGTGCTCCCTTCTCTTCCGGGGGCCCGGTGCAGTGTCACCTCCTCCAGGAAGTCCTCACAGAGGCTGCGCTCTCTGTGTCTCAGGTCTTGTTCACGTCGGGGTTTGGACACGGCCCCAAGTGTGAGGCCAGCAGCTTGCCAGGCCGCAGGGCTGACCCAGTGGCTGAGGGGCCAAGCGAGCTGGTGACGGGTGTCCACGGGGCCAGCGCCATCCTCAGCGACCCCTTGGGGAGGGGTCGGGCCAGGCACGACAGCGCCGAGGCTGGGCGCCCGCCCCGCCCGCTGGTGCCGCTGGCCTCTCCCACGCCCGCCTGCTGGAGCCACATCAGCACCAGCCGTGGCTGCCCTCCGTGGGCCCGGGCCGGGCCCCTGCCCCGCACTGCCTTTTGGCCACTGAATGCTGAGCCCGCGGGGCAGGGGCCGGGGCGGGGAGCAGGACGCTGGACGGAAGTGACGAGCAGCGGGACCACAGGATGCGGGAGAGACGGCTCAAGACAGACACGGGGCTGGGGGGGGGTCGTCCCACGGTCCGGGCGCCGTCAGTGAGTCACTGGGTCCCGTGCTGCGAGCGCCTCCCGGCCCGGCACGCCCTTCCTCGGCCGCTCTGGTGCTGTCGCTCTCAGGAGGCCGCCCACCCCTCCTGCCCGCCTGTCCGGCTTTGTCCAGTGGCCCAAGGGAGCCTCAGCAGCGAAAGCCGATCTCTGCCCGCTTGGGACCCCCGCACCCCGCACCCGTGAGGGCACTCAGGCCTGCCTCTCCCCCACCCCCCACCGTCTTTCCTGCACTTGGTGACAGCCTGCATGCTTTTGCAGCTCCTCGTGCTCGGCCTGTGCTGGGCGGTGGCTCTTCCTGGGTCTGGGGCGCCTTCTGACCCTTGGCCTGGTTTTCTGCCTCACCCCCGAGTCGGGCCTTCCTGACGCTTCCCCCCACCCCGACCTGCTGCAGCTCTGGCTCCCGATGAACCCGGGCTGTGACTGGGTCTCCCCGCTGGGAGCTGGTGCAGCGGTCTGTGTGCTCTCCCGGCTCCCCGAGCGCCTCCACCCGCGCTGGCGGCCCTCCAGCCTCGCTGACCGCTGCCCCACCTCTTTCAGAACGGCACCCAGAAGTCGTGGGACTCCATGAAGCCCCATGACAGGTGAGGGCCCGGCCAGGATGTCCACGGGGCCCCTGCGTCTCTGAAGTCGCTGCCCTCACTTTCCTTTCACTGGGGGCTCAGCCCGAGGCCTGGGCACCGAGCTTAGGTCTCCTGGACCGTGGTGGGTGGCGGGCCCTCTGGGACCCAAGAAAGGCGGCCTGGGTGCCCTTTCCCCTGGCACTGGGGGTGTGGGCCGGGTGGCAGTGGGGCTTCAGGAGCGCAGCTGGCAGCAGCTGGCCATCAGGGGCCACATGTCCTGTCAGCCACCAGTCCTCAGCTGCTGCCGCCCCCAGCCTGCCCAGCTGCCCAGCGTGTCCTTCCCACCCCGTGCCCTCAGCCTGGGTGCTGGCCTGACTGTGTGCCCCTGGGGAGCTCTGACCCGGCCTGGCCTCGCCGTCTCCCTCTGGACAAGGGGCCCGTCCTCCCTGGGCCTCTGAGGCGAGGCGCGCTGAGCACCGTCCCTCCCGCCGCAGCGTGGCCGTTCTCATGTTCAGCTCTTCTCGGAGGAGCCTGGTGTTGGTGAAGCAGTTCCGGCTGGGTGAGGCTGCCCGAGCGGGCACGGGGAGGGGGACCTGCGGCCCCGGGTCCGGGCACAGCTGTGGGGAGACCGAGGTCGCCGAGGGCGTCGCGCGGTCACGTGGAGGCGGCTGCCGTGCGGCCGTGACCGCGGTCTGTCACCCCCCCAGCCGTGTACGCCGGCAAGGTGGAGCGCCTCTTCCCAGGATCCCTGGCAGCCGCGGACCAGGACAGGCCCCGGGAGCTGCGGGCAGCGCTGCCCGGCTCGGCAGGGGTGACACACGAGCTGTGTGCCGGCCTCGTGGACCAGCCCGGCCTCTCGCTAGAGGAGGTCGCCTGCAAGGAAGCCTGGGAGGAGTGTGGCTACCGTCTGGCCCCCTCCGACCTGCACCGCGTCGCCACGTACAAGTGAGTGGGTCTGGCTGGGCCCGTGGGCCTGCAGGGCCGGGCCGGGTCTCTGCTGTCAGCGCAGGGGATGCGACGGCCCGCCTGGGAGGCAGTGAGCACCCCGTCCCCAGAGGTGGGCAAAGCAGGGCAAATCTCTGCCTTGCAGCACGGAGTTGGGAAGGCTGATTGGACAGCACTTCAGATCACGGTCCAGGCCGGAACTTGGGGCTCTAGGGACTCGTTCTGGTGGCCCCCGCCCCCCGCGGCCTCGAGCTGTGTGGGGCTCGCTCCGGGTGGCAGCTGCTGCTGACTGATGCCTCTACTTCCTGCGGGATTAAGCGCCGGGCACTGGGGGTGGGGTGAGTCACAGATCTGCTCTGACAGCGGCTCAGGAACCAGGGGAGGGAGAGCGTCCTGGGCCGGGGCTGGGGGGGCTCGGGCCCTCCTGGGAGGGGAAGAAGTGCAGCCCGTGGCCTGGGCGTCAGGGCTGCCCCTCAGAGCCCAGGTGCCCACCTGCAACCACTCCTGGGAGGCCACACTGGGGCCATGTTCCCTGAACGGGATGGTGGCCTGAAGCCCGCCCTTGCCCTGGGGACGTGCGATGGGTCCTGGCGCCGGTGAGGCCCGGCGGGAGGAGAGCCCCCCCCGCGGAGCGCCAGCCCCTGGCGACCTTCTCCAGATGGGGAGGGGGCCTCGGGGAGCTCTGCCACCTTCAGCCTAGCGCAGGGGCCACTCAGGATGGGGCCCTGCCTCAAAGCCCCAAGGCCTTGGGGTTGGGGACGGAACTGACTTTCGGTCCTGGGAAGGAGGTGCTCTGGGGCCTTCGTGTTCCGTGTGGAATTTCTGACCGGAGCACCAGCCTCTCGGGGAGGGGGCCTCAGCCACGTGCGGGCGCCCCGGGGCCGGCCGGTGGCCACCTGGCTCCGGAGGTTCAGGGGTCGGGGGAGAATCCAAGGGGCCCGAACTAGGGTGGGGCGAGCCGGGGGAAGGCAGGCGAGCTGTCGGGAGGGCTGGGGTTCCGCGAGGAGGTGAGTCTGAGCCGAGTGCCAGCAGAGGGGCTGTGCGGGCAGGCGAGGCCGCCCTGGCTGCTGTGGTTCCACAAGCCGGGCCTCTGGGCTGCGGCCTGCTCCCCAGGGTGCTCGGGGGCCAGGGAGGGTCCTGGGCGGTACGCAGCCTGCTCAGTCCCTGGGCAGGGCGCGTGCCTGCCGGCGCCTGACGGGCCAGACAAGCAGTGGGCCCCTGCTGCCTGTAGGGCGGCCCGGGGCTGAGCCAGGCCACCAGCTGCCAGCCCCAGGTGACGAGGCCTGGGCCCGGGCTGCGGTCCCCTGGCAGAGGATGTGACCGAGCGTGGGGGGAGCGGCAGTGCCCGGCCGGGCCGCGCACATTCTTCTTGGCGCCTGACTCCCGCACCAGCCGGCGGAAACTGGGCCTGGAAACGCCGCAGACCGGCGCTTCCATCAAAGGCACAGGCTGTAGCTGCCGGCGGAAATGGGCCATCAGGAAGGGTCCAGGGAGATAAGGGCCGGAGGGCGGAGGAAGCAGCTGGGCGAGGTCAGGCTGCATGGGGCCCTGGCGGGGCGGGGGATGGAAGCCCCTCCAGGGCGGCTTCCCCGCCGAGACCCCTCTCCGCTCGCCTCCCGGCCAGCCTGGGTCTCCCTAAGCCCCGGACACCTCCCGACGCCCTGCCTTTCCTCTCCTGTGCTGGGGTCTGAACCGGCCCCGGTCAGCCCGCTCTCCCAGCCAACGCGCGCCGTGATTGCCCAGGTCTGCCCTCCGCTGGCACTGGCCTGAAGCCCTGCCCACGGCCTGGGTGCCTGTCCTCCTCCTGGTATCCAGCAGCCCCCTCCTGCCCCCAGCCCATGGAGAGGGGACTGCCTTGGGCCCCTGGGGACCTCACCCCCCCACACAACCCCCCATGAGCCCCAGTCCTTCACCCAGTCTGGAGCTGGCATCTTCCAGGCGCCAGGTGCGGATGCTCAGAGACCCGGGCCGCACGGCTGGAGCCCTGGGTGCAAGCGGGGTCTGCTGTGGCGGGGAGGCCCTGGCTGAGGGTGCCGCGCGAGCAAAGAGGCAGAGCCCGCCAAGCGTCTGTGCTGCAGGACAACCTGCCAGAGACTTCACAGCTTTCAAGAACCCACATTTACAGCCTCACGGTTGCTGTGGGTCAGCAGCCTGGGCCCACTGCCCAGGGTCTCAGCAGGCTGCAGTCAGGCATCAGCCGGGCCTGAGGTCTAAGCTGGGGCTCAGGGCCATCTTCCCAGCTAGCTCGGTTGTGGCAGAATCCAGCTCCTTGTGGCCGTGTGACTAAGGCCCTTGTTTCCTGGCTTACTGTTGGCTGGGGCCTATAGTCAGCTCTTCGAGGCTGCCTGCAGGCCCTGGCTGTGTGGCCCCTCCTGCAGCCTGGCAGCTTGCTTTGGTTTCAGGACTTTTTCCTTCTCTGACCTTTAAATCTATGAAGATGTCACCTGATTAGGTCAGGCCCACCCAGGATTATTTCCTTCTTGAAGAATTTAAAGCCGCCTGATTAGGGCCCTTAATTACACTTGCAGAATCCTTTCACCCGACCTAACATAATCACGCTGGGAACTAACTGATGTTGGGAAGTAACACCCAACATGTTCCCGGGTTTCCCCCCTGCTCAAGGGGAGGGGAGCTAGCGGGCAGGGGGGCCTCCTGGAGCCCCGCCTTCCAGGGGCTGGAAAGGGCAGGGGTGGCCGCGGGGCCCGTGTGGGTGTCTCAGCACGTGCTGTCTCCACCCGTAGGTCTGGCCTCGGACTGACTGGCTCCACCCAGACCATGTTCTACGCGGAGGTGACGGATGCGCAGAGAGCTGGCCCGGGCGGGGGCCTGGCTGAGGAGGGCGAGCTCATTGAGGCTCTGCACCTGCCCCTGGACGGCACCCAGGCCTTCGCCGGTGACCCAGATGTTCCCAAGACCCTCGGCGTCATCTTCGGTATCTCGTGGTTCCTCAGCTGCGTGGCCCCCGGCCTGGGCCTCCGGTGAGAGTCCAGAGCTCCGGCCCAGGCCGGTTCTGCCACCTGCCCTGAGGACCCAATAAAGACTGGCGAGGCTCTAGCCTGTGGCCTCCGGCTCTGAGCTGTGACCGGGGTTGGGCGCGGCCTGGGCGCGGGGAGGATGGGGTCTCCGTGCGAGGAGCAGAAGCCTTGGCTGCAGGCTGTGCGGGGGGCTGTGTAGGGAGCTGGCAGCTGGCGGCAGGAGAGGCTGGCCCCTGCGGAGGGCCGGAGGCTGAGGTGGGGCCGGCAAGGGGCAGGGGCTGGCAGGGAGTGCCAGGCCTCCGGGGCAGGAGAGGCTGGGGCTAGGGGCCCACTGGGCACCGGGTGGGTGGGGCTGGGGCCAGGGCAGTGGTGGCTGTGGACGGAACCATAGCACACGTGCTCTCTGCTCTCCTGAGGCCGGTGACGGGTCCCCACCCTGAACGGGGCTGGGCTGGCACCTCAGTACCCCTGTGTCCTCAGGGCGTTGGTGCCTGCTGGCCTGCCCGCCCTGAGGGGCCCCTGCCCTGCACACTGGCCTCTCCTGGTGGCCAGAGCCTGACTGCGTGAGCCGTCCTCCAGGGCCCTCGAGCGCCGGGGGTCGTGAGGGCTGTTCAGCCTGGCACCCGGGAAGAAGGCCTCCGCACGTCACAGGCGAGCTAGAGGTCACTGGGAGTGTGGGCTGGTCACCACGGTCGTGGGCATTGTGGGTGCGGCTGGGCTCTCGGTTGGGGATGGAGGCCCAGCCTGAGGGCCGGGGAGGCTTCTTGGAGAGAAGGCGGCCTGATCTCTTCTGGGGTAGAGACCTGGCCCGGCCCTTTCCCGGAGGGCCCCGAATCTTCTGGTTGGGGACAACGCCTGGGGGACAGGTCGGGCATCCTGGGTCGCGGTCCACTGGCCCCAGGGAAGGACCGCTGCGCAGGGGCTGCTGCTGGACGGGCAGCCCAAGTGACCAGGGGGAGGCTGGCATGGTGCTCTGTGCCCCAGTGTCCCCTAGGCGGGCTGGCGGGGTAGAGGACTCAGTGACAGGACGTGGTGCCTCCGCTCCTGCTGAGACCTCAGCGTCACTCCTCCTGTCACACCCGCCCCAGTGCGGGCAGCCGCTCCTCTTCCTGCCGGCCCGGGCCTCGCTGTGGCTGAGCCCAGCCCAGGGGGCTCAGGGCCAACAACCCCTGGGCCTGGCATTTGAAGCAGCCCCGAGGCAGCTGTGCCCAAGGGCCCCACTCAGGCAGCACCACCTGTATGCAAATGCGGCTTTGACCCAGGTGAGGCCACCCAGGTGGGGCCTGCTGGGAGCCCAGCCAGGCAGTGCTGCAGGCTGGGGAGGGGCTCCCAGGCACGGGGGTGCAGCCCAGGGTTGGGGTGGGGTCCTGAGCAGCCAGCTCCTCCCTGTCCAGAGGAGGCCTGGTGGGCTTCCCCGGGCCCAGGACATCTGGAGAGTTCCAGGGCCAGAGCCGGGCCCAGCCTGGAGGCGCCCCACCCTGCTTCCGGCTTGCAGTCCGCCCGATGGCCACCTCCTGCGCTCCGTGGTCTTCCAGCCGGGCCCGCGGGCACTGCCGGCCACCTCAGAGGGGCCGCTGGTGGGCACCTGGCGAGGCTGGGGGCCCTCTGCCCTGGGAAGCATGCCTGGCTCTGGGCCGGCCGGCTGGGGGTGGGGGACAGGGCCCCTGGGCGCGGGCGCTGTCCAGCCCTTCACTCTGCTCTGCAGCCTGATGGGCCGGTCAGCAGGCACTGCCGCCGGGCCTAATGGAGCTGGCATCGATTTCCCGGCACTGGGGGGGGGGCCTGTAACCGGAAACTCCCCTCCCTGGCCGCTATATTTAGCACCGCAGAGCCGGGCGGAAGCGCAGCTCGCTCCCAAGCCCAGAGCCTGTGTCCAGACGCCTGGCAGCCTGCACCCAGTCTGGTCCTGAGGCCCCCCGCCAGGCCGAGCAGCACCGACTGAGCTCCCACCCCAGAGTGGGCCTGGGCCCCCGGTGCTGGGGGGCTCCCCAGGGGGCCGTCGGGTTAGGAGGCGGGCGGAGCCAGGGCACTGAGGGGTGCTGTGGCCCAAGCGGCCCCAGAACAGTGCTGGGGGTCTTCCTGGGAGGGGCAGGGCTGCCTGGCCCTGCGAGAGTGGAGGCAGGGGCTCTGGCTGCCCTGGGTCTCCCGCCCTCTGGCCGAGGGGCTGCGGAAATCCCAGCAGGAGGGGACCCCCGGAGGGAGGGGACCTCCTACAGCGGCCCCAACACCTGCGCCTTGCCTGGAGTGGCCAACTTCCTTCCTTGAGCCACTCCTGGTCCATTTGGTCCAGGCTGTGCTCCTGGGAGGCGGGAGGAGGAAGGGGAACGGGGCTGGGCGGGGGGCTTCTGTGCCCGCCGGGTGGCACCTGGGCAGGGAGGCAGATGGGGCCGGGCTGCGGCCTCCCCGGTGCGTGTGAGCGGGGCCAGGCCATCCTTTCCCCACACAGCTGGCCGCAAGCAGGAAGCTTCGGAGGCGGACGAGCAAGGGGCACCCAGGGGACTGGACTCCTGATCCAGGCTCTTACTTGCGCTGGGGTCCCCAGCCTCACTCCCTGCACTGCGGGGCCTCTCTGTCCCACCCCCGTGGCATCTCTGTCCCACCTCGCCCCATGGCGCCCCTCCCCCGGCAGCCGGGGGTCACCAATGCGCAGCCCAACCCAGCTTCCCGTCGGTCACAGCAGGAAGACTCCAGCCAGGCAGGCCTGGTGCAGCCAGCACTCAGCACCAACTCTGGCCTCCCTCGCGCCCCGCGCTCACCTGCCCTGGCCGCGTGTCCTTGTCCTCAGCCCCAGGGCCTTTGCACGGGCTGTCCCCAGCCGGGGCTTCGCAGGCCACCTCCCCGTGTGCCCCCAACGCCTCCCCCTTGCAGTTTGCCGTTCTCTTATTTGTCTACGTTCTCTGCCCATCCCTGGACCAGGGGCCCCCGAGGGTGGGCGGGGGCCGTGTCCACCTTGCTCACCGCTTGGCCGAGTGGGTAGTAGGGCAGTGGGCGTGGGTGGGATGGAGCCCCGGGCCCCTTGCAGGGGGGCCTCTGGTACTCGGTACCTCCCCTCAGCGAGCCCCCTGCCCCCACAGGCAGCAGCCGCTGCACACCCGCACGAAGAAAGCAGCTAGAAGTCTCTGAGCACAGCTCGCATTCCCTTATTTGGTGGGGGTCGCTGTGTGTGCGGTGCCTGGCTTGTGTCCTGCCCCCTCCCAGGGTTCGCAGGGGCTCAGGTAGGGACGGGCGCTTGGAGTGAGGGATTCCGGGACCCCAGGTTGCTCTTGAAGCCTGGACCCCAGGGCTGGGCCTTTAGGAGGCTGTGCCCACGCACCCAAGTGTAAGAGAGAGCAGTGCCTGTGGTCCTGAGTTCCTTCTGCCCTGCTCCCAGCCCCTGAACCTGGCCTTCAAAGCTTTGCTCCAGGAAGCCCCCCCCCCATCCCCCACGGTAGCAGGGACCAGCTCTGGGCAGGATCTGCCTCCAGCTCAGGGCTGGAAGCTGAACTGCCGGAGGTGCTGGAAGAATGAAAACAGCCCGGTTACTATGGGGGTTGGGCCAGAAGGCCCTTTTGGACCATGTCAGTGACCCTGACGGCCAAGGGGGCCTCCAGTCCTGGACGGACACTGATTGGCCAAGGAGAGGTGATGTTAGGAGACCAGGAGCCCGGTACTGACTCCATGGAGGTGAGGCGAGGTTGCTCCACCAGAGGGCAACGAGGTGATGACAGAGGGGTGGGGTACGGGGGCCTGGCCGACCGGGGCAGCAGCAGGAGCCTCTCCGGGTGGCGCTCGCCTATTCGCCCTCCTCCCCTCCGCCCAAGCCCGGACCCCCGTGCCGGGCGTTCCTCAAAAGTGTGGGTGGCCTGGCGACCCCAGCACCAGCGCAGAGCTTGGCACACAGCCTGCGCGGAAGAGCGTTTATTCCCTGGCTTCCCGACCCGCCGGCCGTGAGGCGGGGAGGGCAGGGACGTCGGAAGGGAGCAGCGCCCCCCTGCGGCTGGAGTGGAGGTGGTAGGAGCGGCGCGCGGGGGAGGGCACTCCCGGAGGTAGTGGGGGCGCGGGGTCAGGCCAGGCGGGCTGGGGTACCGGGCTGCGCCCGCCCCGCGTGAAGCCGAGCCCGGATTTGTGCAGGAGGCAGCATCTCCTCTGGGACCGCGAGGAGCGCGGCGGCGCACTGATGGGAGGGGACCACGGCGGTGACCTCAGGGGGCGCCCCACCCCCTGGCTCCTGGCACCCACCGGGGCTTGGGCGAGGCGAGGACGCTTTGAGGCGCCGGCCCCGGCTCTCCTAGCTCGGCGGAGGCGTTAGCGGAACCCCCATGGCCCCGCGCCCCAGAGCCTGGGTAGCGTGCGCCGGGCCCAGACGCTGGCAGAAGGAGCCCTCTGCCGCCTTTAAATCCCGGGCGCCCGGGCCCCCCCCCCAGCCCCACCCCGCAGCGAGGCCCCGCCCCCTCATGCATATGCAGGTACGCGGGTGACGAATGGGCGAGCGAGCTGTCAGTCTCGTCCCGAACTTGTTGGCTGCAGGCGCCGGGAGCGCGGGCGCGCAGAGCCGAGGCCGGGACCCGCCGCAGCCACCGCCGCCGCCGCCGCCGCCGCCGCCGCCGCCGTTGCCGCCGCCGCCGCCGCCGGGAGGGAGCCAGGTCGGGCCGCAGCGCGGCTGCCTGGGAGCGTAGCGCCGCCGCCCCCGCGCGCCCGCCGGCCCCGCGCGCCTACCGCCCGGGCCCGCGCGGCGCCGCCTCGACCCCGCCCGCTGCTGCCGCCTGTGCCGCTGCCGCTGCCGCCGGCGCTCGGAGGGCGGGCAGGCGAGCGCTGGGAGGCCGGGGCCGGGCGCGCAGGGGCGGCGGCGGCGGCGGCGGCGGCGGGCCGGCGGGCGGGGTCGAGGCGGCGATGCGGGCTTGGGGCCGGGGGCGCCTGCCCCGGCGGCTGCTGCTTCTGCTGGCGCTCTGCGTGCAGGTGAGCGGGGGGCGCGGACGGGACGCACCGGTCGCCCCTCGGGGCTGGCGGCACAGCCTGCAGACGCCGCCGTTCGGAAGCCCTCGAGGCTGCGCGGCGCGCGGAGGGGTGGGGTGGGGGCGGGGCGCCGCGGCTCGCGACCCCGGCCCGCGCCTCCCTGCGCTCTCCCTCTGCCTTATTTTTAGGCGGCACGGCCCATGGGCTATTTCGAGCTGCAGCTGAGCGCGCTGCGGAACGTGAACGGGGAGCTGCTGAGCGGCGCCTGCTGTGACGGCGACGGCCGGACGACGCGCGCGGGGGGCTGCGGTCACGACGAGTGCGACACGTACGTGCGCGTGTGCCTCAAGGAGTACCAGGCCAAGGTGACGCCCACGGGGCCCTGCAACTACGGCCACGGCGCCACGCCCGTGCTGGGCGGCAACTCTTTCTACCTGCCGCCGGCGGGCGCCGCGGGGGACCGGGCGCGGGCGCGGGCCCGGGCCGGCGGCGACCAGGACCCGGGCCTCGTCGTCATCCCCTTCCAGTTCGCCTGGCCGGTACGTGCGCCCCTACCCGGGTCCCTCAGCCTTCCCTTCCATCGGCGCCCGGCCCCGCCCCGCCCCGCCCGCCCTCGGCCCCTGGGCCCCTCAGACCCTCGGCCTCTGGCACCTGCGGCCCCGGCCTTGCGAGCGAGCAGCGCGCACCCGGGCGGGGCGGGGCGGGGCCGGCAGGGGGCGCCGCGCAGCGGGCAGACCCCGGGCGCCTGCTCCGTGGGGCCGGGTCCGCGCCGGCCACGTGGGCGCGCGAGGGTCGCTGCGGGGGCGGGGTGGCCCGAGCCCGCGTGCGCGGCGGCGGCCCGCGGCGTGTGCCTGCGTCGCCCTGCGCGTGTCTGTCTGGGTGGGGAGGCGCCTCGGGCCGGGCAGGCCGCGGAGGCATGTGCGCCGCGCGTGCTGGGGCTGGTCTGGGGCAGGCCCCGGCGGAGCCGCCCCGGGCCTGCGGCCAGCCTGCGCCCGCCCTGCCGTTTCCTGGATGCCCGGGGGTGGGGGTGGGGGTGCGGCTCCGGCGGGCACCCTGGGACCTGGGTCTCCCGGAGGACCTAAGGCACTTGTGTTGGTGGCAGCCTTTGCGGTTGCCCAGACCCCTGGGAGGACTTAGCGGGTCTTGGTGCTGTGATTTTCTGCCAGACACCTTCCATCCTTGGGTTTTGGTGCTGTTTGTTCTTGGCGAGGGGTGGGGGTGGGGTTGTTTGTTCTTTGGACAAGGGGCGGGAGCGCGGGCCTGGGCTGGTGACAGGGATGTGGTCCATCCGTGAGGATTGTCCTGGGCCACGGTGGGGGGGCGGCGTGGGCGGCTGGGCCGAAGTCTGCTGCCTGATGTGGCCCGAAGCAGGCCTGGCTCTGACCCTGGCCGTTCAGTTCTTTGTGCTGTTTGCGTGCACCTGGGTAGCGGCAGGACTGAGAGCACCCTGAAAAGCAGGACTGAGTCCTCCGCCGGGCTTGTGAGCAGATAGTGGCCGGAGCAGGGTGTCAGGCTGCGGCTGAGCGGCCGTCCTTCCGACCAAGGAGCCCTGGCGGGACCAGCCAGGAGGAGGCAACAGGAACCGGTCCACCTGAGGGGACTGGGAGTGGACGGAGCCGGGGCTGGCTGCGGTCGGGCCCGGGAGCTACCTTTGCAGAGCCCCCCCCACCCCCGGTCTCAGTCCCCCTGGCGTCTCCCCAGTCTGGGCTGGGGCCCACCTGCTGCTCCGTCTCCGTTCTTCCTGGTCTGGTCACAGCCCTGCCCCCGCATGCCCGGCTGGCCTCGGTGGGGGGGGGGTCTCCCTTGACCCTGGGGCTGCAGGTGGGGGATGTGTCACTGAGGAGGAAAAGGCAGGGGCGGGCCTGGGAGGCCCCGGGCACTAGGATGAGCCCAGCCCCCTCGCCCCCGCAGCAGCGCAGCGGGCAGGCCCGAGCAGGGCCCGCAGCCTGTCATCTGCGCTGGGGCCGGAGCCAGCTCAGTTCAGTCGCTACCTGAGGGTGTGTTTTCTGCTCTGTTGGCAGCAGTGGGCGTGGGGGCAGGGAGGCCTTGGAGGAATGTGGCGGGCCACCGCGTGTCCCTCACGGCTCTCGGCCCCGCTTGCCGGCCCGGGTGGAGCGGGGCGGGGCAGGCCCTGGCCTCCCCAGGCAGGATCCGGGGTACCAGGTCTTGGGCCAGCTCACTTCCCTTCCTGCTGTTCCCAGCTCGGTCCACCTGGGAGGGGCGGGTGGCCCACCCCCCGGCGGGGAGGGGGTCCTGTGTTGGGGGCTGCGCCTGTCCCCCCTTCCCCGCCGGCGGTGTGGCCTGGCTGCTGGGCATGTAGCCGGCGTGGTGATTCCAGCACCCTGGTATTTCCGCTCGGCAGGCCGCAGCCCCGTGGCCACGCTGCCTCTGCTCCCTACGAGCCCAGCTCCAACCCGTGAGCTGGGGTGAGTTCGGAACCCGGGGCGCCCACTGGGGAATCCGGCAAGGGCTGTGCTTGGCTGCCAGGGGCCTGAGGAGGGGGCTTTGGGGGGAAGGGGGGCTCCTGTCCTGGGGCTCTCGACTCTCAGATCCCCTGGCGTATGGGGTGTGGGGAGCTACCCCCTGCTCCCAGCCCAGGTCCCTGGAGGCCGGGGGACTGGGGGCCAGCCGGGGCTGCGCACTCTTTCCACCCCTCGCCCCTCCAGCGACACACACACACACACACACACACACACACCTGCTCCGGCCTCGCTAGTGCCCCAGGCCTGGCTGGTGGCTGGTGAGGTGACCCTCTGTGCTCTGACCTGGTCGCCTGGTCTGGGGTTGCCATGTCGTTTGTCATCTGTGGTTTCAGACCGGTGTCAGGCTTAGCTTTCTGGAGAGGGGCGGGTCTAGGGTCTAGGGGGGCAGCCTGGGGGTGAGGGCTGTCTCTTCTCTCCTGATGCCCACTACGTTCCAGGGCACCCCAGAGGCCTGTGCCCCCCGTCAGCCCTGGTGCCTGGCCTGTAGCTGGAGGTCACGTCTGGTCCTGTGCACGCGCACACAAGCTCTACTGGGGCTCGTGGAGGGCCCTGGCAGGGCGGGCTGGTGCAGGCGTGTCTGCCGCGGGGGGCCCTGCTCTGAGTGCGGGGTTGCTGCCCAGCTGGAGGCCACGCCTGCCTGCTGGCCCAGGTTCCGGTGCCCAGGGCCGGTTCCCAGGTCGAGCTCTCTCGCAGCGGGCGCACTGTGGGTTCAAGCAGGTGGCTGTGAATGGTGGCGGGGATGGGGAGTGGCCGCTTGTGGGTGGCAAAACTGGAGTCGGGAGAACCAAAGTGGCCGTGGGCCTTGTCACGCTGGAGGGGGGCTGGGGCTGACCCGCTCTGACAGTACAGCCCACCCGAGACCCTGGGGCCCGACTTTCCCACCTGTGAGATGGTGCCAGTGTGTGGTCTTGTGAAAGGGGGCAGGGCTGCAGGACTCACGCTCGCGAAAGCCCCCAGCCCGGCTCTCCACCTGGCCTGTCCCCCCGCCAGCCGCCCCCAGCTGCCCAGCAGGCCAGAGCCCCTTGAGGACTGGTGTGCCGAGGGGCTGTGGCGGCACCTTGGCTGCTGGGGGCGTGCTGCGCTGGGGGGCTCCTGCGATGTGAGCACAGGGCCCAGCCCCTCTGCGTCCAGCTGTCAGGGGCTTAGCCGCTGCAAGAGCCCTTGGCCCACGGCGGGCCAGGCCGAGACTGGCCCTCGGTGCCAGGAGGCTCCATCTTCCCCCTGCTCCCTGCCCCCGAGGAGCTGGGGCTGGCGTGGGGGCTGCCACGCACCCTGGCCCCCCCAGCACTCCCGGGGCCCCCTCTGTGCCCAGGGGCCCAGCGACCCCTGACCCTGTACCCTCTCAGCAGGGGCTTGGCGGGCTGCACCCGCCCTGTGCCCAGTTGCAGGGCTGGTACACCCAGGTCTCGGTCAGTGCTTTGGTCCCGGGCAGCAGGGTGGGGCTCTGGGCGGTCTGGCCAAGGGCTCGGACCTTGGCCGAGGCTTTGTCCCTGAGCCTTGCGGGGTCAGGGAGCAGGGCCACAGCTTGGCCGGGAAGAGGCTGCTGAGGGAGTGAGGCTGCTGGGGGCCCTCAGAGGTGGTGTCTGGGGAGGGAGGGCCGGGCCCATGACGGGTTTCGGGTTTCGGGTTTCGGCGGTGGAGACGAGCACCTGTAATTGGCAGGCTGAGCAAGGGTCTGGGTCCCCAGGCGCCTCTGGTGTGACAGGATCGGCCTGATCGCGGGCTTGGCTGCCGTCCGCAGGGTGCACACGACGGGGCGCTGGGACGCGAGGGGCTGTCTGCCCACAGTGGGCGGGGTGCACCCAGGCAAGGCCCTGGCCGGTTCCCAGACGTGGAGTGCGGGCCTCTGGCTGTCCTCCTGGGAGGGCTGGGGTCTGCTCCTGCGCCGCCCTGGGACCCAGCCCTGTTGGGGAGGCGACCCTCTCCCCCTTGCCCTCGGCGACAATGGAGGCAAAGCCCTGGGACTGTGTAAGCTCGAGTTTCAGGAAACGTATCTGCTGCCTAGAGCTGCTGGCGCGGTGGGGGAGCCAGGGCGCCACGGGGGTGGGGAAGCAGGTCGGAGCCCGAGGACCAGGCCCGTGGGTGCCCGGGCTGCTCTGGGCCTTCTCTGCCTGGGTGCCCTGGGCCCTGGGGTGTGCTCTGCCCTGTGCCGTATCCCTGTGTTTCTCATCCTTTTCTGGGGTCAGAGGAAGGGTCTGAGCCCGGCCTCGGGTGGGCCGGGGAGGCTGAGCTGAGGTTCCATGTGCTGGGTCAGAGCAGGTTTTCTGGAAGAGGGGTGGCCGGGCCTTCAGGGACGGGGGCCAGCCGGCTGGGTGGGCCTGTCGAGGTCGGCAGCCCGGCAGCCCAGTGGAGCCTGGCCAGGGAGGTTCCACTGCCTGCTCACCAGGGGAGCCGGCCCGGCCCCGGCGTGGCAGGGAGCCTCCAGGTTCCCCGGGTCAGGCCTGTCGCCTTTCGTGTTCTGAAGGCCCGTGGGTTGACAGAACCCTGTCCCGGGCGGAGGCCCACAAGGCGGCAGCCCTGGGTTGAAAGGCTGCCGTCTGCAGAGGGGACACCGCGTCCTGGAGGCCTGCGCAGGTGCCGGCCCCGGCTCAGGTTCTCTCCAGGTGACTTCCTGGCGTCCAGGTGTAGGGAGCCCAGCTGGCGGGCGGCGGGCAGGCGCACGGCCCTGCGGGGCCGGTAACCGGAGCCCTGGGCTTGGGCGAAGGCAGCGGTAATTCTACCTGCGCGGCCGGCGTGGGGTTTCCTAGGAGCCAGAGGAGCTCCCTGCGCCCCGAAGCCCGGGTGCGGGGAGGCGGGCCGCGCCGGCCCGGGGAGGGCAGCCTGGGCCTGGGACGTTGCTCCACCTGCCTTGACCGCCGTGGCCCGTTCTGGGTGCAGCCCGGGTCAGCTCCTGCCTCCTCCCCCGTCCTTCCTCGTAGCCTGTCCTGCCGGGTGGCCAGGATGATGGCTGAAGCCCTGTTGGCCTCTGGCCCCATTTAGACTCACTTAGCGGCCGCCCGCTTTGCTCAGCACCAAAGTTGGCGAGGGTCTTACGGCCCCACGGGTCTGACCCCGGGTGGTCTGTTCTCTCCGCCCGGCTCTTTGGGCCCCGAGGCCGTGCCGTAGGGCCTTCTGCTTGGGGTGCTTGCTCCCTTGCTCTGTGCAGCCTGGCCCCGAGCAGCACCCTCCCCGAGGCCTATCCCGACTCCCTTTTAGAACGGCGGCTCCGGCCCCTGCCCCCGGAGCCCCTCTGACTCACCCGCCCGCCCCGGCAGAGGCTCCGGTCCCCAGGGACAGAGCTTGGTGCACCCCGGGAGGGCGGGTGGGTGCTGGGCGGGTGGGTGGACGGCTGAGCGAATGGAGTGAGTGCAGCCCGTGGGAGGCCCGGTCCTCCAGCTGTCAGCGGGAGCGGGAATGGCCAGAGGAAGGCGAGCCTGGGGTGGTGCTCCAGGCGGAGAGGGGGAGCGGTGTGTGCAGAGGCTCGGGGCCAGGGTGGGCGTGCTGGGTGCTCGGGGGGAGGGCGGGAACCACAGGGAGAGGGCTCTGAGCAGCGGAGGCGAGGGGGGTGGCGTCGCTGGAGGAGGCGGGCAGCCTGGACACCGGGCCCGCTGGCCTGGCGGGCTGGGGAGCGGTGACAGGAGCGGGCAGATGGGCTTCGGGGTGACTCAAGAAAGAGGTGGGGTTGAGAGCCTGGGGACAGGCCCCTGCCCCTGGGGGCCGTGGGGCCGGGCTGGGCCGGGTGGTGCCCCTCGGGCAGGGAGCTGGCCAGCCTGGGGGCCCCCGGCCCGGGGCGGAGCTGGGCTGGTGCAGGGCGGTCAGCACGCTCAGCGCTGGGCTGAGGAGAGGGTGGGTGGTGTGGGCCGAGAGCTGCGGCAGCCGGGAACCAGGCAGGGGCGTGAGGCGAGGGGCGAGCCGTGCACAGCGCGTGGCGCCCTCCCGTGTGGTCCCCCCAGCGGGCCTGGGAGTGGGGGGCTGCCCCGGGTGGTCCCTGGGCCTCAGCGTTGCCGTCTGTGCACCCAGGGCCCGGCTGCTGCTCTTCCTGTTCCGGGGGCGGGCAGTTCGGGGGGTCGCGGGTGGTCTGCTTTGCAGTGGGCCTGCCGCATCCTGGGCGGCACAGGGGGCCTGGCAGCGGGCACTGGGTGGCGACAGGGCGTCGTCTCTCTCTCGGGCAGGCCTGAGGTGGGTCCTCCTGTCCCCATGGTGGGGGAGACCCCGGTGAGGTGCCCCCTTCCCGGTCCCAGGCACCCCGGGGGCTGAGGGGAGGGGGTGGGCCAGCAGAAGGGACCTCGGGTACCTGACCAGGCCCCCCACTGTGTCCACAGCGCTCTTTCACCCTCATTGTGGAGGCCTGGGACTGGGACAACGACACCACGCCCGATGGTGAGTTAGCCCGGCTGGGTGGGCCTGGGAGGGTCTCTGCCTGGGGGCCATCCCCAGGGCGCTGGGAGGCTGACCCCTCATTCACGGAGCTGCGTGTAGCCAGGCTCCTGGTCCCTGGCCCGTTGGGCCGGCATGAAAGCTACCTCTGTCCTGAGGTCTCGCGTGCTGTTTCCTGCCTTGCCTTGGCCGCCAGGGAGCTCAGCCGCACTTGGTGGTGTGCACGCGTGCTGTGCTCCCCCCAGCTTCGGCTCCATCGGCGCTGTTCTGCTGGGCGCGCTCCTCCCTGGGCCGCCCCTGCCGATGCCCAACCCCAAGCCTCTTCCTCTTTTGGGGGCCCCCACCCTGCCCGTCTGTCCCGGGACAGCGGGAGGCCCTGGCCAGTGTCCCCGGTCTCTCTCCCGAGGCCCAGCTGCTGGCTGGCCCGGCTCGGGGTGGGTGTGTGTGAAGGCCTGAGGCAGGCAGAGGTTTTCCGCCGACGGGCGGCAAGCACTGCGGGTGCAGCAGGGACGGCGAGCGCAGAGGCCCCGCGGCGGGCGTGAGGACGATGTTCTGGGGGTGTCGTGACTGCCAGCGAGGCCGAGAGCAGGTCTGGTGGCTCCGTGGGCCCCTGCGAGGCTGCAGGTCTTTTCCTGGAAGTGGGGCTGCTCGGGCTGCAGCGTGGAGGGTAGGCTGCAAGGCCGGGACGGAGGCCCGCGGAGGCCGTTCGGTGAACACGGGTGCTAGTGGTGTGTACGCGGACCGGAGCAGCTGCGCGGCCGAGAGGGGCTCCGGGCGCCCTGAAGGCGGAGGCAGGGGCCCACGGAGGCGCTGGACGCGGCGAGAGCGGGCGGGGGTGGCAGGCGCAGGCTGGACCGGCTATCCCGGGGACGGGCCGGAGTGCAGGTCGCGTGGGCTGCGTCCGGGGCGGCGTCACCAGAAGGTGAGGCACCCAGTCAGGCCCGGCTCGGGGCCCACAGGTGGCAGTGCCGTGGAGATGCAGCAGGCCCGCTGGGAGCGGGGTCAGCGGGGACTGGGCCGGCAGGCGATGGCCGCCCAGGGCAGGCGTGTTCCCGGAGGGAGGCGAGGAGGAGCTGGCCTTTGTGTGCAGGGGAGGGAGAGGGCGCAGAGGGAGCTTAGCCTTCTGCTGCGGCAGTTTGCAGACTGGTACAGACGCAGAGGGGGAGGTGTCAGGGACCCCACCTGGCCGTGGTTGCCCGTTCAGGGAGCTGCCACCCACACGGCAGCTTAGTTTGAAGAGAGGCCCTTGGACTGCTGGATCCTTGCGCTCTCAGTGCCAAGAGGCCTGTTTTAAGAAGGGGCGCAGGAGTTCCCGTCGTGGCTCAGTGGTTAACGAATCCGACTAGGAACCATGAGGTTGCAGGTTCAATCCCTGGCCTCGCTCAGTGGGTTAAGGATCCGGCGTTGCCGTGAGCTGTGCTGTAGGTCGCAGACGCGGCTCGGATCCCGCGTTGCTGTGGCTGTGGTGAAGGCCGGCCGCTACAGCTCCTATTAGACCCCTAGCCTGGCCACCTCCATATGCCGTGGGTGCGGCCCTAGATAGGCAAAAAGACAAAAAAAAAGGAAGAAGGGGAGCAGCCCGCAGTGTGGTCGCCGTGGGAAGTCCCTGTGGGGGGGACGTCCAGGCCAGGCAGCGCCCAGGACACAGGCAGGGCGGCCCCAGCCCGTTCACCTGCATCTGGGGAGCCTGTGTCCCCGCTGTCCTGGCTCTGGGGCCCTCCTTGCGCGGCCGCTCCGTTGCCCCGAGGCTGCCGGCCTGCTGGTTTCCGGGCCGGGCTGACTCTGCTGACCCCCCAAGAGGAGCTGCTGATCGAGCGCGTGTCGCACGCGGGCATGATCAACCCCGAGGACCGCTGGAAGAGCCTGCACTTCAGCGGCCACGTGGCGCACCTGGAGCTGAAGATCCGCGTGCGCTGCGACGAGAACTACTACAGCGCCACCTGCAACAAGTTCTGCCGGCCCCGCGACGACTTCTTCGGCCACTACACTTGCGACCAGTACGGCAACAAGGCCTGCATGGACGGCTGGATGGGCAAGGAGTGCAAGGCAGGTGAGCGGGGCGCGGGCGCTGCCCGTTCCCGAGGCCGCCGTGGCCGCTGTGGCTGCTGCAGCAGCGCCTCTGCTCCCTCTGTTCGCAGCCGTGTGTAAACAGGGATGCAACCTGCTCCACGGAGGGTGCGCGGTGCCCGGGGAGTGCCGGTGAGTGTGGCGCCTGCCCCGTCTTCGCCCTCCACGCGCGTTCTGCCAGCTTGGGAGGGCGGGCCCTGCGGCCTTCAGGGGGTGCTGACGCCCCCGGGCAGGGGCAGGGGGGCAGCTCGCGGAGCCAGCGCCAGCCTCCTGATGGTGAAGCTGGATGACGACGACGACGACGACGAGGGCCGGCAGGGCCACTGCCAGGAGTCGGAGGGAACCAGGGGTGGCACAGGGTTGGCCAGAGGATGGGGGTCCCGGCAGCCCTGTTGTGGCACGGAGGCCGTTGGGGGGGGCATCGTCGCCAGCTTGGGCGGGGTCCGGGGCAGAGTGGAGGGCGGGCGGGGCGCTCCTGCGTGTGGGCGCTGGGGGTGCCCCAGGCTGGCCTGGGAGGTGGGACTAGGGGTCGAGGTGATTCCTGGCGGGCCCTCGGGAGGGCCGCAAGTTGGCCCAGGCGCAGGTGCAGTGAGTGGGGCCTCCACCCCCGCCCAGGACCCGCTCTCGGGGCGGGTCTGCTTGCTGTGCGTTCCTCGGTTGAGGACCGGCACGCGGCGCGCGCGGAGCAGCAAGGGGAAAGCCAGGGCCTGGGGGCCGGCTTGGCGGTCAGGAAGGGAGGGGTGCCGAGCCCCTGCTTGTCCTGTGGTGGCCTCGGCCTGGGCGGCGGCACGTGGCACAGACCCTCCGGTCCAGGGCAGGGGGGCAGGGCAGGCTGCCCAGGGAAGGGGGGCCTGGGCCGGCGCCCACCCAGCCACTGGCCCTGCCAGGGCCCTGCCAGGCTCCAGACGAGCCGAGCGGGTTAGGGTTAGTAAGGGGTGTGGAGAGGAGGGCGAGGGGCAGGGGTCCTGTCTGGGGGCAGGTCCCTCGGGAGCCTGCACTCTGGGGGGGAGAGCCGGCTGTGGGACCACACCCTTCCGCTGAGCCCTGCCCCCGACCCGTGGGGTGGGCATGAGCCCGGAGACCCTGGCAGACAGGGCCGCGGTCCTGAGCGAGGCGGGGCTGGGTCTCCGCCCCATGCACCCTGGCCTGGCCCCAAGCAGTGCGGGCTTGGTCCTGTGGGGGCCCTGGGTGGCCAGTGACCCGGCAGCTGGGTGGGGGGCGGGAGAGGCCCGTCCTCGCGGCCTCCGCAGTCAGTGTGGGCTGCGCGGGCAGGTGGGCGGGGGACAGGACTCCAGGGACCAAGTCTGTAGGTGAGGCCCCCCCACCCGGGCCTGTGGGTGAGGCCCAGCTGCTGCCTGGGCTCAGGGCTCAGGTTACAGAGCGGGACACCCCCGCCCCCACCGGATGCCGCGGAGATGGCGGTGCTTTCCTGCCGCCGCCTCCCTGCGCCGCCTCTGGAGCCGCAGGCCAGGAAAGCTGGGGCGGTAGGGGTGGAGCGGGCTGCCCCGCCCAGGCCGCCCAGGCCGAGAACACCCTCTCGGGACCCTCGCTCCCTGGCGGGTGGCCCGCCCCAGTCCAGGGCTTCCCACATCACCTGGACGGGGTCCTGCGTGGAGACGCGGGGGCTGCACGGCAGCGCCCCTTCCCGCCAGCCTTGGTTTCCCTGTCCTGCACCCGCCCGGCCCCTGTCCCCCCTGGGTGCCGTGGACCTGGGGGCAGCCAAGGAAGGTCCGTGCCTCTCCCCTTTCACAACAATAAATGCACACAGCAGAGGCGCGTGGACGTCACTCCTGCCCCGGGACCTCTGAGTTCCAGAGACCCCGGGCATTTCGATGCAGCGTGGCAGGCTCTCCCCCACAGGGCAGGGCCCCTGCAGGCGGAGGTCCGGCCCCAGAGGGCTGGCCACGCCTGCGATGGGCCTGCACTGGTGGCCCAGGCGCCTCTGCCCCGCCTCCTGACGGACTTCCCAGCCAGGACGCTGGCCTGCAGCTCGGGCAGGCCCGGGCCTCAGGGTCATGGCCTGGAAGCCAGGAGGTCTCTTGGGGCCTTTTGCCAGGGAGCGGGTGACTCCTGCTGGGTCAGGAGCTGCCCGGAACCTGGCCTCTCACAGCCTGTGGGCCTCAGTGTCCTGTCTGAGGACACGCCCCTGCTGGGGCCTGGCGGCCAGAGCAGGGCCTGCCCTGGGATCGCAGGTGGGGCTGCACCATGCCCGAGCGCTGGGGCCCTCCCCCGGGCCCTGCTGCACCCTGGCAGCGCCTGGCGTGTCTGAGCAGCACTCACACTCCTGGGGTCCCAGCAGGGCCTTCCTTTCCTGGCGCCTGCCCCCGGGGCCCCACTCAGGTTGAGTCCCAAAATAGTCCTGGGAGGAGTGACTGGACAGCTGCGGCCAACCACGTGAGGCCAGTGCCCGGGAAGCGCCCGTGACGGGGCGGGCTGGCCGGGGCCGTAACCCGCGCCTGGCCCGGGGCCTGCTCCGGTTCAAAGGCTGAGGCCGCCAGCCCCGGGGTGGCCCACGTGACTCGGCCCACGTGGCCACGGCTCCGGGGCCCGTGCTCACCCAGGGGCCCCCGTGTCCCTGCTCTGGGCGTCACGCCCCTCGGCCTCCCCCAGGTGCAGCTACGGCTGGCAGGGGAGGTTCTGTGACGAGTGCGTCCCGTACCCAGGCTGCGTGCACGGCAGCTGCGTGGAGCCCTGGCAGTGCAACTGCGAGACCAACTGGGGCGGCCTGCTCTGCAACAAAGGTGCAGGGGTGCGGTTGGCAGCGGGCCCCAGGGGGCGGCTCCAGCAAGGTGGGGAGCGAGGGGCGCGGCCTGCCCCTTGAGCGCCCACTCCTGCCCCCAGACCTGAACTACTGTGGCAGCCACCACCCCTGTACCAACGGCGGTACGTGCATCAACGCCGAGCCCGACCAGTACCACTGCGCCTGCCCCGATGGCTACTCGGGCAGGAACTGCGAGCGGGGTACGTCGCGGCTGGGCACCTGGCGGGGTGGGCCCCTCTCTGGCCTTTGCTCGATGGGCACTGCCTACCCACCTCGGGGCCCTGGGGGCTGGGAAGGGAGGCCCGGACCGCCACACCCACCCCTCTGGTTCCAATGCAGCTGAGCACGCCTGTGCCTCCAACCCGTGTGCCAACGGGGGCTCCTGCCATGAGGTGCCCTCGGGCTTTGAATGCCACTGCCCGGCGGGCTGGAGCGGGCCCACCTGTGCGCTTGGTGAGTGCCCACTCCGGAGGCTGGGGGGCTCTGGCTGAGCTGGCATTTGTGGGCTCTGGAGGGTGCAGGGGTGGGAGTGCCCGAGGCCACGCGTGCGACTGTGGGCCCAGGGCTCAGGGAGGGCCACAGGAAGATCCAGGAGTGTCCCCTGCTTCCCGCAGACTGCCGTCCTCTCGGGGCCCCGCTGCCCCTCCCTGTGCGACCCACCTCCCGTCTTCACCCCCCGCCCCTCCCTCTGCCCCCCCGCAGACATCGACGAGTGTGCCTCCAACCCGTGCGCAGCAGGCGGCACCTGTGTGGACCAGGTGGACGGCTTCGAGTGCATCTGTCCCGAGCAGTGGGTGGGGGCCACCTGCCAGCTGGGTAAGGCCCCCCGGGGGTGGGGGTGTGCGTGCATGGACTGCGCTGTGCATGCTGCGGGGCTGCGGGCTGCGGGGCTGGCGGGGGTGCCCAGCACTCCCTTGTTTTGTTCACAGACGCCAATGAGTGTGAAGGGAAGCCGTGCCTTAATGCTTTTTCTTGCAAAAACCTGATTGGTGGCTATTACTGTGATTGCATCCCTGGCTGGAAGGGCGCCAACTGCCACATCAGTCAGTACGGGCGCTGGGTGGGCAGCAGGCGGGGGGCTGGGCGCCAGGGGCGCCCCCATGACCCCGCTCCTCCGCCCACAGACATCAATGACTGCCGGGGGCAGTGTCAGCATGGCGGCACCTGCAAGGTAAGGCGTGGGGGCGCCGGGGGCTGGAGGTGCCGGCGGGGCAGACGCAGGAGGCTCACCCCCGCCCCGCACCCGCCCAGGACCTGGTGAATGGCTACCAGTGCGTGTGCCCGCGGGGTTTCGGTGGCTGGCACTGTGAGCATGAGCTGGACGAGTGTGCCAGCAGCCCCTGCCACGGCGGCCGCTGCCAAGACCTGGTTGACGGCTTCCGCTGCCACTGCCCTCGGGGCTTCTCCGGGCCGCTCTGTGAGGTGAGGCCTGTGGGTGTGCCGCCCGCCCTCTCTGCCCCAGCCGCTGACCAGGAGGGCCACGGCGGGGCTGGTCCTGCAGTGCCCCGGGCTCAGTGTTAGACGCAGAGGCCCAGCTTCCTGACCGGGCGGGGGCACTGGGTCAGCAGGGCCGCTGCCGGTCCCGACAGCTCCCTTCTAGGGCGTGGGCGGGAGCCCCGGCCAGTCAGCTGGCTGCCCCTCAGCGGGCTTCCTGAGGCCCAGGGTGGGGGCCCTGTCTGTCCAGGCCACGGAGCCTGGGGATGTGCTCTGGGAAGGACCCACAGACTGGCCTCGGGGCAGGAGTGGGCCTTCCTGCCCTGAAGGTGAGGGCGGCGGGAGGGGCCTGCCCTTAGAGCCCTGGCTGCAGGGCCTGGGGCCTGCGGGCTGAACGGGGCCTGGACCGGGGTCCGACTCGGCACCCAGTATCCGCAGCCCCCGTGAGTGCTCCCTGCCCTGCAGGTGGACATCGACTTCTGTGAGCCAAGCCCCTGCCAGAATGGTGCCCCCTGCTACAACCTGGAGGGCGACTATTACTGCGCGTGCCCTGAGCACGTGAGCGGCAAGAACTGCTCTGAGCTCCGGGAGCCTTGCCCAGGCGGGGCCTGCAGCGGTGGGTGTGGCCTGCAGGGGCTGGGGCTGGTACCCGCAGAGGTGGGTCTGGGTGGGGTCTCTAGGGTGGATGGGACTTTAGGGGGTGGGCGCGGTGGGGGTGGGACTGGGGGGCGGGGCCTGCAGGGTGGAGACGGGCCAGCTGACTCCTTCCGTCTCTCTGGCAGTGGTCGATGGCTGCGGGGTGGAGGCCGGGACCAGGGTGGCCGGGGTGGCCCCCTCCAGCGTGTGTGGCCCCCACGGACGCTGTGTCAGCCAGCCCGGGGGCAACTTTTCCTGTGTCTGTGACAGCGGCTTCACGGGCACCTACTGCCACGAGAGTGAGTGGCCTTGGACCGTGGGCCGGGAGGGGGCCGGGCAGCCGAGCCCCGCTAACCCTGGCCTCCCGCAGACATTGACGACTGCCGGGGCCGGCCGTGCCGCAACGGGGGCACCTGCATCGACGAGGTGGACGCCTTCCGCTGCTTCTGCCCCAGCGGCTGGGAGGGCGAGCTCTGTGACACCAGTGAGTGGGCGGCACTGCCCTCCCTCGGGCCTCGTGCCCCCGGCGCCCGCGCGGTTTCGGGCGGCGCACGGCCCGTGTGCCGAGGGGCCCCCGGTGCGCCTGGCCCTCCCGCCCTCCCTGCCTGCCTGCCTCCGTCTCTACCCGGCCCGGCTCAGGCGCCGCTTCCCCTGGGAGCCCCTCCCCGAGCGCCGGCGACCCCCCGCTGACCGGCATCCTCACCCCCAGATCCCAACGACTGCCTCCCCGACCCCTGCCACAGCCGCGGCCGCTGCTACGACCTGGTCAACGACTTCTACTGCGCGTGCGACGACGGCTGGAAGGGCAAGACCTGCCACTCGCGTGAGTGCCCGCAAGGCCCCGCGGGGGGCGCTGCCCGCTGCCGCGGGGCACGCCCGCTCAGCGCCGTGTACCTGCAGGTGAGTCCCAGTGTGACGCCTACACCTGCAGCAACGGCGGCACCTGCTACGACAGCGGCGACACCTTCCGCTGCGCCTGCCCCCCCGGCTGGAGGGGTAGCACCTGCAACATCGGTGAGGCCCCCGGATGTGCCGGCGGCGCCCGCCCCAGCCCTGGCCGCAGGTGTGTGGGACCCCCGGTCTCCCCGGAGCTGGATGGAAAACCCCTTCCTTCCCCCTCACAGCCAAGAACAGCAGCTGCCTGCCCAACCCCTGTGTGAACGGGGGCACCTGCGTGGGCAGCGGGGACTCCTTCTCCTGCATCTGCCGGGACGGCTGGGAGGGCCGAACCTGCACGCACAGTGAGCTTGCGCTGTGGTGGGGGGCTGAGGGGGTAGGGCCCCCCCCTGCACGCCTGGCCCCCTGGGCTCCGCCCTATGGACCTGCCCTTTGCACTTGTCCCCCGGAGCCCGGGCAAACCCCGAGATGCTGGCTGCTCTCTGGAGGAGCCCAGGCTGCCCAGCCCTAGTCCCTCCCACGGGCTCTGGCCCGTCACCGTGCAGCCCAGCCTTCGGCACAGCCGTGCCCCACGATGGGGCCCCTCCCGGGGCCACCCAGTCCCCCAGCCTGGTCCTGGGGGGCGGCATAGACAGGGCAGTGTCCACAGGCACCCGGAAGGGCACAGGGCTCTGGGCGTGTGGCTGCCGCGCCCACCGTCCTCCCTTCTCTCACGCAGATACCAACGAGTGCAACCCCCTGCCTTGGTGAGTGCCAGCCTGGAGGCGGGCAGGCCGGGGGCGCGGCTGCCTTGGGGCCCCCCTGACACCTGCCTTCTCTCCCGCAGCTACAACGGCGGCGTCTGCGTGGATGGCGTCAACTGGTTCCGCTGCGAGTGTGCGCCCGGCTTCGCGGGTCCCGACTGCCGCATCAGTGAGGGGCCTGGGGCGCCGGGGGGCCGGGGCTGTGGGACGCCAGTCTTGGGGGCTGCTCCAGCCGAGCCCAGGCAGCTGGAGCCGGGGTCGTTGACGTCCACGTGTCCCGGAGGACAGCGCAGCCACGGCCAGGCCCGGCCCAGCTTCCCCCGCCTGTGCCCTGCCGGCAGCTCCCGGCAGCTGGGGCCACCCCGCCGGGGCTGGGTGTTTGTGCCCGCGGCCCACCCGTTCCCGGCGGGGGGAGGTCAGGGTGCTCGTCAGAGCCTTGTGGCCCCAACCGGCCGGCAGGCAGCTCCCGCCCCGGCCGGGCCTCCCTGCTGCCCTGAGCCACCTCCTCGCGCCCACTGAGCGGCCCTTTCCCCGCAGACATTGACGAGTGCCAGTCCTCGCCTTGCGCCTACGGGGCCACGTGTGTGGACGAGATCAACGGCTACCGCTGCAGCTGCCCGCCCGGCCGGGCCGGCCCGCGGTGCCAGGAGGGTAGGTGTGGGGCCCGGGCCGCGGGCCGTGCTTTGTGGGGCCCGGCCTCCTACCCCGCCGACCTCCCTCTCTGCCCTGCAGTGATTGTGCTCGGGAGGCCCTGCTGGTCCCAGGGTGTGCCCCTCCCTCATGGGAGCTCCTGGGTGGAGGACTGCAACAGCTGCCGCTGCCTGGACGGCCGCCGGGACTGCAGCAAGGTGTGGGGGGCGAGAGCCGCCGCATCCGGCCCTGCCCGAATCCCCCGCCCCCGCCCGCTGCCCTGCCTGCCTTCGACGGCCCGGCGCCCCTGGCTTGGGGTCCCCCACCGCCCATCCCCTGCCTCGTCGGGCACCCCGGGGGCTGCTGTGGCGAGCCGTGTCCGCCGCCTCTGCTGGGTGTCCAGGGAGGCAGCCCCTTGGGGGCAGCCAGGCCTTCCTGGTGCGGTTGGGAAACCGAGGCTTGACCTGGGCCCTGCTGGCCTTTCTCAGGGCCGCCCCGGCCCTGGTGGGGGCCCTTCCTGGTGGTGAGTTCATCCCGGCGCTGGGCGCTGGGCGCTGGGCGCTGGGGCGGGGACGCAGGCCTCGCTGACCCCGACTGCGTTTTCCTCCCCTCGTGTGCGTGCCGGGCCCAGGTGTGGTGCGGGAGGAAGCCTTGTCTGCTGGCTGGCCGGGCTGCTGCCTTGAGTGCCCAGTGCCCGCCTGGGCAGCGGTGCCAGGAGAAGGCCCCGGGCCAGTGCCTGCAGCCGCCCTGCGCGGCCTGGGGCGAGTGTGGCGCGGAAGAGGCCCTGCTGCCCAGCACCCCCTGCCGGCCGCGCTCCGGCCACCTGGACAACAACTGCGCTCGCCTCACCCTGCGCTTCAACCACGACCAGGTGCCACCGGTGAGCCCCCCGAGGCTCTGAGGAGCCCCCTGTCTCCTCCTGGGTGGCCCTCGGGGGGCCCAAGAGCCCTCTGTGCAGTGTGGGGGAGGCTGCAGGGTCCCTCGGGGGGCAGATGAGTTGGGGCTGCGAGTGGTCAGTCTGGGCCGGGGTGCCCGTTCGTCTAGCTGTCTCAGGATTGAAGGTGGCCGTGGGCTGCCCGCCCTGGGCCCGCAGCCTTCCAGGGAGGCCAGGCCAGCCTGCAGCTCCTTCCAGCCTGAGCGCTGGCACGCAGGAGGGAGGGCCTTGGGACTGGGGGAGGCCTGGCGCCCCGAGGCCCGGGGGCCCTGGCTGTGGCCGTGGTCTGCCTGCCAGCAGGGGCGCTGAGGGAAGCCATTTCCAGCCCTGGTCCCTGCGTCTCTGCTCTGCGCCCCCAACAGGCTGTGCACAGGGTGCCAGCTGAGGGCTGGGTGCTCTTAGCTCCTTGGCCTCAGGGCTCTGCTCACGCGTGACCCGTCTCTGCCTAGGGCACCACGGTGGGCGCCGTCTGCTCGGGGATCCGGGCCCTCCCGGCCACAAGGGCGGTGGCCCGGGGCCGTCTGCTTGTGCTGCTCTGTGACCGGCCGTCCTCGGAGGCCAGCGCGGTGGAGGTGGCCTTGGTGAGTGTGGCGAGTGGGGCCTCCCTCGTTCCAGGGTCCCGCTCTGGACGAGCTTCTGGGAGGGGCTGCGGCGGAGGGTGGGGCCAGGCTGGTGCTCAGGGGCAGGGGCTCATGGACGCCGGAGCCCCCTCGGGGGCCGTCGTGCGTGGTGGGGCCCTGCTGGAGGCTGGAGGAGCGGGGCGGGGCTGGGGAATGGGGGCGGGCAGGGTGCACGGGCAGCTTTAGGGGCCAGCGCAGGCGGCGGGGACTCCGGGCCAGGGCCGCTGGGGCCGTGGGAGGCAGCGGGAGGTGGCGTTCGGAGGCTGTGCCTGGAGAGGGAAGGCGGGTGGCGAAGGGCCGGGCGGGACAGCGACAGGGTGCAGCTGGGGGCCCCTCGAGGGCAGGGAGGGGTGAGGAAGCCCGGGCTGCTCTGGGCCAGGGCTGGGGCCGTCGGGGTGGGGGGTCCTCGGATCCGGGCTTTGGACCGTGGGGCTGAATTGAGGGGCAGGTTGTGCCCTGGGTGCCTGTGACGAGACGGGGGCCTGCTCCGCGGGACGGGGTGGGTGGGGTCGTAGGTGGAAGCCTCGGTCTCCTGCGGCGTCGTCTGCGCCTTGCCCCCTGCTCTGCCTGTGACCTGTGCCCTGGCGTCTGTGGCAGGAGGGTGCCCACGGGCTTGGGCTGCCCCGAGATGTGTGGTCTGGGCCCGGGCACCTGCCGCGGCTCTTGGCCGAGCAGGTGTCCTCCCTGAGTGGGCACCCGATGTCAGCGGGTGGGTAGCTCGGGGGCAGGGGCGGGGGCAGAGCTGTTTCTCAGGGTGCAGGCGGGGTGCCGACCTCAGAGTGGTGGGCCCGCGTGGTTGCGGCAGGGGCGGAGCTGGGTCTGCAGTGCCCTCTGGTCTCCAGGCGTAGCCGCCTGGGAGGGACGGCCATCCCCGCGCCGGGGTCGGGGGTCCGTGGGAGGTGCAGCCCAGGCTACACCCGCTTTCTCACCGACCGGCCAGCGCGCAGGCAGCCCCTCAGGACCCGCGCCCGCAGTGAGCTCCCCCAGGTCCCCAAGCCCCTGGCCCTGCCGCCTGCAGCCCAGCTCACGGACTGCAGCCTCCTGCAGCGGCCCTCTTTGCAGCCGGGAGCCGCTGGCCTGGATGGGCGCCTTGGCGTCTCCTGGGGCTGTGCTCCCACTGGGGGGGTGGGGGCTACGTCGTGGGCCCCCCCGGACGCGGGCGGTCTCTCAGCGCCGTCCGCTGCCGCAGTCCTTCAGCCCGGCACGGGACCTGCCCGACGGCAGCCTGATCCAGAGCGCAGCGCACGCCATCGTGGCCGCCATCACCCAGCGGGGAAACAGCTCGCTGCTGCTGGCCGTCACCGAGGTCAAGGTGGAGACGGTCATCGTAGGTGGCTCCTCCGCAGGTGAGCGGTTCAGGGGCTGCTCCTTGGCCCCCGGGGCTGGCGGCGGTCTTCCGGGCACCCTGGGGCTCGGACGGGCGGGGCCGGGCTGAGCCCGGGGCTGTGCATCCCAGCAGCCCTGCCGCGTGGCGGCCCAGCCTGCGGGACACGGAACCGCCTGCCACTGAAGGGTCCCCGGCCCCAGTCCTGGGCCCTCCCCCACCCCGGGGCCGAAGGTCCGGGCAGCCTGGCCGGGGCAGCTCACGGCACCCCCGCCGCAGGTCTGCTGGTGTCAGTGCTGTGCGGCGTGTTCAGCGTGCTGTGTCTGGCGTGCGTGGTCACCTGCGTGTGGTGGACTCGCAAGCGCAGGAAAGAGCGGGAGAGGAGCCTGGCGCCGCGGGAGGAGAGCGCCAACAACCAGTGGGCCCCGCTCAACCCCATCCGCAACCCCATCGAGCGGCCGGGCGGCCCGGGCGGCGGCCCCAAGGACGTGCTGTACCCGTGCAAGAGCTTCACGCCGCCCCCGCGCAGGGTGGGCGAGGCGCTGCCCGGGCCGGCGGGCGGCGGGGAGGACGAGGACGACGACGAGCCCGGCCGGGCCGAGGACGGCTCCCCGGAGGCTGAGAAGTTCCTCGCCCGCAGACTCACCAAAGACCCCAACTGCTCGCCCGGGAGGCTGGCCCGCTGGGCCCCGGGCCCCAAAGTGGACAACCGAGCCGTCCGGAGTGTGAGCGGCACGCGCCGCGCTGGCAAGGAGTAGGGCCGCGGCCGCCAGCCGGGCCCACCCGGGACCCCTCGCCGGGTGCCTCGCCACCCGCCGGACCACAGGAGGCCGAGGCTATGTGCATAGTTTATTTTGTGTAAAAAAACCACCAAAAACAAAAAACAAATGTTTATTTTCTACGTTTCTTTAAGCTTGTATAAATTATTCGGTGACAGGTGGAAAACAATGGAGTATCGTCAGATAGTGGCTATTTTTGTAACGCGTCTGTGTCGCACTGAGTGTGGCGGGAGAGGCCAGGTGTGTCCGTGTCCTCACCAGATTGTTGATCGTCTGTTACCAGAGGTGGCGCACCGTTTACAGACTCCTCCTTCATTCCTCACTTGGGGTTCTCAGTGGCCCCAGGCCAGAGAGCCATTGGGACCCGTGGCTGGCGGTGGGACCGCCCGTGGCTGGCGGTGGGACCCGTGACGTCTGGCGTGGCTCGTGGCCGTCAGTGGCGCCTGTGGTCGCAGTGGGGCGTGAGGTCCTCGGTGGGGCCCGAGGCCCGTGGACAGACCCCGCGCTGGCTCTCCGGCCCGCCCCTCCGTCCGCCGTCCTCGCTTGCTCATGCCGGACACTTGCTCCAGAGATCTGTCCACTGTGCTTTCAGAAGTGCCCTTCCTGGCTGCTCTGTTCCCCGGGACGGTGGCAGTATCAAAGCTTGTGACAAGTGCCTTCACACAGACTCTCCCCTCGCGACTGTCAGCGTTTGCCGCGGCACCGAGACGCTGCCGCCTGCCGGCCCTGGCGCCCCTTTGTGAAAGTGCATTTTTGTAAATATGTACATATTAAATGAATCACTCTGTATATTTGATTTAATAACTTAAATGTTTTGGCCTCCCTGTTCTTTGGGTGCTGTGACTTTGTTACTTAGAGCTGGGATGGGGCCGGGTGTCCAGGGGCCGGAGTGTGGGCCACGCGTGAGCGGTCAGATGGTTGTGCCCACCCTGGGGTCCCCATGGGCTGGGAATGCTTATCGAGGACTGTGAGGTCACTTAAAAGAGCTGTCAGGGAGTTCCCGTCGTGGCGCAGCAGAAACGAATCCGACTAGGAACCATGAGGTTGCGGGTTTGATCCCTGGCCTCGCTCAGCGGGTTAAGGATCCGGCGTTGCCGTGAGCTGTGGTGTAGGTCACAGACGTGGCTCGGATCCGGCGTTGCCGTGAGCTGTGGTGTAGGTCGCAGACGTGGCTCGGATCCCGCGTTGCCGTGGCTGCGGCGCAGGCCGGCGGCTGTAGCTCCGATTAGACCCCCAGCCTGGGAGCCTCCACGTGCCGCGGGTGCGGCCCTGAAACGACAAAAGCCATCAGGTCTCAAGGACTTAGGTCTGACACACGAGGCCGTGAGTGGCTCTTGTGTCTGAGAGGGACAGACTGGGCAAATTGGCACACAGCCTGGTGCCCTGGGCGGGGGCAGCTGTCAGAGGCTGACACGTGCGCCAGTCACCGGGGCGCGAGTGGCCCCTAAGTCATGGTTTAGTACAGCCTCGCGCACACACGGCACCCGCTTTGCCACCACCGGCTGGAAAGACCCCCGAGCTCCAAGCTTCTGCTAAACAGTGTTTGCGCGACCTGGGCCCACGTGCCTGGGAGAAACAAATGCAGCGGCTTTTGTGCTGGAGCTCTCGACGCCTCGTATCTGGTTTCCTAAGGTCAGTGAACAGACCACAGTTCAAACCCCAGCACCCCGGAAACCCTGGCTCCTGGACGAGAACCCTTGGGAGTCGCCTGACGGGCCACAGGTGCATGTGGGACGCTCGGACCCAGAGTCTGAAAAGCATTTGCTGGCCGTGCTCAGACGAGACGGGGCAAAGCTGATGGGAGCTGGAAAATAACCTAGCAGTTTTGAAAAAGGAAACAAGTGAACTCGTAGAATTGATAAGGTGCCATCCCCGAAGGAAAAACCCGAGAGCGGCTCGGAGAGGCGCCACTGCTGAAGAGAGAATCAGTGGAGAGGAAGTCAGGAGAAAGCGATCCAGAAGCAGCGCAGAGCCAGAGGCGGGGGCCGTGTGGGTGGCGATGCGGCCGGCGGGGCCTCTTCCTCGGGGCACGAGTCACTAGAGAGCCTGGCGGCCCTGGGTTCCGGGGCTGCCTGAGAGGACGGCCCAGCCGGCACCTTTAGGCTTGCTCCTGGTTGGGGTCTGGGAGGCCGAGTGGGCCCAGCACGGTCTCCGTGTCCCCCACATTTGCATCTGTGACCCCAGCGCCAGCAGCTGAGAGAAGGTGGCGGGATCAGGGCGGCCGTCGGGAGGGAGGCGGGCTTCAGACCTGTGCTGGCGGCTGACAGCGTGCAAGCGGATCCACCGCCGAGAAACGAGTGCGGGGCCAAGGCAGCCCCCAAGCTGGGCCTGAGGGGTCGGCTGGCACGGCGCAGGTCCAGGCAGAGGTCCGCGGCCCCCGGAGGCTGCCTCTCCGGGCTGTGCTGGGAGATGGGGTGGAGACGGGCCGCCCCGGGTGGGGGCGCTCTCCCCGACGGCGGGGACCCCGAGAGCCCGGCTGTGCCCACTGGGCAGAGGGACCAGTCCACGGGGACCGGTGCTGCAGGTTCCACGACGGGGTGGAGGCGCCCCCGCCAGAGACACCTGCCTCTGTGGGGCTGGGGTCCCGTTGCCGCCTCCTCCCTCCTCTCAGCCCGCACGGTCGGAGCAGGCAGCAGGCAGCAGGCGCGACCCGACCGGTGCCTGCGGTGGACGGGGAGCAGTCCGAGGCCAGGATCCGTGCCTCCCGCCTCTGCCCCCTGGGCCACCCGCTGCCTCCTCGGTGCCGGCCCCGGGGACCGCGTCTGCTGGCTCTGCTTGGCGACAGCTCTGACTGCTGGTCTCCGAAGAAACCAGGCCCCGGGGAGCGGGGAGGAGACGCCACACTCGTCCCCAGGGCGGCCTGGCCCGTTAACTCCTGCCGGCCGGGCTGCCGCAGGCGGTGGTGGCCTCGAGGTGGCCCGACTCCTGCTGTCCCAGGAGCAGTCCCAGGACCCAGCCTGGCTCGCCCTGCCTCCTCAGACCCCAAGGCCCAGGTCTGTTCACCTTTTTTTTTTTTTTGGTCTTTTTGGCTTTTTTTTTTTAGGGCCACACCCACGATGTATAGAGGTCCCCAGGCTAGGAGTCCAGTCGGAGCTGTAGCCGCCGGCCTACGCCACAGCCACAGCAACTTGGGATCCGAGCCACATCTGCTACCCACACGACAGCTCACGGCAACACCGGACCCTTAACCCACTGAGTGAGGCCAGGGAGCGAACCTGCGTCCTCATGGATGCTGGTCGGGCCCGTTTCTGCTGAGCCGCAGTGGGAACTCCAGACCGCCTTCTTTGGCAAGGCTGAGGGGGGTGGTGTTGAACGGATGGACTGCGTCTTGCTGATGCGCGCAGCCCCGCACAGCTGTCCCCGCTGCTTCTGGCTCTTGCTGCTGAGTGAGGCTGCTGTGTACACGTGAGTGCGGATCGCGTCTTCGAGATCCGCGTTTAGTTCTTCTGGACGGATGCCCTCCGTGGGATCGCTGGGGCCTGTGGGGGTTCTATGTGTGTGGACGTATATATTCTGAGGAACCGCCCTGCTGGTTTCCACGGCAACCGCGCCATTGCCCACGTCCCCACTAAGAACGCACGGGGGGCCAGTTCTCCGCAGCCGGGCCAGCACTCAGCGTTTCCTGTCCTTTAATCGTCGCCACCCCAACGGGTGTGGGGGGTAACCCGCTGTGGTTTGATGGGCTTTTATTTAATGATGAGTGACGTCGAGACGACCTGTGTTCTTTTCGAAGGGAGCCGTGACTGTGTCACACATGCACTCACGCCTGTGTGTGTCGTGTGCATGTGGTGTGGCCTCACAGGCTTGGAGAGGACATAGGAGAAGGACGGGCCTGCCGGGTGGGTGGCCCGGCCAGGGTGGGCCTGCGGTCGGGACGAGCTGGAGGGAAGCCGGACCGGCCAGGAAACGGGGGAAGAGGCCGGCTTTTAAAGAAATCTGTATGATCTGATGGCACTCGTGCACTCACGTGACGTCGCACGTGGCCTAGACAAGTAAACCAAGTTAGGGCTTGACGGCGACGCGGCGTTGCCCACGGTGATAAGACCACACCACTGGGCCCAGAGGACTGCCGGAAGAAAATGCACGCGATTTGAAGGTGACTTGGAGAAGTGGGAAAACAGGGCCACTGTAAGCGGAAGGGTGCTTCTTGAAAGACATGAAAGAAGAGCTAAATAAGAGGCAGGCGCCCCATGGTCAGGGCGGAAAAAATGTTAAAAAGATGCCTGCTCTTCCTGGACTGACCCACAGCTTCAGCACAACCTGTCAGAATCCCAGACGGCTCTTTTCCCCCTTGGAAATTGACAAGCTGATCCTAAAATTTATCTGGAATCGTGTGGGACCCCGGGTGGCCAAAGCTCTCCTGAAAAAGAAGAGTGACGTAGGAGGCATCCACTTCCCCGTTTCAAAACTTACCCCAGAGTGACAGCAACTGAGGTGGTGCGCTGACTGCCAGGGAGAGGTACACGGGCCCATGGCATAGAACTGAAAGTCCAAAATAAACTCTGCTTACAGTCCGCTGACTTCCTTGGCAGTCGCCAGGACAATTCAGTGGCAGGGTGGTCTTTCCAACACGTGGTGCCAGGCCAAATGCACGTCCACGTGCAAAAGAACGGCGGTGGAGGCCAGCCTCACACTGCGTGCAGAAGCTAACTCAGAGTGGATCACAGACACACGCAAGAGCGGAAGCTGTCCACTGCTCAAAGCAAACTGGAGTCGATCGCTGTGCCCTTGGATCAGGCGAAGTTTCGGGGACAGGACCCCAAAAGCACAGGCAGCAAAAACGAGGCTTCGTCAATACCGAAAACGTCCCTCTTTCAAAGGACACCATCGAGAAGGTGAAAAGACAAAACAGGAGAAACTATTCGCAAATTACGTGTTTGGTAAGGGACTTGTACTAGAATAAATAAAAAACACCTACAACAACTTGACAAGGACGAACAATCCAGCTGAAAAATGGGCAAAGGGTCTGAAGAGACGTTTCCCAAGGGGGGACGTGAAGACACGCTCAGTGCACTAGCCGTCGGGGGCCGCAGACCAGAGCCACCACCGGTCAGGCTGCACCCTCGCAGGGACGGCGGTGGGGCCGAGACCGAGAACAGCAAGTGTGGGCGAGGAAGGGGAGAAACGGGCACCCTCGCCTGGCTGGTAGGAAGGGAAAACGGAGCAGCCACTTGGGAAAACGGCTTCTCGAAAGGGCAAAATGGAAATGCCGCGTGACCCGGGAGCCCCATTCCTACCTGCCTTCTCGAGAGAAGTGAACACACACGTGCAAAGAAAATGCACAGATAACTTTCACAGCGGCGTTACTCGTTGGAGCCCAGACCTGGAAACCACCGAATGTCCACCGGCTGATGAGGGAAGGAAAAAAATGAGGCCTCTCCGTGCAGCGGAGTGTGACTTCTGCCACGAAGGAAAGGCATTCTGCCGCGTGCTGCCACGCAGACGAGCCGGAAACACGCTGCGCGAAGGAGGCCGGACTCGGGAGGCCGCGGGCCGTGGGGCTCCCTGTCTGTGAGGCTGACTGTGGGTCGCCAGGGGCTGGGGAGGGAAGTGGAGAGCGACTGCTCGGGGCTGTGGGGTTTTTTTAAGGGCGACACAAGTGTCCTCAAGTTGATGGCCTGTTGGTGGGACACTGTGCATATACTGACACCCAGCCAGCTACGCGTTTTAAATGGGTTGTGCGTTGCAATCCACCGCTCAGAGAATAAGCTTTCTCCCCTTTGAAGCTATTTGATCACAGTCGTTTTTTTTGTTTTTGTTTTTGTCTTTTGTCCTTTTAGGGCCGCACCCGCGGCATATGGAGGTTCCCAGGCTAGGGGTCTAACAGGAGCTGTAGCCGCCGGCCTACACCACAGCCACAGCAACGCGAGATCCAGGTCGTTTCTGCGACCTACACCACAGCTCACGGCAACGCCGGATCCTTATCCCACTGAGCAAGGCCAGGGATCAAACCCGCAAACTCACGCATCCTAGTCGGATTCGTTTACTGCTGAGCCACGACGGGAACTCCTGCAGTAAGTTTTGAAATTAGGAAATGTGAGTCCTCCAACTTTGTTCTTTTTAAAGAGTATTTTGGCTCTTCTGGGTACTTTGTATTTCTGTATGAATTTTAAGGTCAGCCTACCAGTTTCTGCAAAAAAACCCCAAGAAGCCATCTGGTGTTGGTGGGGGCGCCAGCGGGAAACGGGAGCGCGTGGCCGCAGCAGGGTGGCGCTGCGCCGGCTGGCCCGCCCGCCACCCGAGCTCTGCCCCTCGCAGCGACGCCCCGTTGTGCGCCTGCTCCAAGTATCAGCGGCCCGGCTTGGAAGCGGCATCTGGCGCCTCCCACCCGTTCTGCTGGACAAAGGACGCCCTGGACCCACGTCCTGCGTTCGGGAGGTGGGGGACAGATGGCACCGCGGGGTGCGGGCGGGAGACGCAAGAAGCGGCGTTGTCCGGGTGCGGGTGCGGGGAGGGGCTGAGGCCGGCGGCCTTCCCGCGATGGGTCAGCACAGGGCCAGGGACTGGCTGGCCGCTCACACCAGCACAGGGCCGGCGGGGACGTTCTCGCAGGTCCAAGAGAGCCTGGAGCTTCGGTTCCTCACTTACGACGCGGTCACCTCCCACGACAGCCCCAAGAGCTCCTCCTGGAGCCGCGGCACCGACTTAGCTACAAGCCGGGGGCAGAGCTGGCCCTGCAGCTGCGGAGGGACCAGGAGGCTGGTCGGAGCCCCAGCAGGTGCCTTGTGAACGTCGGCATCGCCGGGGCTCGGGATGGGACGCGAGGTGGCCGAGCGGGTCTGGCAGCCGGCACTCGCAGCCCCTCCGCCTCCTGGGCGCGGAAGACCCTCGCGTCTGTGTAGACCGGCCTCCCTTCGCTGACCGTGTTGCCTCAGCTCCGGGGCCATCCTGCCTAGAAAGCGCGTGGTCGTCAGTCTGGGGGCCTGTTGTCAGTGTGGCCCAGGGCGGGGCCTGGGGTCAGCTGGCCCCAGCCTGGTGGCCGGCCTTGGACACCCGGACGGCAGCCCTCCGTGGGGACTGCCACGTGTGCTGAGTCCCGGGAGCGACAGATGGAGGCCTGTGCCCGACCCTCCTGGCCCCCCAGGCGCCTCCCCCAAGACTCGAGTCTGTCCTTTTGGGGTGTAAACCACAGCCACGAGCCCGGTCGCGCTCCGTGAGTCCTGAGGCCCTTCTGGTGAATTCTCAGACCCGAGGGAGGTCTTGGCGGCCCCGAGCTCGCAGTGGGTGCCAGACGCGTGGCCAGACGCGCGGCCAGAGGGGCGTCCCTGCAGCCTCCCGGACGACGTGGGCGACCCCTCCTAGGTGGCTTTTTGCGGGCGCTGCTCTCTCTTCCCGCCTCAGCCCCCATTCCTCTGGGCCAGAGCTAGAGTCAGACCTGGGCACGCAGCCCTGGGTGACGTGGGCTCGGCTGCCCGGGGTGGCCGGTGGAAAAGGACAGCATGTGCGGGACCAGGTCTCGGTCAGCGTCGCCATCCTTGTCAGAAGCTCGAGGCCGGCATGTCCCCGAGGTTAGGGCGCCAGCCTGTCCCCGGCGGCCCCGAGGTGGGCCGTCCCCTGCCTTCGGATGAGGGCTGGCTCGGAGCCCACTGGCAATAAGCGATTCCGCCGCCGCCAGGAGCCCAGGCTCGGTCAGGACACTTTACAGAAGCAGCCCCTGGGATGGCGCCCCGGGCACCCACGAGGCTGTGCGGTGGCACCTTCGCATCCGAGGGCAAGAGACAGAGTGGGGCGGGGGTGCACTGGGCCCTGGGGCCCCAGGCGCCCGCCTTCTGCACCCAGACGGTGGCGTTTGGCCTCCGAACGGCATGTGGGCTGAACGTGCACAAAAGGAGCGGGACTCCGGCCGTGGGCGCAGGGCCCTCAGGGAGCGGGACTCCGGCCGTGGGCGCAGGGCCCTCAGGGAGCGGGACTCCGGCCGTGGGCGCAGGGCCCTCAGGGAGCGGGACTCCGGCCGGCCGGGGCCTTTCCCTGGGGCCGACTTTGGGCAGGAACCCGGTGCCAGTCCCTCGGGGCCCCTCGCGGCCGTGTTGGGCCAACAGCCCTGCCTTGCGGGGTCAGCGCCCGCTCGGCCGCTTTCACTGCCACCCTCCTCTTGGTTTCCAGTTCAGCCACGTGTTCCGTTATCATTGTTTAAACCCAGCACCCGGGTGTTAGGGGTGTCGGCGGAGCCCCCGGCCCCCGTGCTCAGCTGTCTCGAGCAGAGGAAACCGCCAGCCTTCGGCTGTCATCCTGGCGTCCACGTCTGTCTCTGGCGAGCCCAGCACCCTGGGGCGGGGGGCCCCGGGCTCAGGTATATAGGTCCGCGGGCGATGGGCAGCTCCCGGTGCAGCTGTTCCTGGGGGCGGCGTGTCACCGTGGGCGCGTCTTGTCAAGAGGGGACAGGCCTGAGGTGCCAGTGGGCAGCAGGGCTGCCCTGCGTGGGGCCAAGAGGCAAGCGCGTTCCCGGCCACGCGAGCGGGTGGCGCTCCCAAAGAACGGAGACGCGTGACCTTCTCTGTCCCTGAGCCGGAGGAGCAGGTCGCTCGGCTGTGTTTGTCTATGGTATCTTTTGCTAGGAGATATTTTTAGTTTTTACATGGTTAAATCTGTCGGGTTTCCTGTTATGTTCGCTGCAAGCATTTTTCCCAGTTCGGAGGCAACTGTGTTTTCAAACATAACTGGTCAAAGCCCACGGTTTGCGAGACGTGTTTCTAGGTGGTTGCTCACTGTGGTTCTTTCCACCGTTAGAAGTTTCCGATTCGCCTCTTGTCAAGTCCGTCCGCCTCTCGCTTTGTGCCTTCTGGGCTGGGCGGGTTGGGGCGTCCCGCAAGCCACCTCCTTTCTTTTCCTCCCACCTTTGGATCAAAGGCGACGCACAGTCAGGCTGGTGGGGACGCAGTGTGGGGGCTGCAGGTCGAGGCTGGCTGGGCACGCGGATCGGTCAGAGCCCCGGGGGCCCGGGACGCACCCCCCCTGCTGGCCGCTGGGGCGAGAGCTGGGCGGGAGGCCGGGAGGGTCTGCGGCGTCCGGCGCTTCCGCGGGCAGCCCGGCAGCAGCTTCAGCTCTTCGGGCGGCCTCAGAGTCTCGCCTGGGACTTGCCCTCGCGGGGCGTCCTTCCTGAGTGAGGCCGGGGGCTGAGTGTCAGAGCCACGCCGTCCGGCTTGCACGACCTCCCGTCTGCGGCAGGAACGGGGACAGCCGCCCCCCAAAGCTCAACAGTGCGAACCGCCGCCCTTCAAGCAGCTGGTTCTGAACCCTGACAGCGTGGCCTGGCTCGGCCGTGGCCCTTCCGCTGGTCCAGGCAGGGCCGCCACGCCCCCGTGCCCCCTGACCCTGACCTCGGGCGCTTTCCCTGCTGGAAGTTACTCGCAAGCTCATCTCTGTTCAGAGAGCTGGAAACCAGCACCCTTCCTGCCCGGAGGAGCCTCAGCGGGTTTGCGGCCACATGGCCGCGGCACAGCAGGCCCAGGCCAAGGGGGGCTGTGACAGCGGTCTGAGGCTCTGCCCTCTGCTCCCCGTGTCCTGTCTCTGCCTACAGGGGCCAGGGGAGTTTCTGTCTTCCGCATCCGAGCCCTGTCCCCTGCAGGGTTGGCGCTGCTGCCACTGCAGCCACAGGCCTGCGAGGGGGAGGCCGGGGGACAGTCCCCATGTCCCTGCCTGGAGGCCGTGAGGACTGGGCCTCAGACAATGGGGCCTTAGGGGCCACGGCACAGTGGTGACACTCTGCTAACCGGAATGAAGCGCGGGGGGCGGGCTGGTGCTCAGAACCGCACCCTAGCCAGGGGTTTGGATCCTGAGCTCAAGTCCCGGGCAGAGAGTTAAGAGTGGCCCGTCACGGCCAAGAGGACCTTCGCTGGCTGCGGCTCTGGGCTGATGTGCCCCCAGAGGAGACTCAGCGGGACCCCGAGTCCGGGACCCTCCCCAGGTCCCGCGAAGCAGGGCGATGAGCGAGCAGAGCAGCCCCTCCTCGCCTCCGTCGCGATGGGTCTGGCCCCGCCAGGTTGGAGGCCCCGCCTGAGGGCTGCTGATGTGGCTGCCCAGCGAGCGGTGCGGATTCTCCCCGCGCTCGCCCCCTGCTGCGCGACCCGCAGTTAGAGTCGGCCGCAGCCTGTCCGCCGGAGGCGCACCAGCCTGATCTGGGGAAAGAAGGTTTGCAAGACGCGTCCTTCGTCCTTCATGCTGGCGGGAGGTGGGCTGTGTGGGACGGAGTCTGCAGGTTCTAGACCTGCGGGGGCGGGGGGACACTTGTGGGTTAAACCCTTGGGGGTGTACGTGGTTACAAGGGATTTGGGGCTTGATATTTTTAGCTCAAGAATCTGTAAGTGTCTCGCATTTTTTCTCAGCTGGCTGACTGCACCCAGGGCCTGATAATCATCCACTGGCTGAGGGTGAGATGCTGGAAAGCGGACTTCCCATCACGGCGCAGCGGAAACGGATCCGACTGGGAACCGTGAGGTTGCAGGTTTGATCCCTGGCCTTGCTCAGTGGGTTAAGGATGCGGCGTTGCCGTGAGCTGTGGTGTAGGTTGCAGACGCGGCTCAGATCCCGCGTTGCTGTGGCTGTGGCGTCGGCTGGCGGCTGTAGCTCCAATCTGACCCCTAGCCTGGGAACGACCTTATAATGCGAGTGTGGCCCTAAAAAGACAAAAAAAAAGGCAGTGTAAATGATGTGGTCTTCTTTTAAAAGACAGTGTTTTATTCTGACTGACAGAATCCTCGTGCATTGCCCAGTCACGTCAGGCCTGGCTGGACGCTTTGGAAGGTGGGGCTGTTTCAGGCCTGTGCTTAGTTCTGGGTTTTGGTCTTTATTCTGGCGCGTGATTCTTATTCCTAACCCCTGGCCTTTCCGGGTCTTGCTTGACCACCCAAGGTGCCCAGTGAGGTCTGTCTGCTCAACCGCACTGTCACCTCAGCCCTGCGCGGTGGCTGGTTTCTCCGTCTCGGCTCCCGGCCCCACAGCAGCCACTTCCGGTGGGGACAAAAGCTGTCCCTGAACAGCCCCAGCCGACCCCGGCCGGAACGGAAGGCAACCCCCACGCACGCTTACCGTGAGCTGGTGGCTTACAGTAGGAAATGTGTGTTTGGTCTTTGTCCTTGTTCCTAACACAGAGCTCTGAGAACTTCCTGCCATGAGCAGTAAAAGTGTCTTTTGTTATATCAGTGGGTAACTTTAGAAACAATTGCAGGGTGGTGTCTGGTTGCCAGGGGAGCCAGCCACGTGATTAGAGGCTGGAACTTTCAGTCTGGGGACGAGAGAGGCTGGAGTTCTAACCGGTGACCAGTGGTCAATGGTTTAATCAATCACACCCACGCGACGAAACTTTCGTAAACCCCGACGGCCGGGACGTGCGTCTGCGGCCGGGCAGGGCCCTTAACTGCATTGGGACAGAAGTTACCGTCTGTGGGACCTGGTCCGGCATCTTCCTCTGGCTGTTGGTCTGTGTCCTTTGCCGTCCTTTGTGATTAACTGGAAACATCCCGAGTGAACTGGTTTTCTGAGTTCTTTGAGATGTGCTTGCAAATCACTCAGAGTCAAGGTCGGGGTCCTCAGAACCGCCAGCGTATCTGCGGTCGACCGGAAGCACAGGTGACAACCCGTTCTCGTGACTGGGGTCTGGGGAGGGCGGCGGTCTGGTCAGAATTGAGCTGAAGTGTAGGGTAGCCAGCTCGTGTGGGAGAGAAGCCCCCGTGGGTGTCGGATTTGCATTTCTGTGCCCTCACCGCACGCGGCCCCGTCCCGTCCGGCCCCGGCCCTGCAGTTACAGCCCCAGACTCCGACCTCTGCCCCTTTTGCCCCTTCTGTTTGGCTCTGGCTTTCTGGACCCTGGAAGGGAAACCCAAGGAACAAACCAGGGCAAACAAGGGACTCACCTCGTGTCCTTTCCTTTCTCAAGGGTGGCAGCCCTACACTGCTTGTTTTTTTTTTGTCTTTTTGCCTTTTCTAGGGCCGCACCCGCGGCATATGGAGGTTCCCAGGCTAGGGGTCTAACAGGAGCTGTAGCCGCCGGCCTTCGCCACAGCCACAGCCACGCGGGATCCGAGCCGCGTCTGCGACCAACACCACAGCTCACGGCAACGCCGGATCCTTAACCCACTGAGCAAGGCCAGGGATCGAACCCGCAACCTCACGGTTCCTAGTCGGATTCGTTAACCACTGAGCCACAACGGGAACTCCCCTACACTGCTCGTTGCTCAAGTCCTGTAACTAATTGCCTCATAGTTTGCCCAGCGCTATAGTTGTTTATGGCCGGAGACGTATAAAGCATGGCTGGAATCTACATTCTTCATCAGATGTTCTTTCTGGGACGGCTTGCGTTTATGTCAGCCCCGAGCCATTCCCAGGCCGGTGAGGGAGCCGCTAGAGTCACGCCCATTAAAGTAAAAACTCAGGAAGCTTGTCTTCTATTACCACTGTGACAATATTTTTGCAGCTGGAGAAAAGAAAAATGCGATATAGAGACGGCAAAGGGGGAACATACAGTGTCACTCTTTGCAGACGGCGGGATTAAATCCTGAGAAAATCGAAGAGGATCCATTTAAATGCTGTCACACACAGTGTTTCAAATACAGTGTCTGGGACAAAAACGACATCATCGTCAGCCTCGTTTATGCAGCGACAACCACCTGTCAGCAGAGGGATGGTGAGAGGAAAGAGCCGTGGACTGTGGCACTGGAAAAGCGAAGATGCCCAGGAACAAAGCCGAGGAGGAACACGAGATCCAGAGGAAGGAGACGAAAATTCCACTGAGGGTTGTCCTCGGGGTTGCGTGAGCGCAAGTCAGGCCACGTTCTGGGGCTGGCGGACTCAGTATCACAAAGACGACACCTCTGCTCGTTTGGATGGGCCCTACAGCCAGGATGTCCTTCGCGTGCCGGGTCACCCGTTTCAGCAGAGCCCACGGAAGCAAAAGACTGGCAACATCACACGGGGCCAGCAGGCTGGCGAAACGAGCTGTGGTGTGGACAGCGGGGTGGAGCCCAGCCAGCTCTTCGGGCGCCAGGGACCAGCTCCAAGGCTGCCGGCTGCGTGAACAAATCAAGATGCCAAGGGTGTCGTCCTCCGTCGTGAAACGCGTCTGTGTGGTTTTGTGCATTTGAAATAGTTCGGCTTTAAGTAAGAGAAAAACTGGGAGCCCGATGTCAACGAATGGGGGTTTGCCTTTCTCCCGAGGCTTGGAGGATGAGGTCCCAGCCGTGGCTCGTGCCCAGCAGGGGCCTCCTCCCGCCGGTCTGCTCTCTGTGGCCGGTTGGCCTTTCTCCGTAGGCTTGTTGTCTCGTGGTTGCAAAAAGGCTGCCGGGTCTCCAGCCCTTGGGGCCGGGCTCAAGCCCAGAGGAAAGGGGGTGCGGAAGGCAGTGCCAGCCGCACGGGCCCCCCTTCCATTGGAAAAGCGTGCTCTCGGGGGGCGTTGCTTATGTCTCACGGGCCAGAACTGAGGTCACGGCTGCTCCTGGCTGCAGGGGAGGCAGGGAAACTCAACGAGCTCGGGGACCGTGTAACGCAGAAAGGAGGCCAAGCCCTGGGCGTCGCCATGCTGGCCGCACCTAGAATGTCTTCAGAGGGACACCAGGCGAATCGGTCACGTCCTTGACTCTGCAGAGCAGACAGGGTGACTGCAGTGGCAGGCCTTCCTCTGTTCTGTGAATTTAATCCTCTGCGCGTTTATTACCCACACAATAAGGAAAAGAAATATAATTTTCAAAAAAGAAACCAGTAACCAAAGGATGGCTTTTAAAATGCCATATTCAGGGAGTTCCCGTTGTGGCTCAGTGGTAACGAACCCGGCTAGTATCCATGAGGACTCTGGTTCGATCCCTGGCCTCAATCAGTGGGTCAGGATCCGGTGTTGCTGAGAGCTGTGGTGTAGGTTGCAGATGCGGCTCGGATCTGTGTTGCTATGGCTGTGGTGCAGGCTGGCGGCTACAGCTCCGATTAAACCCCTAGCCTGGGAACTTTAACGTGCAGCTCTAAAAAGACTGGAAAAAAAAAAAAGAAAGAAAGAGAAAAAAAACCCTCCATATTCAGAAACTTTTAAAATAACTTTTGGACTGAAGAGGAATCGATAAGGAAAATGACAAAATGCTTAGAATTGAACAATATGGGTGGTTTTACAAAAAGGTTAAATTTGTAGGACATGTTTAAAACAGTGTTAGAACAATTGCATGGTTTTGAATAGCTTATCTACAAATAAGAAAGATGAAAAAAATGAACTAAGTTAAGGATCTATAAAAATAGCCCAGAATGAATCCAAAGAAATAAAGAAGACGGAAGGAAATAATAAAAACATAAATCAAGCGGGAACCAAACAGAAAGTGGGAAGGACGACAGAGGCGAGCCTGGCACTCAGGCCCCTTTACTTCAGGAGCGATTAAGGGAAAAAGAGGAAAACAGGACAGAAGACAAAGTGGGGAAGTGACTGTGCGCATAAGATCACTGTTTTTAAACGCAGGAGAACTTTTTTTAAAAGTATACATTGGTAAGTTTGAAAGCCTAGGCTAAATGCACAGGTGCCTAGAAAATTAAAAACACTGAAATGCAAACGAAAAGAGAAAACTGCAAAAGTTTAATAATTGTTTAAAAAATTGAAAGAGTAAATAAAGGTCTCTCACAGGGCATTTATACACCCACGTTCACAACCACAGGCACGCTCACACACTTTCCAAAGCCTCTAACCCAGCAGTTAACACAGGTTAGGGCTACAAAACCCTCAGGGGACAGATAACCCGTATGACGCAGAAGTTGTTCCAGAAAAAGAGAAACAGAGGGAAAATGGTCCCACCCACTTTATGAGGCTAATATAGTTATTTTTATTTGTCTTTTTAGGGCTGCCCCTGAGGCACATGGAAGTCCCCAGGCTAGGGGTTCAAGCAGAGCTGCAGCCGCCGGCCTACACCACAGCCACAGCAACGCAGGATCCGAGCAGCGTCTGCAACCTACACCACAGCTCACAGCAACGCCGGATCCTTAACCCACTGAGTGAGGCCAGGGATCGAACACATGTCCTCATGGATCCTAGTCGTGTTTGTTACCACTGAACCACTATGAGAACTCCAGTTTTTTGTTTTTTTCAAAAAGAAGCACCTGAGAAGCAGATTCTAATCTGCTTTATTTCGAGTGTTCGCCCACTAAAACCCAGTGGTATGTTAGGGTCATACAAAGTTCCTGTCGGAAATAGAAAGACAGAGCTCAAATCCGAAATCTTAACACAGCAATTCAGATTACAGAGGAAAAGAAGCAGGAGTTCCCACTGTGGCTCAGTGGTTAAGGACCTGACGGCTGCCTCTGTGAGGATGCGGGTTCAGTCATTCTCACAGCTGCTGTCCAATATTATTCTGGAAATCTGGCTGATGCACTAAGACAAGAAAAAGAAATCAGTAGTTTAGGAGCTAGACGAAGGAAGACCAAATTGTATTATTTCATCTTTTCAAATTATATGTTCACTTACATGGAAATGCCAAAAAAATCAACAGATTAACTCTTAGTACTAATCAGAGTTCAGCAGGGTTGTCCAACACAAAAGTCGACAGTATTCCTTTAAGTCACTAAAAATTACGGACATAACATGAAAGATGTTATTTTCAAAAAGAACAAAAATTATGATATATTCGGAAATTATCCTGGAATCCACAAGTCCTTTATTGAGAAAAAAAGAAAAAAACCCTGAAATATCTTTCCAAGCCTTAACAGGAAATGGGAGCAGGAGTTCTGGCTGTGGCGCGCCGAGGCCGGCCGGGTCTGGGTTCAGTCTCCGGCCCAGCACGGGGGGTTGACACTGCGGTGTTGCCGCAGCCGCAGCGCAGAGCTGCTCCCCGGCCTGGGCGCTCCGTGCGCTGGGGGGCGGCCAAAAGAGAGCAAAGAAAACTGGAGCGGATGACACCTTCCTGCCGTGCGTTGCTGAGGCCAGGCCACGAGGCCCGCGCTGCCTCGCCCCCAGCTGCGGCCCCCTGACTTCCTGCGGGCCCGGGGGCAGCGGGGCAGGCCTCTGCCCTCAGCACCCGCGGGTCCCGCTGGCCCCCGCGCCTGCCCCCGGGGGCTGGGCTCTGGTCCCCCAGGCCGAGGCGTGCAGACCTGGCCTCCCCAAGGCGGGCCCCCCACAGCGGCTTTGCGGCTCCCGGGACAGGACGCCCTGGCCCCTCTGCCGCACACAGCGGGTCACAGGTCGGTGGGCCGTGCTGCTGTTCTCTGCTCAGTCCCCCGTGGCCGGAGCTCCTGAGACAGCCATCCGGGTGGTGACCGGGCCTGCCTGGGTTCTCCCAGACCACTGGGCCAGGAAGGCCGGGGCGTGCTGAAGCTTGCCCACTGCTGCCTGGCTCAGCCGGGCTGCTTTGCGCGCACGTTTGTGTGTGTGTGTGTGTGTGCGCGCGCGCGCACGCGTGCGCATGTTGGAGGGGTGCCTGGACCCTGCAGGAGACCTGAAGTCAGCTGCTCCTGAGCCTGGGACCTCCAGGGGGACTTGGAGGGGACAGGCCAGAGGTGCTCCCTGCTGCCTAGCCACCCGGACCCTGGGCTGGCTGCACAGCACCGGGCCAGACCCCAAACTTCGCTGGAAAGCCGGTGCCGGCCACGGGCCCTGGCCTTGGCTGAGGGCTCTCCCTGCCGCAGCTGGGGACGCGGGATCTGACTGGGCTCGGGGCGAGAGGTGAAGGTGTTTCGGGCCCTGGGAAGGCCAGAGGGGCGAGGGCTTCTCGGTCATGCAGACACGGCCTGGGCCGGGGCGGCCTGGAGGAGATGTGGGGCTGGGGTGGAGCGAGCCGGGGCTGTGTGAACCCGGAGCGGAGAGCGAGGGGGGCGGCAGGTCACAGAAGTGGCCACGCCTGAGCTCGGACGGCTCCAACCTTGCCCGGTGCTGCCCGCGGGCCCTCAGCACCTTCACTTCCCGGGTCAAAGCCTAAGTCCTCCAGGGGAAGGCGGACACGGGACGGGAGCAAAGAGCAGAGCAGGCGGACGGGGAGGGCCTGAAGGGAACCTGGGTTTGATCCTGGGCACTGGAGAGCTGAGGCCGACCCTCAAGCGGGGGTGGGCCCTGTGGCCGCGGGTTGGCGGCCAGGATGGCCGGAGGGGTGGTGCGGGAACAGAGTGGGGGGGGCCTGCCTGGGGGATGGAGCGGGGGGAGGGCTCCCCCAGGTTCTGGGGACAAGTGCCTCTGAAGGCGACGGAGAGATGGGCGGGCACGCCTGTCAGGCTCAGAAGGAGCCCGGCTGGGGGCAGAGAGCCAGGCCCCCGCACACAGTGGAGATGGGAGCGCGGGCCCCTGAGGGCCGCCCAGGAGCGGGTGTCAGGTCCCAGGGACAGAGAAGAGGCTAGGCGGGTGCTCGGCGGGCAGAGGCGGGGGAAGGCCGTGGGCCGGGGGGCGCTAAGCGAGCCCGGGAGCTGGTGAGCATCACGAGTCCTTATTTCATTTTAGGGCCGCGCCCGCGGCATACGGAGGTTCCCAGGCTAGGGGTCTAACAGGAGCTGTAGCCGCTGGCCTTCGCCACAGCCACAGCAACGCGGGATCCGAGCCGCGTCTGCAACCCACACCACAGCTCACGGCAACGCTGGATCCTTAACCCACTGAGCAAGGCCAGGGATCGAACCCGCAACCTCATGGTTCCTAGTCGGAGTCCTTAACCACTGCGCCACGACGGGAGCTCCGACGAGTCCTTATTTCTGGAAATCTGCCTAATGACTCAGAGGCGACAGGGAAGGGTGGGCACGGAGGCTCCGCGCAGAATCGCCTCTGGTCTGGAGGCCGTCTTAACTCACGCCAGCCTTGCAGCCCCTTCCTGCCCCTCGAGGCTCACCTGGGCCCGCCCCCACCTCCTCCCGCCCCGTCATCCCGGACCCTGCGCGCGGGTGTGTCCAGCGCCCACCCTGCGCCGGGGCTGCGGCGGGAGCGGGGAGGAACCCGAGTGCTGCTGGGAAGCCGCCTTGGGGCCCGCCAGCCCTGGACCTGGTCCCCAGGGCCCAGTCCCTCCCCGGGCGGGCAGCCCCTTTCCTCCCGGACCCCACGCTCTGTGCGCTCTGCGCGCTCCGCCCAGCTCCCCCTGCTCCTTGCGGACGGCCAGACCCAAGCCCCGGGGGGGGGCAGAGGACGGCGCTTCCCCAGCTCGCGCAGGACGCGGGCACCGGTGAGGGAGCGAAGGCAGGCATGCAGGCAGAGCCGAAGGGACACCAGCCGCATCAAGGCTCACGCCCGGACCTCCCACCCCAAGCCCTGCCACTCCCTGCCCCCGTTCTCCTTTTGCTTCCTGCCAGCGACAGGCTCCCGGACTCGGCAGTGTCCGCCCCCGCTGGCTGCCACCTGGCCCCGTCACCCTGCCCCCGGACCACCCCCAACCCGTGTCACCCTCCTAGGGTCAGCGGATACCATCCCCACCCCCACCCCCCCCAGCGCGCCGCAGACCCACGCCAGAGGTGGCCACGACCTGGGATCTACCTCCTCCCAGGGGCACCCTCAGCCCCGTTCCCTCCGCCCCCTGCCGGTGGCGCCCGGCCTCGCAGGAATGCGCGCGCGGCCGGGGCGCGGGCCCAGGGCGGGCGCTGGAGCGCAGCCGGGAGCCGGGCCCGCCGCGACACGCCGGGGACGCCGCTGCGCACCGAGGCGCATTGTGCCGCCGCCCGGCGCCCCGCGCCGCCCCGTCCAGCCAGGCAGCCGCGGCGTCCCCTGGCCCGGGCAGGGGTGTGGGGGTCAGGGTCCTGTCCCCCCGCCCCCGCCCGGCCAGGGCCGAGCGCCCGGTGGCGGCGCAGGAGTCTGCGGGTCCCCGCCGGGCCGGCCGCTGTGCGGGGATGCACCGGGCCGCAGCGTGGAAGGCTCCTGACTCCGTGCGACCCGAGCGACCTTATCACCTGGGGCAAGGGCTTTCCTCAAGGACGCATTCCTGCTCCTAAGGGACCATGCCCTGTCACCTGCTCCAGGAGCGTCCCTGGCAGCCCCTTCTCAGCTCCCCTGCCCCGGTGCAGGCGCCCAGGGCTTGCCCTTCCCCATGTCCCCAGAGGGGGGTGCCCCGTTGGGAGAGAACACCCCAGACGCCTGGCAGTCCCGTGACCAGCAGGAGTTGGGGACAAGGGCTGACCCGGGGGTGGCGGTGTGCCCGCATCGGGTCGCGGGGAGCAGAGCCCCCGCAGTCCGGGAAGGCGCACTGGAAGTGTCCCCTGGAGCCGCCAGTGACTCTGAGCCGAGCCCTGCCCTGCCTCAGGAGCTTGAGCTCCTTCTCGGTGGCTGGGGGGCCACGTGGCCGAGGAGGAAGGGCCAGTCCCGGCCGCCCAGCCCCCGCCGGCCTCTGGGCGGGCGCTAATTACTGCGATGAACTGCCCGCGGATGAGGAGAGGCGGCCACGGCTGAGGTGGCAGAGCCAGCTGTCCTGCCTCTCAGCACTCCTGCAGAGACCCTCCTGCCCCGGCTGCCACTTGGGCTTTCGAGACTCTGCCCCCCGCCCCCAGTCCAGGCTCAGAGGTGGCCGTTTGCCCTAGGGTCTAGGGTGCCTAATGGCGCTGGAACACGGGGAGGCGACCCACTGTGTGCAGTGAGTGGCAGCTGTCAGCTGCTCGGGGCTGTGGGGAGGGGCAGGAAGCCACCACGTTCGGGGTTGGGGGGCCCCCGCATCAGCGCTGGCTCCTTTGTGGTCAAGGGCGAGGCCAGCACATCCTGGGGTCTCCAGGCGGGTCCGCTGCGGTGGGGCAGGGGTGGAGGTGAGCAGGGCAAGGGCAGCTGGCAGCGGGCTGCAGCCCCCAGGCTGGGGGCAGGGGTGGCGTTGCAGAGTCACAGGCTGAAGGAGGGGAGCAGAGCTGGGGACCGGCGCCCGGCCGGCAGGACTTCCTTGGGGCCCGGGACCTGGGGTTCAGAGCCTGGGGGGCAGGGACGTGAGACCCGCCCCCGTCCCGCTCCCAGCGCCCCCCGTGGCCGGCTGGCAAGGCCCGGGCGCGCCGGCTCCCTGGAGTTGGCAAGGATCAAAGGGCGGAAAGCCGTCCTACGCCCTCGCCCACTGAGACAGGAATCCGTGGCCCCAGGGGACGGAATCCGCAGCCACATTCCGGGTGCCCCGGTCGCCGCAGGGCGAGGGTGGGGCGGGGCTGCAGCGCCAAGGCTGGCACCAGGGGGCGTGGGAACGCGGCCTCCGCCGGCACCTGGGCAGGCGGCACCCTCTGCCGGCCCGGGCCGGGCCTTTCCCTCTGTGCTCCCTGCGGGCCTCCGCGGGGCAGGAGGGGGTCCCCCTCACCGTCCGGGGGAGACACAGCCTTGACCCCCACAGGCGCCCTGTGCTTGCAGACCCCGCCCGGGCGCCGACGGGGCTTTGGGGGCCAGAGGGTATCCGCGGGCCGCCCTGGTGGGGGCCACGCTGAGTGACGGGATCCTGGCACACTCAGACGAGCTCGCACACGCACGCACTCAGCCTGCGGCGACTTGCTCTCTGGCAGGAAGGCGGCCTCGCCTGTCCCGGTTGCAGCCCCAGAAGCTTCTGGGGAGGGTGTGTCCCTTGCTGGCTGGAGCGGGGCTGAAGTGTCATGCGGACCCCACGCCCTGGGCACAAGGCCACCGACCAGCCAGCCGAGGGGCAGCCCCTGGGTGGGGACGGAGCCTCCGCGGAGGGGGCAGAGACCGGCCCGGCTCTGTCCAGGCGTCGACCCTGCCCTGTTGAAGCATTGCCCGCCCACCCCGCTTTGCAGCCGGAGAAGTGGAGGTCCAGACGGGTCAGCTGGCTTTCCCAGAGTCGCAGAGCAAGGTGGAAGCAAGGGGGCCGATCTAAGGGGGACTTGGAGAAAACTTGGGGACCCAAGCCTCACTCTCCCAAGAGTCAGGGAGGGCAGCACCCCGGTCTCCGGCTTCAGCTTCCTCACCTGGCAGAGCCTCGAGAAACCCGGAAGGCACCGGTCAGCAGCCAGTCTCTTCAGCCCCCGGCCGCAGTCCCCGCTCCCAGGTGGAGGCTCTGAGGTACGCAGACCCCACAGCCGAAACGTGGCGCCCCCTGGTGGCCACCAGTGGCATAGGTGTCTTCTGTCCTCGCAGGTGAGCCATGGGACAGCCTTTGCCCAGCCGGGGAGAAAGGACCTGGAAGGGGGCGTGCAGGCACGTGGGGGCCACAGGGCTGCGGCTGCCGGGCCACAGCCACGTCCCTTGGGGCTGGTCCATGCAGGGGAAGCTGCGAACGCCAGGTCGGGAGCTTGGAGCAGATCAGGGCTGAGGGTGGCTGCCCCCGGAGGATGGCCACAGCGAGCAGGCACAGGGGCGGGGTCCGCTGGGTGAGGGGGGCGGCCCCAGCCCTGGGGGTTGCAGAGGTCCCAGGGGCGCCCCGCGGCGTCCAGGCTGGGAGAAGTGCTGGCCAGCCCTAGGCCGTGGGGGGGCTGCAGGCCACACCCGAGTGCCAGGTCACCTCAGCAGGCCGCTTCCTGTCCCTCCACCCTAGGAGGCCAGCTTGATCCCAACGTCCCCAAGGCGGCCACCAGCGCCCTGGCCTGGGAGGCCCACAGTGTCTAAGTGGAACTTCGAGGAGCGAGTGGGCCTCCCTGCTCCGGCCCGGGGTCGGGCCTCGAGCACTGTGGTGCTGCTCCTGGTCAGAGCCGGCAGGCGTGACTTCAGGGGCTGAGAAATCGGGGCCTGGGACCCAGGTCGTCCACCGGCCCCCAAACCCTAGGGGAGAAGTCGCGGAGACGAGCCCTGAAGGGCTGGGGTCACAGGGACGGACGGTCCGGGCCAGGCCGTGGGCCCCTCTGACTTTTGGATACAGGGCCGAGCTAGGGTTCAAGGACAACACCTGTCTGGTCTCTGGGCACAAGGCCAAGGCACAGATCTTGGCTTTAGCCTGTCCCCGCCCCAAGCAGCGCTGGGAGGGCAGTGGGGTGCGGGCGGGGCAGGCACCAGGGCCCTGGGTGGCGAGAGGCGCTTGGCTCTGGTCTCTCCTCAGGGCGTTCCCAACACCCCCCGGAGGGGCGCCTTGCGCCCCACGACTTCCGGTTCCAGTGGTGACAGCCCCCTTGCATGCCACCAGCTCCCAGCACATGTGCCCAGAGGACCCTGCTCCCTGCGACCAGTCAGTCCTAGGCCTGCGGTGAGTGCCCGTCCTCGGCGGCCAGCGCCATCAGCATTGGGGCTGCGTATGGCTGGCTCCCTTCCAGGGCTCCGCTGTCACCTGAGCCCTGGGGGACCTGCTGGCCTGGGGATGAGCTGGGCTGAGTGTCTGTGCCCGAGACACAGGCCCACACTCCCCAGGATCTGGGCCTGCCACCCAACGCTGGACCCGCAGACGGCAAAGTGCTCCTTGGTGCGCTGACCGGGAGGGTGGGGGGCTGGGCAAACCCGTGGGGACCCAACACGCCCAGGGGACCCGCCTGCTGCATCTGCACAACTCCCCACTGGAAGTGGCCAGCGCACGCGTGTGTAGGCACACAAATACACACTTCTGCGGGCACACGGACACAAGCGCACACGCACACGTGCATGTGTGAGCCAAACCAAAGGACGGGAGGGCGCTCCGTGACTGGGTCCTGCGGGCCTGATTCTCTCCCATGATACTTGCAACAAGCACCCCTTACTGAGGGTTCATCAGACACAGGTCCAGACACTGCTTCTGCACCAACCCCCGGAATCCTGACGAAACATTCTGTGATGATGGAAGGAACGCCCTTGGGGAAACCCAGGCACAGACCATCTGGTAACGTGCCCGGGGCGGGTTTCAGACCAGCTGTCGGGAGGCTGCGGAGTGGGGGGCCCCCGGACAGCAGACGGCTGCTGTCCAGCCGCATCTGGAGAAGCCGGCGCTCTGTGAGGACGCGTAGGTGCGTGCCCCGCCCCGTCGGAGAGTCCGCCCGCTCTCAGCGCCGGGTGAAGCCGGCCCAGGACAGAGGGGTCGCCGAGGCCGCCGGCTCCCCCGGGAATTCCAGACGCGTGTGTCAGCGCGCTGGGCTGGCCACATCTTCAGCCCCCTTGGCCTGTCGGCGGTTTGGCGCCAAGACCTGGATTCCCGAGGGGGCGGGGAGGCCCCTGGGCCTCGGGTGGGGTCGGCGGCCCACCCACCCCCGCACCCCCCGCACCCCCGGCGCAGCCCTGCCGGGATCCTGTCTCCCACCACCACCTCCCGGTTTCCGCCGCCAAGGGGTCTCCATCCCCCAGGGAAGGGGACGGTGTGTGTGTGTGTGTGTGTGTGTGTGTGTCACCGACTGGGGCAGCGAGGTTCTGGGAGGGAGGCCTGGGACACCGAGTCGCCGGCCCTGGTATCAGCCTGTGCGCCAGGAATTCTCACCGTCCTGCCCCGCAGACAGATGAGAACCTGGGGTCGGGGACGGGACGGTCCCCTAGGTCACGACAGCCAACTGTCTCTGTGCAAAGCTCTAGTGAATGGGCGGTGGCGTCTAGCACTTGGGTGCGAATTCCAATTATGGCCTGATTTTCGCTCGCGGAAATTGGGACCGGGGCAGTACCGACCTCACAGAGCGTGGAGCAAATAGAAGAGAGCACGGCGGACGCCACGCGCGCCCGGGATGGGTGTCCCGCCTGGGAACTTGTCGCGGCCCCCTCTGGCGCGCCTTCGTACGGGACGCGGGTCAGTGCTCGCCCCGCGCCTCTGTGCTGCCGGGCCTGGCACTCTCGGGGGCTGCCTGCAACTCCCTCCGCGCCTGCCCCTGGCGCGCCCGGCTTCGCCAGCGACCTCAACAGGCCCCGGCGCGCTCAGGCCCGCCGCACGGCGAGGGTGGGCGCGCGCCGCCGCCAGGCAGCCCCGCCGGCCTCGACCTGGGATCAGAGGCGCAGGGGAGGCTCGAGGGCAAGAGAGGGGACGGTCCGGGGGGGAGGGCGGGGACGGCAGAGGGGGGGCCGGGGAGGGGACGGCGGGGCGCGGCGGAAGGGGCTGGGGTGGCGGTGGGGGTCCGGTCTAGTCTGGACTGGCCAGGGAAGCCCTGGGTCCAGACGCGAGGAGAGGAGGGAGCAGAGGGTCCCGAGCTCCGCAAAGCGGGAGCGGCTCCCAGACGGCGGAGGCCGCCGCCCCCTCCGCCCCCGCCGGTGGCTGCCCCGCGCTTCCCCGTTGCCCTGGGCGCCGCACGGCCCTTTCACCGCGGGAAAAGGCAGAGTCTCGCTCTCGGAGCATCTGGCAGGGGTGGGGACAGGGGTCCCAGTGCACGGGGCGCCCAGGGCTGCTCCCCAGTTGCTGATGCGCAACGCTGGAGGCACTAGGGGGAGAATCAGGCCGAGGCGCCGGCCGAGCCCGCCTCCCCGCTCCGCTCCCCTGCGAGGCCCGCCGGGCGGGGACTCGGGACGGCGAGGCCGGGGCGGCGCCTGCGCACGCGCGGGAGGCCGCGCTGGAGGGAGGCCCGGTGGGCGCAGCGCCTGCAGCGGCCACCAGGCGGCGGGGCCGGGCCGGCGGAGCTGAACGGACCCAGTTCCCAAGGTCCGCCTGCCCCTTCGCGGGAGCCGCCTAGGTGGGATCACAGGTGGGGAGCCGGGCCCCTGACACCGCATCTCTTCTTGGAGCTTCTGTGCCAGGAGCGGCAGGTGGCGGCTGTTTGGGATCACCGGGTGGATGAAGCTTGGGGCCTCCCAGCCTGAAGCAGCCTGCTCAGGTGGTCTTTGTTTCCTCCGCGAAAATGGAGCGCGGGGGCGGGGGTGGACTCCTAGCTGCTGGTCCTCCCTGGCCCGGGGGGAGGCTGGGGGGTGGCGGAGCCAGGAGAGGGTCGTCTGGGACCAGGGACGCTGCCCTGAGCTGGGGGCTGCCTGGGGCTGGACAGCTGGAAGGGCCGCTCTGCAGAAGAGAGGGGGCGGGGAGCCCAGCCCACAGCGGTGCCCCCCGCCTTGTGTCCCAGCTCGGGGGCACTGAATTCAAGTAGGCTTCTCCCCTCTGCGGGGGCTGGAGTGATGCCAACCTCCAGCCCAGAGACCCCTCCCCAGACCCCTGCCCTTCCAGGGTCCAGCCCCTTGGAGGGAGGAGCAGGTCGCTGGGCACCGCTCTTCCAGCTGTGGGATTGCCTGAGCCCCGCCGCCGCTCCCTTCCGGCCGAGGCCTGCCCACCCGCTCCCCTCCCGCCCACCTCACTCCCACCCTTTGTCCCAGACATGAGGGAGGGCTAAGCCCCGAGGATCCAGCCGTTGGGGCTTTCTCCCTGGTTTCCCACTCACCAGGGCACAGCACCCGCAGTTGGAGTCAGCTCCCCAAGAGAAGAAAGTGGGGCTTGCAGGGAAAAGGGAGGGGCGGGTGGATGGGTGGATGGAGGAACGGGGCTGGAGGGTGAGGGGTGGATGCAGGGATTAGTGGGTAAATGGATGGATGCGTGAAAGACGGGGTTCAGTAGTAAACCACGATGTGAAAATCATTACACGATTCTTTTAACTGTGCCGGGTGTTTGAAAATATAATACAGCTTTGGGGAAATGTTTATAGACAAGCACTGTAACACACGCGCATACTGCTAAATAACTCATGAACTGAAGAAGAGATCATGATAGAAGTTTTTAAATACCTAGAACTGAATGATAATTTAAAAAAAACCCTGTGTACCCAGACTTGGGGGGGGCATCAAAACTTGTGCTTCTAGGAAATTGTTTCATGCACGGAGAAGAAGGAAGCTGCAGGGTTTGTAAGCTGCGCCCCCATCCTAGGAAGCTGGGGCCACATGCGGAGGGAATGGATGCAAAGGGGTGTGAGAGAAATATCTCCTTCTCAGTTATAGCAGGTGCTGCTTAACTGGGTGCCTTTGTCAAAGGCAGACCTTACACCTGAATGGGGTGAATTGCACTGGTTGCAAGTTATCCCTGAATTTTGTAAATTAAAGAAAAAGATGTTGAGGGAAAATACAGAAAAGGCCCAAAGTCAGTTGGAGAACAGAGATAGAAATAAGCTTGGAAATGTTTGAAATAGGAAGCAAAGGTGTGATGGAACATAAAGTTAGTTTCTTGAAAAAACCAGTGAAATAGACCCACTTCTGAGAAAAATAACCTAAAAAAGGTAAAGATAAAACCACAAATGAAACAAAATGGAGTTCCCGTTGTGGCTCAGTCGTAACAAAACAGGATCCATGAGGACGCGGGTTCAATCCCTGGCCTCACTCAGTGGGTTAAGGATCCGGTGTTGCTGTGAGCTGTGGTGCAGGCCGGCCGCTGCAGCTCCTGTTCTGCCCCTAGCCTGGGAACCTCCATATGCCGTGGGTGCAGTCCTAAAAAAGACCAAAAAAAAAAAAAAAATCAAAAAGAAGATACAATTTGAGATTTTAAAAGGTCATGGGGAGCCACTGACTGGCAGAAAGTGTTTGCAAAACCCACTATCAGTTGAAGGGCCTGTATTCAGAATATATCAAGAACCTCAGAACTCAACGGTAGGGGAACAAATAACCGGATTTAAAACTGGGCCAAAGATCTGCACAGAGCGCGAGAGGGTGTGGTGAGCACAGGCCGAGCGGGTCCCCACCCTCTGTCATTTGGCGAATGCAAATTGAAACCACAGCGCAGCCCCACCAGCCCCGCCGCCGCAAGGGCGGAAACCAGGTACGTGAATAAAATGCAGCAGCGCAGGCTGAGGGGGATGTGAAGCAGAAACGCTCACAGGCCCAGGTGAGAGCGCAGAGGGCGGCCGAGGAAGCCGAAGCCGCGGGCCTCCCGCCAGCCAGGACCCAGGATTTCCAGCCCCGCGCACTGACTCCAGAGGAATGAAAACAGGCGGGTGTTCACGCAAAAGGCTGTAAATGAATCTGCACAGCAGCTTCCTTTCTCTCTTTCTTTTTTTTGTCTTTTTGGCTTTTCTAGGGCCGCACCCACGGCATGTGGAGGTTCCCAGGCTAGGGGTCCAACAGGAGCTGTAGCCGCCGGCCTACGCCACAGCCACAGCCACGCGGGATCCGAGCTGCGTCTGCGACCTACACCACGGCTCACGGCAACGCCGGATCCTGAACCCACTGAGCAAGGCCAGGGGTCGAACCCGCAACCTCATGGTTCCTAGTCTGATTCTTTAACCACTGAGCCACGATGGAAACTCTGCAGCCTTCTTTCTTTTCTTCGTCTTCCGTTTTTTTTTGGCTTCTTAGAGGCATATGGAGCGGCTAGGGTTCGAATCAGAGCTACAGCTGCCGGCCTACACCACAGCCACAGCTATGAGGGATGTGAGCAGCATCTGCGACCTACACCACAGCCACAGCAACGCCAGATCCTTAACCCGCTGAGCGAGGCCAGGGATCGAACCCGCATCCTAACCTGCTGAGCACATCAGGAACTCCCAGCAGCTTTATTTCGGATGATCAAACACTGGAAACAAAGCAGAGGTCCCCCGGCCGAGGAGGTGCTGACACCCGAGGCCACAGGTGCCAAGAGGCAGGGGCTTCCCCTGTGCCAAGCGGGGGGTCTCTTCTCTGCGGGGAGGGCCCCGGACCCCCAAGGCTCTGCACCTCTGGAAAACGCAAAACCAGAGAGGGGGAGACAGGGCCGTGGCCTCAGGCTGGGCAGGAGGGCCCCGAGGCCGCCCCAGGGACGCGCGGGACAGAGCTGTGCAGACCATGACCCCAGGGGACGCACGGCCGTGCGCCTTTGTCAGAACCGCCAGGACTGGACGTTGCAGCGTGAATTTCACGGTATGTCAATTTAAAACATTTTAAGTGTGAAAACACAATTTCAAAAAAGAGATTAATTAGTTCCCGTTGTGGCGCAGTGGGTAACGAATCCGACTAGGAACCATGAGTTTGCGGGTTCGATCCCTGGCCTCGCTCAGTGGGTTAAGGATCCCGCGTTGCCGTGAGCCGTGGTGTAGGTCGCAGACGCGGCTCGGATCCCGCGTTGCTGTGGCTGTGGCGTAGGCCGGCGGCTACAGCTCCTGTTAGACCCCTAGCCTGGGAGCCTCCGTATGTAGCGGGCGTGGCCCCCCAAAAAAAGAAAAAAAGAGATAGAGAGAGATTAATGAGAGGACTGTAGGAGTCCCCATCGCGGCACAGTGGTAAAGAATCTGACTACTAGCCATGAGGACGCAGGTTCGATCCCTGGCCTCGCTCAGTGGGTTAAGGATCCAACATGGCTATGAGCTGCAGTGCAGGTCACAGATGCAGCTCGGATCCCATGTTGCTGTGGCTGTGGCGTAGGCTGGCAGCTGCATCTCCTATTTGACCCCTAGTTTGGGAACCTCCATATGCTGCAGTTGCGGCCCTAAAAAGCAAAAAAAAAAAAAAAACAACCAAAAGAGAGAGAGAGAAATGACTGCAAACAATGCATGTCAGCATTTCTGAAAATTTAGATGAAGTGGACAAGTTATTAGAAAAATAGGGTGGGATGGAAGAAATACAAAGCTTGAACAGTCCTATGACTAGCAAATCAGTTGAAGCAATATCTCAAAGTCTCCCCAGGCAGATGCTTGGGGCTGGAAGGACCCGTTTCGCAAGTGAAGACGTGGACGAAGTCGGGGTCGGGGACCCAAAGCCAGGGTCAGCTCTCCTGACCACGTACAGGTGACTCTCACCCCCAGCCGGCCCGCGGGCTGGAGCTGTGGCCCAGGGCATGCCCGCTGTCTCCGGATGCTGACTTGGGGTTTCTGAGACTCAACCTGTTACCACAGATCCCAGCCTAAAGATGAGATAGGACACCGTGGAGGCTGAAGGTGACAGTAGCACTCACACTGCTAGAATGGCCTGTCACCTCTCCCAGCAAGAAAGCCCCAGGGCTGGACCGCCCCCACTGGGACCCAGCGAGGGCCTCAGCTCCGTGGGGGGGCGCACAGCCGCCAACAATACTGGAAGTTTCACAGTGGGGCTGGGACTTTTGCAGGATGAAGTTAGGGTGTAAGTTTCCTACACAGGCCCACGTGAACAGGACAGAGACGGCCACTTGCAGACCCGGCAGAATGGGCTGTCCCAGGAAATTGACCCCAAAGACCCCCAGTTAGGGAAGGAAGAAGTCAGACCACCTTTCTTGGCAGAGCTGGGCTTGCCTTTGTAGAAAACCCTGAAAGCACCTGTCAGGACTGCTGGATGAGGTCGGCTGTGCCGCAGGCCCCACGTCAGCCCAGGGTCAGCTGCGTCCCTTCTTGTCCGCCAACCGCGAGCAAAGTGAAGAGGAGGTCAGGGGCCAGGTCCATTTCCAGTGGCTTCAGAGAGGACAAACCACTTACTGGTAACTCTCACGAGGAGCTAAAAGCCTTGTGCGGTGCAGGATGCGCAAACGGCCGCTCGCGACCGCGACCGGGAGTCGCTGTGGTTCCAGAGTGATCGGCAAATTCACTGTGACGCCTCTCAGGGTCCTAGTGACTGTTTTTTGGCGGAAACAGAAGCACCCACCCCGAAAATGTTACGGAGCCCAGGGGAGCAACGCTCCGGGGCCAAGCTGGCCCTTCTCACCCCCTGCAGCCTGGTGGGCAGAGACCAAGGGAGGGGACAGGGACAAAGGGCAGTGTGCGGGAAGGGCAGGCTGGACTGGCGGGAGGCTCCATGCCAGCTCCCAGCGTCCCACCTCAGCCCCGCCTCTCAGGTCCCTGCTCTGAAGGGGGTGAGCCCAGAGATGCGAGCAGGCTGCCTGTCACGGGGAAATGGGTGGGGGGACG
>PVHT021183624.1:102038-151698 GCA_004024745.2 Catagonus wagneri | reverse complement strand
GGGGTGGAGGTGGGGGTGAAGCTGGGGTGGGGGATGGTGGGCGGGGCGGGGGTGATCCGAATGCTGCCTGAGCGTCACCCGCGCTCTGGGGCCCCCTGGTCAGGGCTCCTGAGTGTCCGTGTCCGAGGGTGTGTGTGTGTCCGCATGTGTGAGCACACGCGGGCACCGGCTTCTCTTGCGGGCGTGTGAGTCTCGCTGGCCCAGGCAGGCAAGGGACTGACGGGGCGCGGTCATGAGGGGGCTGGAGGAGGCCGGTCCCGCTGGGCCCGGGTCCCCCGAGCCCCAGGAGGAGGCTTCAGCCTGGGCAGGTGACCCACCAAGGGAGTGACAGCAGGACACGGGGCGGCTCTGCCTCTGGACTTTCTGAGGTGGGGGGGCCCCGCCATGGCTTCACACAGTGTGCCCAGGGCCCCCTTCCCTCGGGCTCCTCTCCACGCCCTGAGCAAAGCCCCTTCAGTGGGTGGGCTGCACGCCGCCGGTCACCCTGCGAGGGCAGCCGCAGGCCTGGGCCTCCCCCTGGGCCTCACGGGCCCTCCCCCTGCCCCCGGCGTGTCCCCGGCGTGCCCCCGGCGTGCCCCCGGCTGGCCTCGGGAGGCCGGCCTAGCTCAGGCCCCAGGGCTGCTGCGGTGCTTCCCGGATGGTGGCGCGCTTGGGGGACGGGCCGGCCACGACGCCTGCGGGGGCTCGCGGACGTGGGGGTGCCCTCCTGGGACCCCTGGAGGCTGTGATCCCCTGCTGGAGGGGTGGGCCCTGCCCGGGCAGTGCACACAGCAGGTGTTTAATAAATGCTGACTGGTTGAACTGCTGGCCAGACCAGCCCTTTGGAGTTCCCTCGTCCCCAACCAGCAGCCGACACCCGGGGTGTTACCCAAACTGCCACAAACTGCGGTTGGCTGGAGCCCCGACGCCGGGCAGAGGAAACCGGACCGCTTCCTGCGCAGCGGGCAGGGTTGTTTTTCCTCGCCGGCTGCGCTGCTGTCTGGGGAGGTGTCGCCCGGCGGGGGAGGGGAGCCCTGCCCCACCCCCAGCTCCGCCAGGTCACTTCTGCTTCTTACCTCGCGGCGGAGGGTGGCAAGTGGGGAGGCCCCGTGTCCCTGCGCGGCCACAGCCCAGGGGGCAGACTCCCCCCACCCCCTCCGCAGCTTTGGGGCTTCCCCTGGGCCGAGAGGCAGCGCGCGTCCCCACCCCACCCTGGGGCCTCTGAGCAGTTCCTAGAAGGGGCCTGGGTGCTGCCCGGCGCCTTCTCTCTGCAGGGGAGGCGCTGTTCAGCGTCCCCGCCGCCCCCAACCCGCGCCAGCAGCGCCCCCACCCCAGCTGTGAGCCTGAGACTGTCCCCAGAAAGGCCCAGTCGATGCTGCTGAGGGGCAGACCCGCCCCGGGGTCCCCTGGGCGAAGGTGAGACTGGGGAACAAAACAAAACAACAAAGTCCTTCTCTCCCAGAATACAAGTGCGCATATGGCTGGTCAGTGTGCCGCGCAGCAGAGCTTGGCAGGGCGATGTAAATCAACTATAATAAAAATAAATTAAAACAAAAAAGGGCTTTCTCTGCCCAGGCTGCCAAATACCTTCCTGTTTTGGTTTTTGTTTTGTCTTTTTAGGGCCACACCTGCGGCACAAGGAGGTTCCCAGACTAGGGGTCAAATCAGAGCTACAGCTGCCGGCCTACGCCACAGCCACAGCAACGCGGGATCCTTAACCCACTGAGTGAGGCCAGGGATCGAACCTGCGTCCTCATGGTGCCAGTTAAGTTCACTTCCGCTGAGACGCGACGGGAACCCCGTCCTGCACATCCTTTTAGTAACTTCACGGTTTTTCTGTCTCACTCAGCTGGTGCATGTATTTAAAGCCACCTCTGTCCTGCCCTGGAGGTGTGGCCTTCGGTTCCCGCCAGCGCTGGGGACAGCCGGGCCACGCAGGTCCCTCCGCCTTCCTGCAGAGGCAGGCTGGTCCCGGCAGCGAGCAGCCCCCGTGGCCGTGCGGGAGGACAAAGCCTCTGTCACAACTTCAGTTTCCACCTCCGCCCTCCCGAGAGCCGCTCTCGCCATCCAGGGGCTGGAAGGGGCTTCTGAGAAAAGGTCCCACTCGCGGGGCCCACAGCGTGGGTGGGCTCCAGGGCCAAAGTGAGTGGGATTCGAACCCAGCGCTCCCGGGCTCACGGAGCAGAGGGACAGACAGAGACGGAGCGACGGCCTGTTACACGAGCAGGGTTTGCCGTGACCGTGGCCCCGTCCTAGGTCTGGAAACCAGTGGTGCCCCCAGCAATCCCTGGTGAAAGTGGACCCCCAGGAAGCACCCCAAATGCGGCGAGACCTTTTCTCCTGAAGAGTCGATGGATCTTTCCAGAAACTCCGGAACGGAGGATAAGGTTATCTGCCATCTTTGGCTCCCCAGGAAGAGCGACCTTCTGTCGGTGGAGACGGGGTGCCGCAGGGCTGCCGGCGCTGGCGGCCAGAGCCACCTGGCTCCACATTTCTCCATGGGGCCCTGCCTCCCAGGCTCGGGGGGGTGGGTCTCCTGGTGTCTCCAGGGCTGGTGCGGCCTCTCCACTGGGGCCCCTTCCCACCGGCTCCCCTCCTGCCTCTCCCCCAAGCCCCCTCCCAGCTCCTCAGGTCTCTGAGCTCCCCTCCCCCAGATCAATCCCCTTTTCTCAGCTGAGGGCAGTGTCACCACCGGCCTGGCCAGAGTGCCCCCAACCCTGCCTGGGACTGGCCTATGCCAGGTGAGGCGGGGAAGCTGGTGACCACATGTGCCCGAGAGCTCCTGACCCCAGTTCCAAGTACCCAGCATCGGTCAGCACAGCCGAAACCGAGACCACATTCCCCAGCCACTCTGCGGCAAACGGGGCCACGGGGCAGCACCCCTGAGGACTCAGGGCCAGGAGGTCGGGAGGGCGTTCTGGGACCTCTCCTCAAATGGGAAGGCCCCACCGCCCTCAACTTTCTTCCTCCCCGACATCTGGAATGCAGATGTGAAGGCTGGTGAACAAGCAGCCGTTTTTGACCAAGAGACAGGCCCTGGTTTCCAAGGCCGCTGAGGCTGCCAGGCCAGTCCTGAGGCAGGGAAAACCCAGGCATTCGGCTTGGTTGTCCCGGCTTCCTGCAGGGATGGGCAGCCTGCACTGGGCTGACCCGGGCCACGTGGTAACTTCTGAAACCGTGACCCATGACTCGCTCTCCGAGAGGGCCCGGCCAGAGGAACGTGGGCGGGCAACGGGTTTCAGAATCACCAAGCTCTCGGGGTGACAGCTTCCGAAAAGCCCCTTTCCACTCCCGCCTCTCCTCTCACGGGGAAGCCGCCCCGAAGGCCCGTCCGGTGGCTGGGCCTGGGGAACTCCGGCTCTCTGAGTCCTGTGGAAAGGCCCAGAAGCCCCTGCCTCCCCTCCCCAGCCCCTGTGCAGTGAGTCAGCATCACTAAGGCTGAAAGGTGGGGGAGGGTGGCCCACGCCCCGCTCCATGACGAGGGCAGAGGCCAGGAGCCAGGAGAGCCTGGCAGGCTTACCGGAGGGAGAACAGAGCTTGTGCCGGCCCACGGCACCAGGTGCCCCACGAAGAGGCGCGGGGAAGCGGGGCTCCCTCCGGGCACGCGGCGCCTGGCGATGGAGAGAAATCTGCACCGTAATAACACCTGCAAAGAGACAGACCACAGCCGGTCCCCACAGAGGCAGGGCGAGTGATTCGTCACTTTGGGGGCAATTTGAGTATCTGACAGCTGTGGGTGACGGAGACACGGGGGAGGTACGAAAACCCACGGGTTCCACACAGCCCTGCTCGCCGCAGCGCGACCCACGGCAGCCAAGGGGGAAGGCGACCCACGCGCCCACGGAAGGGTGAGGACACGCAGAGGCGGTCCGTCCGCCCAGCGGGATGAGAGGCCTGAGGAGTGAAGTTCCGACACCCGCTCCAGCCTGGGTGGGGCCCGAGGGCCTCGGGCTGCCGTAGGGGGCCGGGCACCAAGGGCAGCCCTGGGTGGTTCTTCTCTGAGGCCCCAGCGGCCAGAGTCCTGGACAGAAGGAGGGGGGGCGCTGGGGCGGGGCAGCCAGTGTTCGTGGGGACAGAGGTTCGGTTTGGGGAGAGAAAGCTCTGGAGAAGGAAGGGTAGTGGTTCTGGTCAGAGCGCAGAGAGAGTGCGCTTATTGTCACCAGGCCGTTACCTGCCACTGGTTACAGTGGTTGAGTTGAAGGCTATGTATACGGCAATGGCCGTCTCCGAGACCTGCAGGGAGGGAGAGTGACCTTGGCGACCTCTGCCCACGGTGCGGGGAGCGGTGAGGGAAGGCTGGCCACTCGGCCGGGCCCACACACGTGGAGGCACCTGCGGCTGCAAAGCCAGCCCTTAGCAGACCCAGGAAGGTGGCAGTCCCGGGACCAGGAGTGGAGGTTCGACTCCAGGACGGTGGCCAGGGGGCGGGCGAGCCCACCTCAGCTCCCCTGATCCTCACTGTCAGGGGGGCGGCCAGGGTCATCCGCCGGGGAGGAGGGGCAGGCATGCTGTCCCACGGGGTCCCTGCACCCGAAATCTGCCCCGCACCTGCCAGGGCTGAGAACGCCTCCCTGTTCTGGGAACCGGGTGACAGGAGACGTAAAGGGCCCGGAAGGACGCGTCCGGCAGGCCAGGCACGCGCGCCGCGACCTCCTCCCACCCTGCTCCGGGCGGCAGGAAGTAAACGTCCCGTTAAAGGGCTGGGGGCGCTGCTTTCTGCAGAGACCTAGAGTCGTGACATCCAGCAGGTGCCGCGGGCCGGCACCCGGTGTGAAGAGCCTGCTGGAACCCGCTCCCGGGACAACGGGCTGGCTGTCGGTGGCTGAGGGGCCTGCAGGGTGCGCCTTTAGCGGTGGCGAGGAGCGTGAGCCCACTGCCCGCCTCCTACGTGTGACTGCGCGGCCCGTGTAAAATGCAGTGTCCACGGAGCCCGAGACCACGGCGGTGACAGTGCAGACAGATGGGCCGCGGGGAAACCCGTCCAGCCCAGTGGGAGCGGGGCCCACAGAAGCCATCGGCCTCGTCTCGAGGGGCCCCCGGGCGCTTTGTCCAAAGGGGCTCCGGGTCCCCCTCTCTCCTGCGTGGAATGCACTCAGCGTTCAGGAAAACACCCGGAGCCCTGACCCCACGGCACCCCCAGCTCGCTCCCAGAGCCCCCCAGGGGCCCAGCCTTTCCTCCCAGACCCAAGAGGAGGATTCAGGAGCTCCCGTTGTGGCTCAGTGGGTTAAGAACCAGACTAGTATCCACGAGCATGTGGGTTCAATCCCTGGCCTCGCTCGGGATTGCTGTGGCTGGGGTGCAAGCCAGCGGGTGCAGCTCCAATTTGACCCCTAGCCTGGAAACTTCCGTATGCCGCAGGTGTGGCCCTAAAAAATAAAAGGACCCAGCTGACCTAACCGCCCTCCGCCCAGCCCAGCAGCCATGGCACAGACGCGACAGTGGCCTGAGCTTCCCGCCTGAGCCCCTCAACTGGGGCTGGGGGAGCCCTGGGGTAGGCAGACCCCTCCCCGAGTGGGGCGCAGAGGGGGGCGGGTCCCGGGGGGAGCTGTCCCTCGCCCTCCCGGCCTGCTGCGAGTTCGACCGCTGCTGAGCGGAGCCTCGGTTCCACCTGCCGCTCTGGGCTGGAGCCCTCGGCGGGCAGTGACACCCCCAGCAGCGGCCTGGGGTGGACGCCGTGGCCCCCAGGCGGGTGTTTCGGGAAGGCCGAGGCGAGCCCTGTGCTCAGACCCCAGCCGCTGGACCAGCGGCCTGAGTGCAAGTGCAGGGTGGCGGCTGTTCTCCCCGCCCGCCGGGGCCTGGACGCGCCGGGCACCGCAGCCCCAAACGCCCCCCATCCCTGCTGCTGTGCCGGCACCAAGGCTCGCAAATGTGGGTGGGCCCTGCCCCTGCCCCTGCCCCTGCCCCTGCCCCTGCCCTGGGCTGAGGAGGAACCGGGCTTAAAGGTGTCTCCTCAGGTGGCGGATGCAGGGATGGCGGCCACGGTGCCTCTTCTCAGCCCGAAGCCCGGAACTGGCCGAGTGGTCAGCCTGGGCGGGTCACCTGCTGCCCCGAGCATCTTCTGAGGATACGGTCTGTGCTATAGCCTGGGGTCTTGCCAGCCACAGAGAGACGCCCAGCCACTCTGGCTGGCGTGGACACGGCCCCTTGCAGAGAAACCCATCTGTGAAGCCCCCTGGCCCAGCTCGGCTCAGCTCTGGGGGCTCAGAGGCAGCACCAAGGGCGGCGTGCTGGGCCTTCCTGCAGGGGGACCACACCCCCGGACAGGAAATGGCTGGGCGCTGGGGCCCCAGTGGGCAGTGCCGGGCTGCGCCCTGTGCCCTATGGGTTTCCTGGGGAGGCCACAGCCTCTCGGAGGCGGCCCTGCCCTGTGCCCGCCAGCCCGCGTGGGGCTGTGCCAGGCCAAAGCCCGAGGAGCTGGAGTCTGCCTCCCGAGGGTACCTGCCGCGGGTGCCCAGCTGTGTATCTGGGGACTGGTCCCACGCCGGCACAGGAAGGTCCCAGCGACGGCTGTCGGCACATTGTCAGAGCCACGAGGGGACGTGGGAGGGGCATGTTTCTGCCCCCAGGAAGGTGATTAGGCTACAGTCTCACCGCGGCGAGGTGACGCCCCAGCCAGCTTGGCCAACCCTGGCCTCGCTCTGCCTGCGGTTAGGGACTTCTGCAGCAAACGTCCCGCGCCTGCTACTTCCTGAAAGCTCTCAGCCGCACTGCGGCGCCACGGGAGCGGGGGGCAGGCGGCCAGCAGCGCCCAGGCGCGGGGAGCAGCCGGCGTGGGGGCCCGAAGTCAGATTTGTCGGCAAAAAGGTAGGGCCTGGGGAGGAGCTCAACCTGGTGTCCTTCGCCGAGAGAGACCGCGGGGCACCAGGGCCACGGCGCAGGGGGAGGGCAGGAGGGTGGGGGGGGGGCTCATCCTTCAGATCCTCTGCGCCCCGAGATCTCCTCCTGCCGAGACCCCCAGCGGCAGGTACAGGCGGGGAGACAGGCGCTGCGGCTGTCTCCTCCGGGAAGCCCTCCCGGCCCCGTGCGTCCCAGGCGCCCCGTGCGCGTGGCTGAGTCTCTCTGGGGCCTGGCGGGTGGGCTCAGAAGCGCCTGCTGCCGCGGCCCCAGGTGCTGGCCGGGCCCGGGGAACGTGGCCGTGAGGAGGGACAGCGGGACAGACGGTCTCTGCTGCGGTGGGCGGCAGCCTGGGCACGGGGCACGGGGGCCGGCTGCTGAGGACGGCTCTTCCCGGCATCTCAGTGCACGGACTGTGACAAGAAGAGGCTTCAGGGACCCTGCGGGTATGGGGGGGGGCAGAGACACCTCGGGCGGGGTTCGACCTCTCAGCAGCCAGAAAAACGCGGGTGCATCACAGAGTCTCTGCTTAAGTGGGAGGGGGTTCCCGTGGAGGCTCACCCGTTAACGAACTTGACTAGCATCCGTGAGGACGCAGGTTCGATCCCTGGCCTCACTCAGTGGGTCAAGGATCCGGCGTTGCCGTGAGCTGTGGTGTGGGTCGCAGACATGGCTCGGATCCCGCGTGGCTGTGGCTGTGGCGTAGGCCGGCGGCTACAGCTCCTGTTAGACCCCTAGCCTGGGAACCTCCCTACGCTGCGGGTGCGGCCCTAAAAGGACAAAAAAGAAAAAAAGGCGGGGGAAGAAGCCTGGTTGCCCCGTGCCCCCTGCGCTGGTGAAGCAGAGGCCCTGGTTCAGCTGCCTGAGGACACGGGCACTCAGGCGCTGCTGGAGCCACCAGCTCTGCCGCCTCTCCCCCGGGGTTCACCCCCCGCAGAGGCGGCCGTGAGGTCACAGATCTGGGTCTGAGGAGGCGGCAGAGAGACTGAAAGTAACTCAAAAGGTCCAGCAGCGGCGAGCCGGTTACAGCCGTCTGCGGGGTTTTACTGGGTCGCAGTGAAAGCACAGTCGGGGACGATGGGGGCGCCGGGCCTGGTCCGTGCTGGCGGAGCGGCACCACGGCTACGAGCCGAGCAAGACCGAGCCGGACGAGCCAGCGGCCTCGGGGCTTTTGGGCCTGTTTGAAAAGGTCTGCAGCAAAAAGATTTTAAAGAGTTTAAAAAGATTTTTAAAAGTTTACAAAAGATTTTAAAAAGTTTAAGAAGATTTTAAGGATGGGGGCGCACACGGCAAAGCCAGGGCGTGGAGCCTGGGGACAGCGCTGCAGGCCAGGCCACCTCCGGGTGCCCCCATGGTAGTGCTTCCCTCATCCAGAAAACGGGCCTGTTTTAGGACATTAAATGGACAGACTCAACAGAAACAATCCATGACCTGTGCTGGGGGTCAAAGCGCTGTCCTCGGCCGAGGACAGCAGCCCGAAGCCGGCTTCCCGGACCACCCCGAGGAGCAGCTCCCGAGAAGCAGGGTTTCAGCACAGGTTTCTGTCTCGTGGGAACAAGGAACGGCAAGCAGGGCGGGCTCCCTCCTTGGAGGTTTCAAACACCCAGACCGGCGCGTCCCCAGCGAGTCAGCGCGGCCTGGGCACCTGCAGGCAGCATCGTCGGTGCCCGGCCGGCCTGAGTCCCGGGGAGGGAGGCGTTTGGTCTTTGTTTTGAACACGGACGGGCTTCACCGCTGGTCAGGGCGCCCTAATAGGGCATTCCTGTTGTGGCACAGCGGAAGCGAATCTGACTAGGAACCATGAGGTGTGGGTTCGATCCCTGGCCTCGCTCAGTGGGTTACGGATCCGGCATTGCCGTGAGCTGTGGTGTAGGTCGCAGACGCGGCTCGGATCCCGCGTTGCTGTGGCTGTGGTGCAGGCCGGCGGCTGCAGCTCTGATTCGACCCTGAGCCTGGGAACCTCCATATGCTGCAGGTGCGGCCCTAAAAAGCCAAAAAATAAACAAGCACAGCTGCTGGACGGCGCGACATGATGACATGACGGGCCACAGACGGGCTGCTTTGGTCAGTAGAACGGTCACCCTAACTCGGGCATGAGCCGGGACCACCTGCCCGCGTTTGGACATTTCTTCCGTAAAAGTAAACGGCAAAGTGTCTGCTGGCGAGCGTGGCGGCGGGGCGGCTGTCAAGGGGCTTCGGGCTGACCCCGGCTGCCCAGCCCACAGCCTGTGGCCATAGCAGTCCCCCCGCCCCCCAGGCTGGCGTCGCGGCCTGGCAGGCTTGTCCTTCCCAAGGCCTCCGCCAGGCCTGCCGCTGCACCCATCTCGAAGCCGAGACCACCTCTGGGGTGCCTCAAGTTGCTGGGCCACGGGGGAGGCAGGAAGGGTGGCTGCTGTCGCGGAGGACACAGAGGCCGCTCATCACCCTGAACACCCGGCCTCTAGAGGACCGGAGGGGACCCAGGCCCACCTGCCCCAGCCGCCGGCCGGGATGGGCCCCGGGCACCCGGGCTGCTGGAGGGGGAGCGGAGGGGCGTGGTCCACTGCCACCTGGCCAGGGCACAGCCGCCCGTGCTGAGGACAACACAGGACTCAAGGGGGCTGGGCAGACCGGAGCGCTTCCCCCACCCGGGCCGCTCGGCCGCAGGGGGAGGGGCCCGCGGGAGCTTGGACGCAAGGGGAGCAGAAAGTGGCCGCGGGGTCCAGGAAGACCCGGGGGGGAGGCCGGAACCGTGTGTCCGGCGGGCAGAAGGCGGCTGGGACGAAGGCCGAGGACGGGACGAGCAAGAAGAGCAACAGGCTGAGAGTCTGGAGCGGGAGCCTGGGCCGGGCGGCCCGCGTCGGGAGGGGGGGACCGCACCCGGGGGACCTGCAGCCCTCTCCGCCCCCCAGCCCCCGGCCGCTCCGGCCTGGGCCTCGCGCCGGCCCTGCCGGTTCCTTCAGCACCACCACCCCTGCCCAGCCCCGTCAGTCCAGGCGGGCGGTTGGCCCTGATGGTCAGAGACATGGCCCTGAACGTGGCCCTGAGCGCTGTGCACTGCGTGGGCTGCTCGGGGTGGGGGGCAGGCGCCGCAGGTCCCCCACCCTGGCCAGCGCGCCCTCCAGACAGGCCTCCAGGCCCTTGAAGGTCTCACCCTGGGCTGGGGGGGGCACGCGATGTCAGTTAAGTCACTTCCTCTGGCCTTTGCAGAAATGACTTCCAGAGACAGCGGCCCCTCTGTGCTCCTGGCCGGGCGTCCCCAGGGACGGGTCGCCCTCCCGCAGTCTAGGATCTCTGTTGGCCCCGGTGCGGCTGGCGGTGCCCCTCCCAGGCTCCCAGGGCTCCCAGGTGGGCGGGCACCCCCCCCCCCACGGCTCCGGTGACCCCCCCTCTCCCTCGGGCTCACCCCTCCCTCACCACCTGAGCTGACGCGGCCACAGACCCAGGCGCCCTGCTGGCCCCACTGGGTGACGGCCCCCGGCGCCTGGGACCCTCTTCTCAGAGGGCAGAGTGCCTTGCAGGCAGCAGGACGTGGCCGGTGGCCCCCCCCGGGGGGGGGGTGTCAGTTTTGAGAGGCTAACCTCATTGGAGGTGACCTTTCTGGGTTCTTGCTCGTCCCGGCATGACACCTGTGCTTGTATTTTCGAGGTCTGACTTACAAACGCTTTCGAAGTCAAGTTCTGCAGTTCAGGTAAACGCCTCTGCTTCCTGTTATCTGCGGCTGGTGCAAGGCGCCCTGCGCAAGGAGGGCCGGGCGGGGGCCGCGCGGGGGACGGGGGCGGGGCTTGGAGGCCGGTCGCTCCGCCCCTGGCCCCGCCCCCAGACCCCGCTCTGGCCGCTGAGACGTGCGATGCGAGGGAGCTCCTGTTACACAGGGGCCTCTGGCGAGGGAAGGAGGCGGCGAGGTGCGCCTGCCGCCCCGTCACCGGGACGCCGTGGGCACTCTGCCGAGGTCTTGGTCCCTTTCACGGAGCCACGTTTGTGCACTTTGAATCTCAGGTATCTTTCATCAGGAAAATTCCTGGAAAGGATCTTACCCCCTTGGAAAGTTAAACAATTTGGGAGTTCCCTGTGCTCAGTGGGTTGTCACTGCTGTGGCGTGGGTTCGATCCCTGGCCTAGGCATTTTGCATGCTGAGGGTGTAGCCAAAAAAAAAGGTTAACCACCTTGAAGATTTTTTGAGACTTGGTGCGGAATTGTGCTCATTTCTGCTCTGGTCATTCTCTCGCCAACCCTAAGGATTAAATTTCTTTGTTTTGCCCACCTGCTAGCAGCAAAAGACCGCCGTTTGGGTGTTTATGTTCTCATTTCTGTGATTATGTAAGTGGCGGTGTTTTCCCGATTTTTTAAGTGCCGTTTTTTGTTCTGTGAATGACCGGCTCAGGGGCTTTGACACCTCTTAGTTCTGTTGATTGTAGTCCTCTACGTATGTGGTCTTTTTAGGGCCGCACCCACGGCATGTGGAGGCTCCCAGGCCAGGGTTCGAATCGGAACTACAGCGGCCGGCCTGCGCCACAGCCACAGCAACGCCAGATCCGAGCCGCGTCTGCGACCTACACCACAGCTCACGGCAACGCCGGATCCTTAACCCACTGAGCTAAGCGGGGGATGGAACCTGTGTCCTCATGGATACTAGTCAGATTCGTTTCTGCTGTGCCACGAGGGGAACTCCAGTTCTCTCCATATTAAGTCCCGCCGTCAAGTCCCACAGGATAAATCCAAGACTTGGCGCATAACAAATGCCCCAGCCGCTTGTCTCCTGACTTAATCTGTGACTTGGTCTGATTTCCCTAAAGCAGTCCCAACCCGCTCTTCCTCCAGGTCCCTTTAAACTCTCGGAGCAAACTTCCCAAAAGGAGCGAGATGGGAGGCGCTGCAGCCCTGCCCTGAGCCCGGAGCCGGAGCCGCAGACATGCCAGGTGACGGCCGCCCCGGGCTCCTTGACTCTGCAGAGGGAGGGAGCCTGTGAGAGCCTGCCTACGGTGCCCTTGGCTCCTAACAGGGATGGTTATTTCAAAATTTGGCAAAAGTAGAGTTGTCGAAATCAAAACGCACTCGGAAACAGTCCAGCCAGAGGCTGTCTATCAAGACGAGGGGCAGGGCCCACTTCTTAGGTCTCCTGAAGTGCTAGAAAACCCGGGCTCCCGGGTCCCCCTGGGCCTCGGATCCCGCCCGCCTGCTGTGAGGGACCCAGGGCAGGGCCTCCTCCCCCGCCCCTGGGGACCGGGGACAGCCGGGGCCCTCCGCGGGCCGGGGTGGGGGGCAGGCTCTCCCCATCCGCTCAGCTCGGTGCAGCGCGGCTCTCGCTGGGCCTGGCCACCCGCTCGCGCCCCTGTTCACATGCAGAAGGGGAGCGCAGGTCCAGGGCGCTCAGGCAGTGGGTAGGGACCCGGAGGAGGGACCGGTGGGTGCTGTCAGACCCAGCCACCGCGTGCCGGAGTGGAAGAGCAGAAACAGGAACCCCGAGGGGTGCCGCTGGGAACGGAGAACAGCAGCTGCCGGCGAAACAGCAGGGCTTCCTCAAAAACGCGAAAGACCAGCATCTCGGGGTTCCGCAATCCCGCCGCCGAGCGCACGGACTGAAGAAGTGACCCAGGCCTGGAAGAGATGTTTGCACACGCCGGTCACGGCAGCCCTGCTCCCGAAGGCCAGCACGTGGAAGCAGCCCAAACGCCCACCACGGAAGGACGGCGACACCCTCGTGGGCTCTTTATCCTGCAGCCTGGGAAAGGAGGACCCTCTGACACAGGCCACGGTAAGGGCCTGGGGCCAAATCCAAGCCGCAGCTGCCACCTGTGACGCGGCTGTGGCGACGCCGGATCCTTTGACCTGGGCCGGGGATCGAACCGCACCTCCACAGCCACCCGAGCTGCTGCAGTTGGACCCTTAACCCACCGTGTTCGTGGAGGGAACTCACATACTTCGTGAGCCCTAACAGAGGCGCTGGAGGAGAGGGCTGGGGCGTGAGGGTCCAGCGGGCTAGAGTCTCAGTTTTACAAGATGGGAAAGCTCTAGAGACGCGACGGTTGCCACACAGCGCGAACAAACTTAATGCCACGGAACAGCACGTGGTTAAGCGGGCAACCTTCGTGCTACCTGCATTTTTATCACCACTTTAAAAATGGGGAGAACAGCTGAGCGGCCCCACAGGACGCCATGGCTGAGTGGCGGGGCCCAGCGGTCTGACCGCCACACGACGCGCCGTCAGTGAGGAGCCATCGGGTCCCGCCTCCCGCCGTCTCCGCCTTGCCCCTGTTTCTGAACAAGTCACCTGCCAGGGACAAAGCCATCGACCAGGCCTGGACACCAGGGCCGGGTGCCTCGGGAGGGCCCGCGTGGCCTGCGGGAGCCTGGACCACCGGCCCGGCCCGGCGACGTCCGCACTGGGGCTTGAGAGGTTTCCTCGCCCCCTGGCCGTCCTCGAGGGACGGTCACACGGTCTTCAGGCCTGACTCTGAGCAAACACGGGAGGCCTCTGGGCCTGAAGTCTCCAGGCTGCAGGAGCAAGACCCACATTCTGCACTGTCACTGGGGCCACGCCAGGCCCGTCCGGCCGCTGCCCACACCCCCAGCCAGGCTGCTGACCTGTCCCTGCCAGAGGCCGCCGAAGGGCCTCCTGCCGACCTCGAGGGCCTCCGTCTACACCCGCCGTCAGTGCAGCGGGGCCGCCAGCACAGCCCTTGCGAGAGGGGCCTGAGTGCGACGGTATTTGGGGAGCAGCCAAGGCCAAGGCCAAGGCCGGGCACAGACTCTGGAAGGTGCACACGCCCCACGGCCACCTAGACACGCCTGTCCCATGTCAGGTCCCAGGGGCCCGGCGGGCGGGCCGGCGGGCCGGCAGCTCTGGGTGCCACTCAGGCAGTCAGGGCCGGGCCTCCGGGGGTGCGGGGACCCCGGGGAAGCGGGGTGGGGGTGGGGTGGCGGTGAGGACCCAGGAGAGTCAGGCTGGGGGTGCGGGGCGGGGGACACACTGCATCCCTTCCCCGGGTGGTGTGGTGTCACTCAGCCCGGACAGCACCCACACTGGAGCGTCCAAGGACCCTTGGGGCTCACCCCTACCTCGGGGCACTTTGTCCTGTGGCTCAGAATCTGTACAGCGTGGGCCCCCGGAAGTCCCCCAGGTGAGGACCAGCCTGGGCCTGGCCGGGGACTGCAGCCGGCCCTCCTCGCCTCCCGGGGAGCAGGGGCGGGGGGGGTACCCGTCGTCCCAGGGCGCTTGAAGGCGGCAGGTCACGGCTCTCTCCTGGGCCCCCCGTGACACGCAGACACGGGGCCTTGGAGGAGCGCCTGCAGCCAGGTGGGGTTCTTCTCAGGGGCAGGGACCCCACAGTTTGGGGAGCACCCTGGGGCTTCCATTTCCCGTGCGAGGCCACCAGCTGCCTCAGGCCCCACCACGACCCTGCCAGCCCAGTGGGGCACCTGCGGCGCGTAAGAGCTGGGCTGGGCTCCGAGAGCAGAGGGGCGGTGAGCGCGCAGGGGCCGGGAGAGCGCCTAGTGGCCGGGGTCGGGGGCACCCAGGCCCGTGGAACTCTGGAACCCTGGAACCCCAATGTCCTCTGGGCCGGGGCTTCATGCGAAGTCCCCGCGGTACTGGATCAGTGAGAGGCTACTGGGGACATTGCCAGGCCTGGGACGTCCAGGGCTTGTTTTATATTTACGGACCGAGGCGTTGTCCCAGTGACAGCAAGTGAGCCTTGGCTCCTGTGTGGATGCAGACACCTGTACCGGGGGCCCCAGTCCACTGCGAGGCGGGGCGGAAGCCAGCCCTGGAGTGGACCTGAGAACTCCCGCCCTCTGGCCGCCCGGGTGCGGTCCTCAGTAAGACCCCGCCAGGCGCCAGCTCACAGCCGCCACAAGGCACGCCAGAGAGCCGACGGGGGAGGGCGCGCCCTCCAAGCCTGCAGGTGTTGGGAGGGTCACGTGCAATGCGGCATCTGTGAGTTGGGTGCAGGTGAGGAAATCCGAGATGGGGCTAAAAGCGGAGAACCGGAGACTCAGAGAAAAGTGGCCAATGGAGGATTTAGAAACGAAGCCGCGACCTGTGACAGCAACACGCGGTGAACGAGTTAAAACCACAGATCAGACACAGGCGGGAGAGAACTCACAAACTGTGTTAGGCGCCCTTCGTTTGTCTGACCGGAGCCCGGGAGGCAAACGGGCCCCGGGCGGGTGGGCGGAAGGGGCCTCAGCTTCCCGGGCCCACGGGCACCGCGACGAGACGGCGGGTGGCAGCCGGACGCTTCAGACGCCGGAAGGCGGCCTCCTGGGGCCGGGCGAGACCGCATCCAGGAAACGGCCCCAGAACCGGGGAGGAGAGCGGGGCGGGTGGGCCGGTGCCGGGCCGGGGCCGCTCACGGGTCTCGCAAGGCAGAGAAGCGGCAGGGGCAGAGGGGGCGGGCAGGGCGGCCACGCGGGCAGCGGCGCGGACGGCGGCGCAGGGCCCCGGGCGACGGCGACAGCGGCAGAGCAACGATCACAGTAACGGTGACGCGGGGGCGGGTCGAGGGCCCCCCGACTAAATGACGGGCCGGAACCCCACGGGAGCCAGACGCGGGCCGTTAGAGCCACAGCGTCCCTGTGCTGGGCGTGGAGGTTTTGACGAGCGTCACACGCTGCTCACTATGCCCATTAGAACACCCAGGGCTGGAGCTCCCGTCGTGGCTCGGCGGTTAACGAACCCCACTGGTATCCCCGAGGACGCGGGTTCGGTCCCTGGCCTCATTCAGTGGGTTAAGACTCTGGCGTTGCTGTGGTGTAGCTCACAGATGCCGCCTGGACCTGGCATAGCTGTGGCTGTGGCGCAGGCCAGCGGCTATAGCTCTGACTGGACCCCTAGCCTGGGAACCTCCATATGCCACGGGCCCTAAAAAGCAAATAAATACATAAATAAAATTTTAAAAAGCTAACTAAATAAACTCAATAAATCCAAAAGATACAACCACAAACCAAGTGGCTTAAGCCACTGACACTTGTTGTCTGCAGGTCCTGGGGGCTGGAGACCCGGGGTCCAGGCGTGGACAGGGCTGGTTGCTGCCGCGGCCTCTCTCCTGGGCTTGCAGGCGTCTGCCCCGCCCTCATGGCGTCCCCCTCCGTGTGTGTCCCCATGTCAGCTGTTCCCCCTTTGTAAGGACACAGTCGCACTGGGTCAGGACCTGACTTGACCTTGGTAACCTCATGAAGACCCCACCTTCAAATTCATCCTGGGTCCCGGGGGGTGAGGCCCCCATGTCTTTTGGGGGAACACAGTCCCACCAGAGCAGAAGGCAAATGGAGAATAAAGTCTCCTCAAGCGCAGACGACCGTCTGGAAAGTGCCCCTGGGTGGCAGGGACTGGGAACCCAGCCTGCACTCTGTCCACACCGCCGCTGGCTTGGAGCCCTGACCCCAGGATCACTTTAAGAGGCCCCCCTGGCAGAGGTCCTCTTGTGGCTTGCGGGTTAAGAACCTGACATTGTCTCCCTGAGGACGCAGGTTCAATCCTGGGCCGGACTCAGTGGGTTAAGGGTCTGGCGTTGCTGTGAGCTGCAGCGGAGGGGCATATAAGGCTCAGATCTGGTGTTTCTGTGGCTGTGGCTGTGGCGCAGGCTGGCAGCTGGAGCTCTGATCCAGCCCCTAGTCTGAGAACCTCCATATGCCGCAGGTGCGGCCCTAGAAAGAAAGAAGAAAGCAAGCAAGCAAGCCTCCAGGAAGCTTCAGCCCTGGCGTGCCCAGTCCGGGGCCACACGGGCCTTCCTTGGCACGGCCTCCTCCAGGTGGCTCCCAGAGGCGCCCGGCCTCATGCTTGTCTCTGTCCCGCAGGAAACGCCACGGCCGTGAGCAGCCCTGTCCCGGCGGCGCCCAACTGCAGCATGCCGTTCGAGGAGAGCCGGCTGTTTCTGGTGGCGGCGTACAGCGCCGTGTGCGTGCTGGGCCTGCCGGCCAACTGCCTGACGGCCTGGCTGACGCTGCTGCAGGCGCTGCAGGGCAGCGTGCTGGCCGTGTACCTCTTCTGCCTGGCGCTCTGCGAGCTGCTCTACGCCAGCACGCTGCCGCTCTGGGTCATCTACGTCCAGAACCAGCACCGGTGGACCCTGGGCCCGTGGGCCTGCAGGGCCGCCGCCTACGTCTTCTTCTGCAACCTGTACGTCAGCATCCTCTTTCTGTGCTGCATCTCCTGCGACCGCTACGTGGCGGTGGTGTACGCGCTGGAGAGCCGCGGCCGCCGCCACCAGCGGACGGCTGTCCTCATCTCCGTGGCGGTCTTCGCGCTGGTCGGCCTCATCCACTACCCGGTGTTCCAGATGGGGGAGGGGGACACCTGCTTCGAGACCCTGCCCATGGACCGCAAGGCCGCGGGGTTCTACTACGCGCGGTTCACCGTGGGCTTCACCGTCCCGCTGGCCATCATCGCCTTCACCAACCAGCGTATCTTCAGGAGCAGCAAGCTGAGCGCCAGCCTGAGCGCCGCGCAGAAGGCCAAGGTGAAGCGCCTGGCCCTGGCGGTGGTGGGCATCTTCCTGGTCTGCTTCGCCCCGTACCACCTGGTGCTCCTGGTCAAGGCCGTCGCCTTCTCCTACCACAGAGGAGACCCGGTCTCCACGTGCGCCTTCGAGGCCAGCCTGTACACGGCCTCCATGGTGCTGCTGTGCCTGTCCACGGCAAACAGTGTCGCCGACCCCTTCATCTACGTGCTGGCCACCGAAGTGTCCCGCGAGGAGGTGTCCCGAATCCACAAGGAGTGGAAAAAGTGGTCCCCGCAGAAGACAGACGACACCAGGCTCGCGAGTTCCAAAGGCTCAGAGGAGGCGCCGTCACCCGCGGCGCTTGGGAACGGCCACGTGCTCCCCAGGCCCGTGCAGCCCCCGGGGCCACTGCCGGGCACCCCGGAGAGGCTGTCAGAGGAGTCCTGCTGAGCCCGGCCCGCCGCAGAGTCCAGGCGCCAGTCCAGGCCCAGCAGCACGGGTGCCTGTCCACGGAGCCCTAGGGCCAGCACCGCGGCACGGGCAGGCGAGCCCCCTCTGGGCGACGTGCCACCGACTTCTTGTTCCTGGAGCCTATACCCCTTGGGGGTCCCAGCCCCCCCGAGAAGGGCGCAGCAGGCGGGGGGGAGAGGATCCGAGCTGCGGGGGCGCGCGGGGCGGCGGGGGGCCGTGTCCGGCCTGTGCCCTCGGCTGCGAGCAGACCAGGCCGCTGCGGGGCCAGCACCTGCCCGGGGCGTCAGCGTTTCCATATGACGGCTTCGTCTTCCCTGCTTTTCGGCCGGGATGATCGGGACGGGCCACAGTGGCGCCTTGGTGCTTCTGCTCCAGAACGCCCGTGCCAGGCGGGTGCGGCGCGGGCAGGGGCCCAGCCCGGGGGGCCTCGGCCGGGGGTGGCTCTGTGCCCAGCAGGGCTGCTGCAGAGCCTCAGGGGAGCTGTGGGGCAGGGAGCAGCCCCCAGGTCCTCTAGTGAGTCCCAGGTCCCCGTGTCAGGAACGCCCGTCAGCCAGGACTGTGGCCAGGCACCCAGGAGGGGTGACGCGCCACCGGTGGACTCCGAGGGCGGGGGCAGCTCCCGCTCACCCAGGCTTCCCGGCTGTGGGAAGACGTCAGCCGAGGGCCAGGCCAGGCCACACGACTGCCTCAGGGTCCTGATCTGTAACAGGGCCGGTGACAGCTGCCTCAGCGGGTGGGCGGCGGGGCCGGTCCACTCCCCCCCCTGCCCCGGGCCTCACGCACACTGCCGCACGGCACGCCTCGGGTATCATTAAATTAAGTCCTTAGGAGCTCCCCGGTGGCCTAGCAGTTAAGGACTCAATGGTGTTGTCACTGCCGTGGCTCATGTTTGGTCCTTGCCCGGAACTCCTGCAGGCTGCAGGCACAGCCAGTCGGTCAACAGCATGGCAAAGCAATCAGTCAATAAACGCTTGTTTCCGGAAAGTAGCTGCTCTTCATTGTGAGAGTCTGATCCAATACACGACTTAGAAAACACGTTTAGGAGTTCCCGTCGTGGCTCAGTGGTTAACGAATCCGACTAGGAACCATGAGGTTGCGGGTTCGATCCCTGCCCTTGCTCAGTGGGTTAAGGATCCGGCGTTGCCGTGTCTGTGACGTAGGCCGGCAGCTGCAGCTCCGATTCCACCCCTACCCTGGGAACCTCCATATGCAGCAGGTGCGGCCCTAAAAAGCAAAATAAATAAATAGAAGTAAATTAAGAAATAAAGGTGCTAAAACACCGGTCAGCACCAACTTCCTCTTTGGGTAGATAGTGACCTTTCACCTTTCCAGGCAAACGTCTCCTCTGGGGCTCTCTTGGAGGGCCACGCCTGGGAGAGGGCCCCCAAAAAGGGCTGGGCTGGGGTTCTGGACAGCCCGGAATGTTCAGGGCTGGGGTCACAGGGCCTCTTGACAACGAGTGACGTCCTGGCTCCCGGGGGCTGCCGTGACTGCTTACACCCGCTGCGTGGCTCACGGCCACCGAGGCTGTCCCAGCGCTCTGCGGGCCGGACCCCGAGGCCAAGGTGCGGGCAGGCCCCGAGAGGCTCTGGGGACGCGGGTGCAGGCCCACCCCAGTCTCCCGCGGCGTCCTCTGTCTCGTTGGCCCCCGTCGTGCTGCAGGTGATCTTGCGAGATGCTTACCTGAATGACACCCGCCAAGACCCTGCTTTTGAAGATGGTCCCGTCCACAGGTGCCCGGGAGCAGGGCACAGACAGAGCCTCTGGGCTCACCAGTCCCCACAACACAGGGCAGGAAGGAGCCGGAACCAGGCTCCGTGGAGGCCTGGGGAGGACAGGCCCCAGGCTCACTTCCCCCAGCGCGCTCTGCACGTCACTGTCTGCTCGGCTGTGCCCGTGACAAATCTGCTTTTTTACCAAAAAAAAAAAAAAAAGATGGTAGTTTCTCTATATTTTCCATTAATACACTTTTTTGGCAGCTTCATGCCACTTCCTTGGCAGTTCTGGGAAAACTTCCTGGTGTCTGAAATCCCAGCCTGGGACCCTCGCCCCAGCCCCGGGCCTGGCAGCCCGCCCCCAGGACCGTCCTCGCACCCTGGGGCTCCAGCGTCTTAGGCCTCGGTTTCAGTCACAGACATGAAGAAGGTGCCTCTGAGCAGGGTCCCCTCCTGCCAGCTCTGTGCGTCCCCGGGGCCACGGGACAAATTATCACACACTGGGACAAAATTCCTTGAAGCAATGGGAATTTATCCTCTCATAGTTCTGCGGCCCAAAGTCCCAAGTCAGGGTGTCCTAGGGCCTCTCTCCTCGAGGAGCTCCCGGGGAGGGTCTGGGGGCTCCAGGCGTCCTGGGCATGTGGCTGCACACCCCCACCTCCGCCCCCATCTTCAACGGCCCTCCTTGGGTCCCTCCAGGTCACCTCCTCTGTCCCGAGGCCACATGCAGGCTCCAGGGGCCTCCGGAGGCCCCGTGCTGGCACTGCTGGGCGGGCAGACATCCCCGCCCACTGCCTCCTGTCTCCGCTCCCCAGGGAGCTCTCAGCCTGCCCGCAGGCACCGGGTGACCCGGAGGAATCGGAGAGAGGCTGGGTGCGCTGCACCACCAGCAGGGCTGCCGGGGCGCCGGTCCGCCCGCCCCCTCGCCCGGCCTCCATCCTCTCACGGGACTTCCTCCGAGAACCAGCCTGTGCACCCGTTGCTGAAATACCAGCTGCCTCTGTGCACCGATGCCAGACAGAGACGGAGATGGAAGAAACAGAAAAAGCAGCTTTAATGGCTCCGCAAACGGGACGGCAGGCTAGTGCCCCAAGGCCTGCGGCTCCCTGGGGTGGGGGGGTGGGGGGGAGGAGACTTAGCGTCCTGGAGCGGGGCGTGGTCAGCTTGCGGACTCCTTCCTGATTGGTGGGTGGTGAGGTCACTGGGAATCAGCGTCATCAACCTTGGGTTCCGAGGGGTCTGGGGTCTGCGTGGTTGTGGGCAGCATCCAGTTAGCCTCCTCCCCCCGGGGGCCTTCAGCACCTGCAGAACAGCTCCAAGGGCACGGCTCGAATAGTTACCTCCGGTCCTTGAGGACGAACGGAAGGTCCCTGGCTTCCTTGAATGTTTTGCCTTGCTTGACTATTTTCCTTTTTCTCCGCCTTTCTCACTTCTCTGATTAAATTGGTACTTTCTACAGGCAACAAAGCAGGCGGAGGACGTGAGTGGGGGTCCATTCTGGGAAGGCCCCATGGGTCCTGCTCGGTCACGCAGGTCGCATGTCACGCACGTGACACTGGCCGCAGCCCGCAGCCCCCAGCACAGGCGTTTCCCGGTCAGCTCAGGACCACCTCTTCACACCCAGGCTGGACTCTCCTACTTTCCCATCTTTGGCTGACGTCATGCAACCAACGGACAGTCCCCTTCTTCCTGGGTGGGGTCCCACCAAGGGCTGCCCAGCCCGGCAGCTTGCCCCTGGGCTGTGGGCTGGGGCGCGGGGGGTAAGGGCCCAGCCCCAGGAGCACCCGGCGCAGGTGAGAGGCGGCCAGGGCTTTGCCAGGAGGGGTGAACCAGAGGGCCTCCACCCCTGGGAGTCGCAGAGAGTGCTTGCAGGGTGACGCGTGGGTGCGAGAAATTAGAAAACGGGCCGGTCACCGCTGCAGACGAGGTTCTGCAACCAAGAGACCAACCCACCGTCCAGAGACCTTAGCGGAGAGCTGGATGCAGGGGCAGCCAGGGGGTGAGGCCAGTTATGCCCTTGAGGACGAGAACCTGCGGAGCAGATGGGGAGTCTGTGGGCAAGGGCCGGCCTAGGACCCACGTTTTGTGCGGACCGAAGCCCGGCTGTGCCAGCCACGGCCCCTAGAGGGCGCCCGCGCGGCCCTGCGCGCCCTGAGCCTGCGGCCCGCGGCCGCCAGGGGGCAGCACCGCCCGAGGCGGCCGCCTCCCCGCGCCGGTTCCCCGCCAGGCCCCGGGCTCGGCGCTGCGCACCTGCAACTGCAGGGCGTGCGGACCCGGGCCCGCTCCACGCCTCGGGGCTGCGCAGCCGGATCTGGGAAGGAGAGACGCCGAGAGCGGCCCCGCGACCCGGCGACAAGTGACAGTGACATCAGCTGGTGCCGGGCCTCGTGCGAGTCCGGAGAAACCGCAGGCGCAGAGAGGGCGTCGGGGCCGGGCCGGGAGGGAGCGAGCCCACCCTGCGACGGGGCGAGGGGGCCAGCGGGGCCGGGAGGGCGGATCCGTCGCCGGCGGCGCCGCCGCGGAGCCCTCGCAGGCGCATCTGGCCCGCGGCGTCACAGCGGCCTCGGCCACCCCGCCCGCCGCCTCGCGCAAACCTCCCGCGGGACCCCGCGGCCCCCACCCGCTCGGCGGGCCGGACCGGGACGCGGAAATGCAGGTGCTGCGCGGCTGCGGAGACGCCAGCGCCCTCGGACCCTGCCCGCCGGAGCCGCGACCCGGCCGCGCTGAGGAAACAGCCTGGAAGCGCCGCAGACGCCTAGCCTGGGTTACGCGTGACCCGGCGAGGCCACCCCCAGGTCCACCCGCGAGAATGAGGCCGTGAATGTTCGCAGAGGGTCTAGCGGCTTTATTCCCCAAAGCCGAATGTCCATCAAGGGGTTCCTCGCACGGCGGACCGCTAGCCGCCATCAGGAAGGAAGCTGACACCTGCTGCCTGTGGGTGAGCGCCAAAGGCTCGCCGCGAGAGGGCGACCGGACACAGCGTGGCACACAGAACATGCTGCCATTGCTGCGGACGTGCCGGACGGACGGGAGGTGAGAGGCGGCCGCGGGGGTGCGGTGACGGCCCAGGGGCCAGCGCCGTTCCAGCGGTGGAGACGCCCTCACCGGCGGCTGAGCCGTGCCTGCGTCTGTGACTGCCTTAAAGACGCTGGCGTCTCTGCTTCCAGGGGGGAGCTGCACGGTGTGGCCATCCCGGCTCGGCAGCTGTTTCCCAAAGAGAAGGCAGTCTGGGAGCTCCCGCTGTGGCTCAGCGGCTACAAACCTGCATCCATGAGGACGTGGGTTCCATTCCTGGCCTCGCTCAGCAGGTTAAGGATCTGGCGTTGCTGTGGCTGCCGCTCTACTGGACCCCTAGCCTGGGAACTTCCATGTGTCACAGGTGCGGCCCTAAAAAGCAAAAAGTAAAAAAAAACGGAAGACACATCTGACCCCCTTCGTCCAGGCGGCAGCCCCAGGGCCCCAGAGGGACAGTCTGGGGCCAGCACAACTCAAAGGACGGTGGCTGGGAGGCCCTGCGGCCCCAGCGGCTTCCGCGTATCCCTCACTCACAGCTCTAGGCTTCCACAGCCCCCGTGACAGAGGCCTAGGTTCGGGCAACGGGCGGGCAGTGCGGGCGAGGGTCCCCCTGGGCTGTGCCCTCAGTCTCGCCAGCGCACTGCCCAGCCTCACCCGCGGTTGGCAGTTCAGCTGAGCAGGGGCACCTGTGGCTTCTGCTGTTTGGGGTACGGGCAACCCCTCAGTCAGGCCCGCTCCCGCCCCACCTGCCCCCCGCCCCTGGGTCACCTGCCCCCACCCCTGGGTTGGCATGGGCTCTGACTGCTCTCAGACTTCAGCTCGTGTCTGGATTCCCTGCTGGGCCTGTTAAAACACCGGCAGGACCCAGCCTCAGAGTTTCTGAGGCAGAGAATGTGCACCTGCAAGGAGTGTTCAGGAGCTGCTGCCGCTGCTCGTGCGGCCACGCCTCGAGAGCCGCTGAGCTATGCCACACGCCGCTGGAATGGCTCACGATCAGTTCTCGCCAGTGGGAAGTGGGCCGGGGCTACGGTTTGCCCTCTGGAATAAAGCTCCTCTTTTTCCCTGGACCTACTGTGAGACTGGGTGCAAGGTCCTGGGCTGCTGCAGCCACTCTGAGACTCTGTGGGCAAAGCCATCTAAGCGGGAAGCCCCAATACAGGGACGGGCCTTTGGGTCCTGCACCTGCCCCTCCACTCCTCGGCCTCTTCAGAGCTGGTGGCATTTGCCGCCAGTCCACTGTGGCTCCTGTGCCCAGGCCCTGCTCCACATCGGAAGGTGTGCAGGCCACACCCCGATCGCCCCCTCCCCGCCTTCAGCACCCTGCCCTGTGTCTTCAGTTTCACAGGGACACTGTTTCATTCATGATTACAGCCACGTTGACTTCCAGAAGTTGCACTTTGCCTAAACATTTGCCTGCCCACATAGGTACCCATGGAAACTATGTAGAACTATTTTGTGTATATACTTTTATGTGACTTTTTATTGTGACATAATTTCCAATTTACAGAAAAGCTGCAAACTTAGTACTGCGGGATTGACTGAAGGAGGAGCAGGGCAGGCCTGTAGGGGGCGCTCTCGCACCCATGCGGCATCATCATTTACCCCCAAGAGGAAAAGACAGTTGCCTGTCAGTCTCTCACCAAGGGAGGCTCCACTTAGAATCCACCTGGAAGAAGAAGACTTCTCTGGCCCGGGACAGCCCAGTCGGGGCGGCGCCAGCCCCCCACCAAGAACCCTCCACACCCGGGCAGCCCTGCGGCTATCACAGCCTTCCCAACTCCCTCCTTCCCTGTAAAAGCAAGTTCCCCCTCCTGTTCTCTGGGTTTGCGTGGGGTCTCCCTGGCTTGCATTCCCCTGCTGCTCTTCTTCTGGCTATTTTTGCTGGTAAAAGAACTGGCTATTATATTATTAAACTATATTAAGTTCCGTTATTATTTTATTACTAAAATTTCTAGTATTAATAAAAGTGGGGGCCACAGAGACAGCAAACCCCAGGTGATGGCAGCTCGTGGTGTCGGGGGAGGTACGCAGAGGGCGGCCCTCCGGCGCATGCCTTCTGTAAGTGCCACCCGCTCCGGGTTTGGTGGGTCTCCTTCTCGGGTTCCAGGCTCCACTCTTCTGCGTTTTGAGCTCTCAGACGTTGCGTGGGAGCTGGAAGGGGTTTGTTCTTCGGCTTCAAGGCTTCGTCCTTGGTGAGAACTAGTTGTTTTCTGGGGCGGGGGAGCAGGCTTCCCTTTTGGGGATCTTGCTGACCGGAATCCAAGAGTTTGTTTGTTCTTGGGTTTCTGGTGAACTTGGGGAGGTCCCCAGTCTCCTAAATTCTCTCGGGGCGGTTCTCCGTCAGGGACCCTGGCCAGCTTCATGTTTAAAAACTATGAACCCCAATCGCACATTCTTAACTAAATGGGCTGAACAAACTAATTAAAGTAATTTAAAAGAATCCAGAGTTACGCTGAACATCACGGGGAATTTTTAATCTCCTCAAACTCAATTTTCTTATGATTACATTGGAGGACCGAGGTCCTAAAATCAAACAAAATTAATGGTAAGATTTGTTTTTATTGGTGTCTGAACACTTCCAAATGTGCACAAAACTCTAAAATTGCCTCTTTGCAAGATACCATTTCTTAATGGGCCAAAACAACCAATTAAAAAAAAGAAAAGAACAAAACGGCTCATGAAGCCAGGGGCTCTTTGGGTTCCCCACCAGGCCCTTTGTCTTGCTACCCATCCCGCAAGTCTTCCCAGCCCCTTCGTCTCGGACTCCACTCTTTCGGTCTAAGACTCCACCCCCTTTGTTTCAGACTCCACCCCTTGGCCTGACCCCACCCCCTTTGGCCTGACTCCACCCCCTTGACCTGACTCCACCCCCTTCGGCTGACACTCCCCTACCCAGCAACCATCTCGTACCTAGCGCTCTCTCCCTCTCTCTTTACCTGCAAAGACCTGTCCCTCTAAAATTGGATCCACATGCTCCTAAGTTAGCTGGAGCAAGTAACGGCTATAAGGAAAGATTTAAATAACAGTTGCCCTGGATTCCCTTCCTTCCTCCTCCCTCCTTCTCTCCCTTCCTTCCTTCCTTTATTTTTTAAATTACTCAATGAATTGCGTTACATTTATAGTTGTATGCCCTAGATTTTGTTTATGGACAAACACACTCCAAAGCGCTTTCTGTTTCCCTCTGCTGACGCTCAGGAGGGCACCCCCGCTGTTCCAGAGGGAACCTTTGATTCAAATGAGTCCACCTTAAGGAGCAACCTTACTCCAGAGGATTCCAGACCCCTCTGGAGACAAAGTACTGTCCTTTGATTGCCATTGCTATGCAGGAGCTCCTAAAAGACAGACTGACTCCATAAACAGCTCTAAAAGGGTCCTTGCAGCACAACAGAATCACATAGTTTGGCTCTATTCTGAGCTTATAGCTGAGACATGGCTGGAATTTTTTTCTCCTAGGGCCACGTCTGCCCCATGGAAGTGGTTGTGCTGGCTCAAGTTGGAGCTACACCCAGCCACAACACTGTGGGAGCCAAGCGGCATCTGGATCCACATCTGGATCCAAGCCACAAGGTCAGATCCTTAGCCCAGTGAGTGGGGCCAGGGATCAAACCCGCACCCTCACAGAAGCTATGTCGGGTCCTTAACCCACTGAGCTGCCGGGGACCTCTGTGGCTAGAATTTTAAATGAAGCTATAAGCTCTCTGTTTGCATGTGTTTTCATGTGCTTCTATATATGTTTTGTAGATGCTGGCATTACTTGTCTCTTCCACTTCTGGTTGGTATTGTTAAAATTAATTTGTAAAAAGCTCTGATTAATTGGCTTAAAAACAAGTGCTTATACGAATTAAAATATAATTGGAGTTCCTATTATGGCTCGGCGAATTACGAACTCAACTAGTATACATGAAGATGTGGGTTCAATCCCTGGCCTCACTCAGTTGGTTAAGGATCTGGCATTGCTGTGAGCTATGGTGTAGGTCACAGATGTGGCTCGAATCCCACGTTGCTGTGACTGTGGTGTAGGCCAGCAGCTGCAGCTCTGGTTCGACCCTTGCCCTGGGAACTTCCACATGCTGCAGGTACAGCCCTAAAAATGAAAAAAAAAAAGGATAGCAGACTGACCTACATGCTTTCAGGTTTTACGTGATCTGGGATGGATTTCAGTGGATTAAAACTAATTTGGAGTTGGTTTAATTGTAACAGGCATGTCTTTGCAGTTGTCAATGCTGTGAAAAACGCAGCCATACCACTTTTCGGTTTCATTTTTTTTTAAGGCCGTATCTGCAGCATATGGAAGTTCCCAGGCTAGGGGTCGAATCAGAGCCGCAGCTGCTGGCCTGCACCACTGCCCCAGCAATGCCAGATCTGAGCCTCGTCTGTAACCTACAACACAGCCCATGGCAATGCTGGGTCCTTAACCCACTGAGCAAGACCAGGGATGGAACCTGCATCCTCATGGATACTAGTTGGGTTTGTTACCGCTGAGCCACAACAGGAACTCCCAGGCATACAATTTTTATTCTACCTGTGTTTATTGGTCAGGTATGTTCATATTAATCTTTGTTAAAAAAAAGAATTTGTCGTGAGATGGAAATGCTGTAGAATTTGGTTGTGATGATTGTTGGACAACTATAAATGTAATAAAATTCATTTAATAATGACAATTGTCAGCACAAAAAAAAACTTGGTATGATAAAATTCTTCATCAGTGTTCTAAACAAACTGAATGGATATGCATGAGATAAAAGTTTCTAGACGAATCTCTGAAATAATTTCCTCCAGTCTTTTGGTAACCTGAAGCTTTGCAGTTTTGTTAAATTAAATGATGGACAGTCATTAAATAAGTGGATAATTCCCAAATGAGGAAAAAAAAAACACTGAAAGATTACTAAAAATAGGTTCATCCACTCTGGGCTTCCTTTACAGAAGAATTGAAGATATTTAAGTCTATTGGTAAATATGTCACTTTGGAAAATTTACTATGAGGATAACATGCTTTTAGGAATTAGGAACTGTAATCATAAATTTGCCAGTAACAGACCATTCACAATTTTTTTTTTTTTGGCTTTGCCTGAGGCATGCGGAAGTTCCTGGGTCAGGGACTGAACTCCCGCCACAGCAGTGAGAACACCAGTTCCTTAACCCCCTGCGCCACCAGGGAACTCCCATTCACAATGATTTAAAGCTATTGGAAATGAGGGAAGACAGCTCTGGGCACTAGGAAGGCAGGATATGTGCTTTTGGTAAGAAAAGGTCGGAGGAACGGAAATGCATATTGTTGAGAAGAAAGTAATTTTGTTCTAAAGTGAAGCTGCTTGTTTGGGAACCGGAAAGAGAAAAGTCAGGACGAAAGCTGAATGGAAATAGCAAGTTGTGGGTCTGTGGAAAAAGAATCTGAAAAAAGGAAACTTAGGTGTGGTCAAGCTGGTTGGGATTGAAGAGCTATTATAAGGGTTGAAAAATAAGCTTTAAAATCAGTACTTTTCTTACTTAAAACAAAATTTATGTTCCAGGGGTTCCGAAGTGGCACAGCGCTGAATCTTCTCAATGTCGCGAGAGCTATGGTTTGCTTATGACTCTGTAACCTTGTGTATTTCTCTTTGAAATTTCTTATCATTACTTTGGTCAGATAGATAATTAAGTATCATTTCTTAATGGTCTGTGGTCTTGTTTGAGCAAATGTCCAAAATCTGTTGATATTTTTGAGAATACACACGTGTCTAGACACACACACACACGCGCGCGCGCGCGCACACACACACACACACCCCTGCGTTTCTGTGGCTCTCTGTACCGAACTGGGAGTTTGCATTGCTACCTCCGACTTCAATCCAGCAGCCCGGGCGTTGGTCTGGCCTGCTGGCCTTCTTCCCGCACAGCCCCCGCTCCGACGGCGAGAGGACCAGCGCTTGTCTTAGTCGTGTGCCCCGCCCCAGGCGCCTGCTCCCTGACTGCCCACGCGCTGGTCCCCATGAAGGGAGAGGGCCAAGACGGGAGGAAGGAGGCTGAGAGCCAGGATCCCAAGCGACTGGGGGTGCGCCCTGCTTGCAGCCAGCGGGTGGGCCTGGCACGTCCCAGATGCTGCCTGAAGACCAGCATCTGGGAGTCGTTACTCGCGGAGCGGCGGGCAGCAGGCAACTTGTGTCTGCACTGGCGGCCCCTGTCCCCGGGCCGCACGGGCCCGTGAGGGGCCCAGGTGGACGCCACGCCACGGCCGAGGAAGCCCGGGCTGGGAAACGCCAGTCTCGTCAAGGGACGGCCGGTAAGCCTGCCCGTCTCCGCCCGTCCTGGACGGCACAGGCCTGCTCTCCACGGGGCGGGCGCGGGGCCGCTCTCTGTTCAAGGCCCGAGGCTGCCAAGGCCGCTGTGCAGAAGACACCAGAGGCAGGAGCCTGTGGGGGACGGTCCCTCAAACCAGTGCGCTCTTTAGTTTTCATGTGACAATGACATGCTCTCTTTCAGCACAGGTCACTTCTCGTGATCGAGCCCCGATCTGGGCACTGAGGCGGGGACGTGCCGGCTGCGGTGCCACGGGGTCGGGTTTCCTTTTTTCTGCGCTTTGGCCACCCCGCGGCACGGGGAGCTCCCGGTTTAAGCGTCTCAGCTCCCTCAGGGAGGAGGGCCGCCTGTCCGCTGCGGGAAAGGCCTTCACTCTGTCACCTTCCGTCCACTCTGCTGAGCCCCGTTCCAGGAGCCTCTTCCAGTGGCGGAGACGGCCGAGTGGACACACGCCGGATCAGGTTCAAACCCCAGCACTGCCACTTACCCTCTGGGATCTCGGACAAGTGGCCTGCGCAGGGCGTTGATGTGGGACCTGAATCTGACATCCCGAGGCGGGGTCACCAGAGGGTCCTGGGCAGCAGGTGTGGGGCCACTCCCGCCTCTGGCACGTGGGGGGGACTCTCCGGGTCGGTCTGGGGTCCAGGGCGGGTCCCAGCCAGGTGGCAGCCGGGAGGCGGCCAGAGGTGGGCGGGTCCAGACCTCTGGGAAGCTGAGCTGAGGCCCACGGGCAGCGAGGGGGCGAGGGGCGGTGAGAGGCCTCAGGGCACCCCGAGGACTCCGGCCAGTGTCCAGCGGGGAGGGAGGCTTGGCCGAGGCCCGAGCCTTGGGTAGGGGCACCACGGTCCCGAGACACGAGGAGGAGCGGGCGGCGGGCCTCGCAGACGGGCTGAGGCCGCGCTCCCACCAGCCCTCCCTTTCCCGCTGGCTGACTCCGTTTTCCGTCACCGCGAACACAGCAGTGTGAAACCACGGGCACTTTGGAGCTCACGGCCTACAGGCCAGACGTCCCGAGCAGCCGGATCAAGGTCACGGCTTTCTCATCTTGAGCCTGTGGTCCTTTCCAGGCACCTGGCTATGCGGGAGGCAGAGCTCAGTTCCCGGGGGGCGTGGACTGAGGTCGGCTCGTCCTGGCTGCTCCCTGCTACCAGCGGATCCTTCTGGGCTTGGAGCTCGGCGACGCGCGTTCTGCCACCAGCCTGAGCGAGCTCTCCTCCGCAACCGGGTCAGGCCCCCTCCCCCGCCCCAGGTCCGGGACCGCCTGTCAGGTCACATCACGTCACGGCCAAGCTCCAGGGTTGGTGCGGGGCCTCCGGGGCCTCGCTCAGCAGCGCGGGAGACCCGCGAGCTCCTTGCTGTGGGTGAAAACGGCGCTTCATCCGTGGGGCTGGTGGGGGCTCCCGGGGAGCAGGTGTAGACAGAAAAGCGGTTCGAGGAGTTCCTGTGGTGGCTCGGTGGTTAACAAATCTGACTAGGAAACGTGAGGTTGTGGGTTCGATCCCTGGCCTTGCTCAGTGGGTTAAGGATCCCGCGTTGCTGTGGCTGAGGCGTAGGCTGGCGGCTACAGCTCTGATTAGACGCCTAGCCTGGGAACCTCCATATGCCATGGGTGCGGCCCTGAAAAGACAAAAAGACACACACAGAAAAAAGAAAAGCAGCTCAGGGACTGAGCCCTGGGGCACCTGGATGTCTTGAGTGAGGAGAAGAGGAGGAGTCTGGGGTGGGGGAGAGACGAAGGGTGGGGGTGCAGCGGAGGGATGGGGGCGGGGGGCAGGAAGGCAGAGGGGCTCAGCGTCCACTTGGGTTTGGAAACCCCGGGCCCTTGGTGGCTTCCAGGGGCAGCAGTGCTGGAGGGGCCTCGGGAGAGTAGGAGGGAGATTCTGACATCAAGTAGGCAGAGGAAAGGGTGCTGGGAGGGAGTGGGGCCAGGGCAGCAGGGCCTGTGGTTGGAGGAGCAGCAGAGCCCGGCAGGGTACCTGGAGCAGTGAGCCTGCCAGAGGCAGAGGCCGGCACTCCGGAGTGGTGGCTGGGCTCCCGGCAGCTCAGAGGAAGAGCCGGCTGCTGGGGCAGCCAGGCTGGGGAGAGCTGGCCGCTTGCCCACTGGGATCCTGGGGACTGGATCTTCCATGGCCGGATGACAGTGATGAATCAACAGAGCTGGCACTTAACTGTGCTAAACCCGGGGGGTGCCCTGACGAAATCTAATCCAGACCCTCCAAGGGGTGAGAGCAGCAAACATTCCCCTCATCCCTCCACTGCTTTATTTTAGGGCCGTGCCACGGCATCTGGAAGTTCCCAGGCTGGGGGTCAAATAGGAGTCCGAGCTGCATCTGCGGCCTACACCACAGCTCACGGCACTTAACACACTGAGCAAGGCCAGGGATCGAACCTGTGTCCTCATGGATGCTAGTCAGATTCATTTCCCCTGAGAAATGATGGGAACACCTAGTTTTCTAAGTATTTTTAAATGAATGTGTGTTGAATTTTATTAGATAACTGTTCTCCATCTATTGAGATTTTCACCTTTTCGCTCCACTTTTGTTAATGTGAATTACCTTGGTTGGTTTTAGAAGGTTAAATCAGCCTTCCACGCCTGGAATAAACCTAATTTGGTCGTGATGTAGTCTTTTTTATTATTTTTCATATGTCCCTGGATTTGATTTGTTAATATTTTGTTTGGAACTTTAAAGCATGGTCATGAGAGAGAGCAGCTTTTGTTTTTTTTCTCATCATCCTTTTCAAGTTTTAGCATCAAGTTTACATTGGCTCCTTAGACCAAGTTGGAAAGTTTCATCATTATTTGGAAGGCTTTGTGTACGACTGATATTTCTTCCATTTGAGACTTTTTCATAGATTTTAAGTCTCCTTGTCATTAATTTTCTGGAATACATCACCTGCTGTTTTTAAAAATTTGATAACACCAATATCTGTGTTCACCCATGAGTCAATTTCTACTTTCTTTTTTTTTCCTTGTTTTTCTGCCATCTTCTTGGTCTTGTGTCCTGGTATGACTGTTCATTTTTAATTTTATGCCGGACATTTTGGGCAAATAATATCTTCCTCCAGAGCATCCTGGATCTTTGTCAGTCTGATGGTGTAGAACCACATCAGGCTAGCGTGGCTCTAGTTTGCGTGGTTCTCACCGAGACTGGGCGCTTTTGTCAAGTTAAGAGTTTCTTGTTTCCTGGCTCTGAGCCGTGTTAGCGTCTCTCCCGCTTTCTGCTGGTCTGTGTTATCTGTGTCCGGCGGGTTATCTGTGTCATAAGGAACTTAAGCCGTGTTCAGCCTGTGGCTAGGAGTCAAACTCCGCTGGCTGTCCACCTCCTTGGCGATGAAGTCACCTATCACGGCCCTTGTCTCCGGCCCCAGGCCTGCAGTGACCTAACTGGACTTTCTGCTTCCACCCAGTCTGTTTCCCACGGGGGGTCCCGCCGCCCCCCGCCCCCGCCCCCGCCCCCGCCCCCAGGCTTCCCTTCCTCCTCGAGCTGTTTCTCAGACGCCCTTCGTCCTAGAGGCTTGTGAGCGAGGTCCCCACCTCACGGTGCTTTCCAGGCAGCACCCCGTCGCGGGACCCCGGAGAACGCCGGCTCTGCACTGGGTTATCATCGCAGCCTGCAATCAAGAAAGCTACTAAAACTAACGGAGTCAGAATTTTGTATCCTATTTAAGACCTTTGCACTAAGAAATTATTTTTTTAAAGAAACCTCCCCTGCTTTCGAGTTTTATGATTTCATTTTTTTCACGTAAACCTGAAGCCCCTGGAGGGACCTGACTATCAACGGAGCTGCGGGTGCCGCGCAGCTAGCCACTTCCGCCCCTACTCCGGCCTCTTCCGCTTTCCCCGCCCCGCCCCCCGGATGCCCGGCGCGGGCGCACTAGCGCCGCGCAAGGAGCCCTGGGAGCCGACGGGGGCGGGGCGGCCAAGGGCACGAGCCCAACGGCCAACGCGGCCGCGCGGGAACTCGCGCGCCAGGCCCCGCCCGCGGTTTGAACCGGAGGCCCCGCCCCCGAGCCCGGCCAATCAGCGGACGGCGCGGCCCGCCCGGCCGCTCTTTGTGGGCGTTGCGCGGCCCGCCCCGGCGGCCCCTCCTCCGGAGGCCCCGCCCCCGCCGGCGGCCCCTCCCTCCGCGGCGGCGCGGGCGGCGCGGACGGCGTGCGGCCAGGTGAGTGTCCTTGCGGGGGCCGCGGGCCTTTGTGCGGCGGCGGGACGGCCCGGCGCCTCCGTCCCGGCGCCCCGGGGAGGGCACGGGCGGCGGCCTGGGGCGCCTGGGGGGTGCTTGGGGGAAGGCCCGGGGCGTGGGACGCGGCGGGCTGGGGGCAGCCGGGGAGTGGGGGCCGGGAGCCGGCGCGCGAGCGAGGAGGGGCCGCGGCGACCGGCTTCCCCCCGCCCGCCGCGCGACCCGCCGCTGGGGCTCCCCCCGGTGCTGCCGCAGCCTCAGCTTTGGCTGCTTCGCGTCTCAGTCAGAAGTTGCGTCGCCTTGGCTTTGACCACATTGGGGCTTTTTCCGCAGGAGGCCCTTCAGAGGGGTCCGCTGGGCCGCCCCGCGCCGTCGCCTTACCTTTCTTGGCCTTGGAGGGGCCGGTGCAGGCCCTCCTGCTCCCTTAGCGCTGGCAGCCCCGCCCCCGCCACGACACCCCGGGAAGACCGCGGGCGCCCTGGCTGCTTGTCCGGCCGCCTTGGCGTTAGAGCCCAGACCAGAGTGCCCCGACTGCCGCTCCGCTGTCACCCCCAGCCATGCTCCCCGCCTGCTTCCTTCCATCCATCCATCCATCCACCCTTCGCCCCGCCGTTTTGTTGCCTTCCTAATCTGCATTCCTTGCAGAACGAAGAGGGGTGGTGGGCGTTAGCAGTGGAGGGCTTGGGTTTCCACTTGGGTCCTTTTAGCAGAGCTGGCGTTTGCTGGTGCTGAAGTGCCTTCCAGGGCCTTGCATCTTTCCCGGGAAGCCGGAGGGCAGGGCTGCCTCCCCGTGGCTGACTTCGAGCCCGTGGGCTCTTTTCCTTTGTGTCTTGGCTTCAGTTGCTTTGAAAAGGAATGCTGAGGGTATTTCGCAATGGTTTCCCTCCTCCCCGTTTAAGCTGTCAGGGAGTATCTGGGAGCAGTGATGGCAGCCTTGGGTGGCCTGAAGCTGGCGTTCTGCCCGCGTTCCCTGCAGTCTAGAGGAAGCCAGGCCAGGGAAGGGAGGACCCCCAGACCCTGGCTGCTAAGGGAACTTCTCCCCCGGGCTCCTTGTGCCTGCCGGGTCCCGCCTGGGTCAGTAACTAGGAAAAGTACCTACCGTCACGCGCTGCCAGGGGTCAGAGGCAAGCTTACTGCCCCCAAAGCAGGAGTACCAGGAAAAGCGTCTACCAGCGAACTGTCTGCCGGGAGAAGCTGTGGTCCAAATAGAGGGGACCCTTTCCTGGGAAGTTCGCTGTTTCCATTTCTAGGGCCCACGGGGCTCGTGCACGGGGACAGCCAGACTGCGTTAGTTGTTCTGTTAAAACCAGCCGGGAAAGATACTGTCCGCCTGCAAGGCTGCGTTTCCTATTGTATGAACTGCCTGCATGCAGTTGCTCTTTATTTTCAAGTTTCACTGTGTTTTGTAATTAAAATTGAAATTTCAGAATAAGAAGTCAGTTATGACCTTTTTCTTTTTTAGAAACAGTGGCAAGTTTTATCTTGGAAAGAGGGCTGCAAGTTCCCCTCAGCTTGTTATTAAACGTATTCCCCGGGTGAAGAAGGTCTGTGTTTTATCGCAAGTACTGGGAGTACCTGAAATCGGGTTCAGTGCTGGCCTGTGAGAGCGCAGACGGACAGTGGGGTGGTGACACCCACACCCGCTTGGAGCCGGTGACCCGCCCGCTCCATCTTCTCCCATTTTTCTTTGGTGATTCAAAGCAAATCTGATCGCGAGACAGAAACTGAGAATGTTTTTGTTGATTTGCCTTAACCTGTACGGACCCGAGTTCCACCATCCCCGCGAGCTCCCTCCATCTCGCCCCAGTGGCAGCCACTTGGGTTAGCTCTGTCTGTCCTGCAGGCTCACATAAGTGGTGTCATTTGGCGCCTGTTTCTGTTCTTTGTTATTCACACGGGGGCTTTTTTATTGTTAGAGTTTAGTAGGTTTATAGTGCCCTGCTGGTTCCGGTCATTCCTATTTTAACATTTTCCGTCAGATGGTCTACCCCAGGGACGGGAGATGGCTCCTGTGCTGTGCTGCAGGCCGGTGGCTTATCCGCTCTGCTGACCCCAACGCCCGTCCAGCCGGCTCCCTCCCCCGCCCTCGGCAACCAGCAGTCTGTTCTCTGTGCCTGTGAGCCTGTCTCTGTTCTGTAGATGGGTTCATTTGTGCCATATTTCAGGTTCCACATATAAGTGACCGCATATGATATTTGTCTCTGACTTCACTTAGTATAGGAATCTCTGGTTGCATCCATGTTGAGGCAAATGGCATTGTTTTGTTCTTTTTTACGTTTGAGCAGGATGCTGTTGTGTGTATGTACCGCATCTTAACCCATCTGTTGATTTTAGGTTGCTTCCCTGACTTGGCTATTGTGAACAGTGCTGCAGTGAACACAGGGGCTTCCCAGAGGAGGGGCTGTAAGGCCGGCAGGGCCCGGCGCCACCTGATGGCCGGGGCGCCTCCGTCCGGCTTTCTCCGGTTGGTCTTCAGTCGGAAGTGGGGACAAAAACTGTGGTCAAGCCCCGGTCGTGGGGCGACCTTTACAGGGTGGGTGTTGCTGGTGGGATACCCTGCGCAGCTTCTTGGCTGTGGGTCTGCCGTGGTCTCTGGCCCACGTGGCCGCTGACCTGTGGACCATCACTGAAATGGGTTGTTATGCAGGGTCAGGATTTTAAGTTGGTTAAAAAAATGCTAAAAGCCTTGAGGTGATCGACTTGCCAGAGAGAATGCTTGAAACTTAATGTTTTCCTCCAACACAGGGTGTTTCTTTATCTTTTGACATAATTTAGATTAATTCTCAATATGCTTAGACATAAACTAATTGAGGAAGAAAGACTATAAAATTGTAGTCAAGACAAAAAACTTGAATCCTTTATTACTCAGGGCAGTTGAAATGTTTTTTCTGTGTTTGGCGGTCAACTCTTTCTTTCACTGAAAGGCAGTTGGTAAGCGGTGCTGGGGGAGAGCGGCCGTGGCTTCGGGGCTGTGTGCATGTGTTAGACCCGTTTGCTGTTCCAGGGAAATTGGTCTTGAGGGGGTGAGCTACGGTCACTTGATTAATTAATTGTTTATGGCCGCAGACGCGGCATATGGAAGTTCCAGGCTGCGGTTCGAACCCTCACCTCTGCAGTGACCCAAGCTGCTGCAGTCGGATTCTTAACCCACTGCGCAACAGCGGGAACTCCCTGGATTTTGAATTTGTTACTTTGAAATCATTACAGCCCAGGAGTTGGAAGGGGACGTCCGGGAGGTGCCCCCTGGCCGGGCCTCCCCGCCTCTGCGGCCGCTGCCCACACACCCATCCCGGGAAGCTGGCTGCCAGGAGCCACAGCTGACCGGGCTGTGCTCCCCAGGGCGCTCCCTTCATGGCCACGCCATCTTTCGCCGTCGAGACTCTGCTTTGAGACGCGCTTTCTCGCCCAGCGTAACCCCTTTGAGACCCGCGGCCGCTGGTCACAGGGAGGCAGCGCTCCGCGCCCGAGGGCCGGTTTCCAGTGTGGGGCTGTTACGCGGATCCGCCGTGAGAACTCTTGTACTTGTTTCTGCGTGAACATTGGTTTTCATTTCTCTGGCATACGTGCCCAAGAAGTCACTTAATTTAAAAAAGTTTTTTAAATGCTCAGTACACAGGAGGTGAGAAATGTGACGTTGAAAGGAGACTGGAGGACAGGGGACGCCTTTTCTAAGGGAGGGCAGGCAGGACGCGGCCTGTTCCTCCTGCGCTGCAGAGCCTGCCGTCCTGGCTGCGAGGATGGCCCGGGAAAAGAAGGAAATCCAGACGTTTGCATAGTTAAAGATTCTAACTCCTAGTGAATAGTTGTTCACCAAGATTATTTAAAATAAAAATGTTTAGCTACTCTACAAACTGAAAAAGAAAGTCCCCGCGCGTTACGGCTTAACTTTGTTCTGGAACGGGCAGCGCCTGTGGCCGGCCTCACACGCTGTGAGGCGGAGGCCTCTAAGAGCGAGGCCCAGCGAGCTGGCTACGGCCACGGGTGCCGACCGCAGCCCCGGTTGGACCCCCCCCCCCCGGTGCCGGTGCCAGTGCCAGGTCCCCTCCAGGGACGCGCTGGTGGGGACCCCGCCTCGGCCCTCGACCTTCCAGACCCTGAGGGAGGGAGGGAACCGTGGGCAGGGGGAGGTGGCCTCGGAGGCCCTGACTGCAGGCACCCCGGCAGGCGGGCAGAGCTGCCCTCAGCAGGTGCCCGTGGGCCCCGTGTATCCGCTGCAACCTCTGGGGTGCAGCTTTCGGGAGGGCCATCTGCAGTGTGGGGGTACCTGAGAGCCTCGAGGGGCCGGCGTCTGCCACGCAGAAGTGGTGGTCAGCGACCAGGACCCCACGGTCAGCGGCCACCAGTGACCTTGGTCACCCGTCCTGCCCTGTGGCCCTAGCACTGGCCCGGCCACCTCGCTCCGTCCAAACTCCTCCCTCTGGGCACCCAACAGTGTCAAGTTCACGGCTGCTTTCCAGCACAGCTCTTTCTACTGTGCTTCTGCTTTTGGTCCTTTTTTACCTTTTCTGAGGGAGACGGTGCTGGCAGAGCCACCTTTGAGGGGTCTGCGTGCGCGAGGGCTGTGCCACCGGCTGGCCCCGTCCCCGTCCTGACCCGTCTGCAGGGTCCCCTCCGAGGGCCCAGGCGATCCTGACCTGGCTCTGAGGCCTCTTTCTTGGTTTCTGCAGGACACGATGTTTGCCCGGGGGCTGAAGAGAAAGTGCGCCGAGGACGACGAGGCCGCGGCCGTGCCCGCCTACAGCCTGCAGCGCCAGTCGCTGCTGGACATGTCGCTGGTCAAGCTCCAGCTCTGCCACATGCTGGTGGAGCCCAACCTGTGCCGCTCCGTCCTCATAGCCAACACGGTCCGGCAGATCCGAGAGGAGATGACCCAGGACGGGAGCTGGCGCGTGGCGGCGCCCCAGGCCGCAGAGCGGGCGCCCCTGGACCGCCTGGTCTCCACCGAGCTCCTGTGTCGCTCGGCGCAGGCGGGGGCTCCCGGCCCGGCCTCGGGGAACCCGGCTGCCGAGCTCTGCGCCGGCCCGACTGCTCAGGCTCCTGGGGGCCCGAGCAGCAGCGTGGACGAGGGCGCCGACCCTCGAGGAGACAGAGGGAGCTTTCAGAAGTCGCTGGATCAGATATTTGAAACACTGGAGAGCAAAAGCCCTGGCTGCGTGGACGAGCTGCTGGCGGACGTGGACAGCTCCTACTACGACCTGGACGCCGTGCTGACGGGCATGGTGGGCAGCGCGCAGTCGGCCCACGACGGGCTGGAGGCCTTGCCCCCCCCGGCCGCCCCCGCCGGCGCCGGCTGCAGGTCGGACCTGGGCGAGCCGGACCACGTGGTGGAGATCCTGGTGGAGACCTGAGCCGGCGGCCGGGCCTCGAGATGCGGAGCGGTTGTATTTGTGCTGAGCGCCCGTGTGCGTGCCTGCCGCCCTGGGGCGGCCTCTGCGGTTAGGGGGCCGACCCCCCAGGGCCGGCAGTCTTCCTGCGGGCAGGGCTTCGCGCCGGCCGCCTCATCCCCCGAGGCTGCTTCGGCTTCGAGGAGGACAGGCCCAGCTGCATCTGGCCTCGTCCAGCTTTAGATAGGGGACGTTTCTAAAACTGTTTTATATGTTTTGGGCAATATTTTGTCTTAAGATATATTTTTAAACTTTTTATACTTTTATCACTTTAGATTTTTTTTAGCTATTTTCTTAAAAAATATTTTTTCTATACACATTCTCTGCTGCTACATTAGAAACTTTTATAACCTAAACCGCCGCACTTGTATTTAATTTTCTTAAGGTTTGAAACATTTCTTTTCAGAGCAGGCAGCACTGCCCTCAGCCTGCAGCCTCGGGTCCCAGCCCTTGTGTGCCGCCGTGGTGAGGGTGAGGTCAGCGCTGAAAGTCCCCCGCCCTCGGGTGTCCCTCGGGTGTCGTCACCAGAACTGTTGCACGAACCGCGTCTCCCTTAGACTTGTGTTGATTTTGGAGGGTTTTATTCCTGCCTGTTTATGTCCAAGAGCCCTTGGAGGCGAAGGTCAGAGCCGTCTCCCTGAGAGCGAGGGCGCCTGGGCTGTCTCGGGCGGCACCTCCTGCGGTGGGACCCTTGGGGCTGGCGGTCTCCCAGGAGGCCCCGCCCGCCGTGCGCCAGGGGTGCTTGGGGAGGGCAGGGGTCCAGGCACCACGGCGGTGGACGAGGGTCACGTTTGCTCCACTGAACTGTTGCTGGGACGGAATTTTAAGACTCAAGTCTAGATTAAATCCTGGAGTTCCCGTAGTGGCTCAGCGGTTAACGAATCCGACTAGGAACCATGAGGTTGCGGGTTCGATCCCTGGCCTTGCTCAGTGGGTTACGGATCCGGCGTTGCCGTGAGCTGTGGTGTAGGTTGCAGACGCGGCTCGGATCCCGCGTTGCTGTGGCTGCGGCGAAGGCCGGCGGCTACAGCTCCTGTTAGACCCCTAGCCTGGGAACCTCCATATGCCGCGGGTGCGGCCCTAAAAAGACAAGCAAAAATCCGGATGTGTCATTTGTGGAGCCTTGATCTTGAGGGCGGTTGACGGTGGGCCGGCCACCCGGACACTGAGACCGCCCACGCCTTTTACAAATCTTCCCCTTTTTATAAGTAAAACTTGGCTCCCCCCAACCCCAGCCCACGCTTCCCATTTTTCATGGTTGTTCAAACCTCCCGGCCCTCAGCCAGAAGGGGCAGTTTCCTTCTGTGCACGTGACCAGTTCGTGGCAGCGGTGGTGCACACCCCGACTTACTAAAAAGCCGTCCAGCAGGGCGGCCTCGCCCACGTCATGGTGCCCTTGTGGGTCTTTCCTCCAGAGCTGGCCGGGGCCAGACTGTCCATAGAGTCTGTCAGGTGGCAGGGACTCCACGCGGATGTGCCAGGGGGCGTCTCCATGGCCGGACGCTCTGGGCTTGGAGTCCCTCCCTGGCTCGAGTGTGGGGGGCTGGGTGGGCCCGTGTCGGTGCGGGTCTCTGCAACCGTGGCTCTCGACATCCAGGGGTTGCTGCCTTCAGATTCTGAAAGTGCTGCTTTCTTGTGGAAGGCAGCTTAAAGCGGATGCATTTCAAAAGCCACAAACCCGAAGCAGTATTTTGTGTCTTTATGGCATTTCTGTCTTTTAAAAACACTCAGTTTCAGAGGAGCTGCAGTGTCCACTTGGCAGCCCCAGCAGCACGGGGCGGGCGCGAGCTCGGGGTGGGCGCGGGCAGCGCGGGTGGCCGGCCTCTGGCACTGGGGCCCCATCCGCTGGCTGACCCGGCTGAGCCTCTGGGCCCCTGCCCTGCCGGGGACCTGCCCGTCCCCTCTTTGCTCTCCCGGTCTTTGCCAGCCGCCTGCTTGCTGCGGGCGTGTTCTCGGGGTGCCCGAGGCCTAGGTGTCCCAGCAGGGCAAGGTGGGCTCTCCCCCCCCACTGTCCCCTGGAGGCGGCAGACCTCCAGAGGAGCGGGGCAGCCGGCCAGCTGCCAGTGCTGGACTCGAACCTGAACGTGCCACGAAGCCGCTGCACACGAGGTCGTGTGTTGGTGAGCTTTGCGGGAGGAAGGCGTGTGGGCCGCAGTCCCCAGGGTGCGGGCCTCGCCCGCGCGCCCCTCCAGCCCCGGGCAGGCTGCTCGAGCTCTGTGCGGTTTCGGCTCCGGGTGAGGAAGCCGCATTGCGGGAGCGCGTTTGTGTCTGGCCTGAAGTGGACTCACTGACCGTACCGAGGTTTTCATTTCCAGCGTTTGCATCTTGCTCTTCTGTACAGTGTCCCCGTTTCTGCTGAAATTTTCCGCCTCTTGCTGTGTTGTCCACCGTCCCGCTGGCCCCTCCCGCAGTTAATTGGCAGCCTCTGGCTTTACGGGCTGGGCCGTCCGGTTCCGCTACTGGCCGCAGACCGCGGCTCCTTGCTGTTTCATCGTCTCGTGATGTCCCACAGCGCCAGGCGTTTTGCAGAAAAGAACAGTAGACACCGACGTGAACTCGTCTCTCCCGTCAGGTCCCTGGGGTGGGGGCGCCCTTGCCTGCAGCCCCTGGCAGGGACACCACAGGGTCCGAGGCACCAGGAGCAGGGCTGTGGCCGGGGCTGAGGTCTGAGCGCAGGTGAGGCCCGGGGGCTGCTGAGTTGACGATTTTAGGTCCCTGAGGGGTCTGGCGGCCCTGCTGCCTCGACCCCACCCGTGACGGCCCAGGACACCCCAAGAGTGCTCTCAGCTGCCCCGCGTGACCCCTAGGCCCCGGAGTGCCCGCCGGAGGGGGGCAGCTGCCTTCTGCTCAGCCCCCCGCCCCCTCACTCCCAGCCAGGGGGTCTCTCCCATTGCCTGATTGAAGAATTTCAGGTCTGTGTCCCCGACTCTGTTTCTCTTCGGCCGGGGTTTTGTAGCTGATTGGGCTCGGGCCCGCAGGCTGCGGGGACAGTAGTCCGAGTTCGAATCTGCGGCGTGGTCAAGGGCGCCGGGTCTCGGTGTCCCCCTGCCGCACACCAGGCCTGTTTGGGTCTGACACCCGCATCGATGGGGCTGGCACCTTGGGGCTGCCCTGGCTGTGGTCCCCCGACTCGGGTGGCCTTGGAGGGACAGCGACGCCGGGCCCCACCACAGGGCTGTGCCTGTGGCCCTGCCAGCGTCCGAGGACGGGGGCTGATTCCGACTCGGGTCCCCACAGCTGCCGATTTGGCAGGAACACGGCTCGTCCAGGTCGTTGTATTTAATAAAATTTTACACAAAGTCAGTGCCGACCGCTGGGCTTTCAGCGCCCCCGAACCTGTGCCCCGCCCGCCTGGAAACCCTGCCAGGTCCCTGACAACACTCCCGGCGACAGCCCGGGCTGGAGCGGGCCCCCATGGGCAGCCAGCCGGTCCCTCGAGTCAGCCTGACGCCGGCCAGCGGGGGCCCCAGACCACCCTCCGCACGACGGTCAGAGAACAGAAGGGCCCATGAGGACACAGGCCCCACGCTGGCGAACCTCACCGCCCAGTGTGTCACCGCTGGGTCACGAGGCGGGGGCTCCTCCGCGGGGGAGACGCGCCGCGCCGCCCCCCCTGGAGGGGCGTCTTCAGGAAGAGGCCGTACGCGGCCAGGCCGCCCTGGCTGCTGCCCGGGGTCACTGAGAGCTGGCAGGAGAGCGGGGCCGCGGTCAGTGCTGCACGTGCCCACCGGCCCCGGGCGTGCTGTGCGGTACCGGCTGCCCCACGGTGTCACCGCAGAGGCGCCCAGGACAGAGGAGCAAATGGGACTTCTGCCTGGGGCCGAGGGGGCCTCTTGGTCCCTCGTCCCTAAGGCCCAGCTTGTGGCCGCCAGGACGTCCCCTGAACTATGGCCGTGGGGGCTGCCGAGGGCGTGTCACTCTTGTCACCCTAAGGTGGCCCCGGCCACACGCCTCCGGAAGGCCCCCTCCTGCCCTGTGGTCTCCAGGGAGCAGAGGGGCAGCCCTGCGGGTGGCCCTGTGTGATCAGACGAGGAGGGCCCTCTCCTGTGTGCCCCGAGGTGTGTCCCCTCCCCTCCGTGGCACTCTGCACGCCAGCGACATCAGAGCACCGCGTGCCCTCCTGTGAAGCGGGGGTGCGCCAGGGCCAGCCGCAGCCGGGTTCCATCGCCACCTCCCGCAGTGCTGTCCCGGCCGGGGCTCGGGCTCAGGGCACGGTTGCCGAGGCCATGGTGTACCCTCCTGACACCTGAACCCACGGGTTTCCGCCGGGGCCCCACCCTGACGGGCGCCCGCTCCCCCGGGCCCTGCGCTGTGCGCTGCACAAGCCCCGGGAGTCCGGCCCCGGGAGTCCGGCCGTCCCCGCTCACCTTGGTCCGGATCAGGGCCCTGCAGCGGTGCAGGCAGAAGCCACGTGCGCCCTGCAGCCCCTCGGGCTCTGGGAGGCCAGGCTGCCCCTGAGCGCGGCCCTGGGGAGCAAGCCAGGCTCAGCCGGGAGGACTCAGGGTCGCGTCCGCCTGCCCCCGTCCGCGCCCGCCCCCGCACGGCCCCTCGGGAGCCGGCGGCGGCGCCCCTTGCGAACGGTGTGCTGGCCGCCGCCTCCGCTCGCCCTCCTGGCGTTCTGGGACCGACGTCCGGCCAGCGGCCCTCAGCACGGCCTCTCAGGCCCCCTAGCCCACCGGCCCTGCCTGCCTTTCCCACGTCTGAAAAGTTCCACGATCCTTAGAAATGGAAAAGGTTCTGCCAGCGCGGCTGCTGAAAGCCGGCCTCCTTGCAACGCGCTTGCTCTGCTGACCCGCGCGCCCGGCAGCCCGTGAGTGGGGCCGCCGTGGCCTCTGCCGCGGCCTTCCCAAGCTTGCAGCCGGCCACCTCCCCGCTCTGGCTCTGCCGGCTCCCACCGCGGCCCCCGCGGCACTCCCCGGGCCCCACGCCCACCGCTGCGGCAGCGCCTGGGGCGCCGACCCGCCCGAGGCCCCTGCAGGCAGAGAGCGCCGCGCCCGCCCGCTCGCGCCAGGCCCTCCCCACCCTCTGCAGCTCCCGGGAGACCACGGCCCTGCCCCGCCTGCCCCCCCCCACCCCCCGGGCTCGCCTCCTGAGAACGCCCACCCTTGTCCCGGCTGTGGCGCAGGGCGGCCCGCAGGGTGGCCGTGATGTCCAGCCAACGCCAGCAAGCCCTGTCCACCCGAGTCACCTCACCTGAGCGGCGTCCAGCCTGAGCGCGAGGAGGAGGCTTTCCCAGCACCGGGACTCGCTCCGGGGGCACCGGGAAGCTGACGTGGACACGCTGCTCTGAAGAGCTCGCCAGACTTTTCTAGATTCAGAGCTGGAAAAGAGCTGCATCAATCGCAGGTAACCTGACAAGCCCTCAGGAGGGTGCGAAGAGGGGGCTTGAGCTTGCAGAGCCCCGGGACCTCTCGTCCGTCCGCTCACTTACTCAGCACCCCCTCCCGGCCCCCTCCCCACGGAGCGCGACCCAGCGCAGAACGACTCCGGTCACACGAGTGTCTCCTCGGGGGGCAGGTGTCTGCTGTCTGTCGCATCCCCTGATGCTCTCCGGAGCCCAGGACTCTGCGGCCGGAGCCGCCCGCGCACAGAGGAGAGAAAGCTCAGGGGAGCGAAGATCGCCCAGCGTCCCTGTGGCCCCAGCTGCGGCAGGAAGGCGCAGTGGGCCCGGCTCCGGCGGCACGGCTCCAGCGGGCGCCTCCAGGTGCCTCACACACACCACCCGCCTGCTGGCCTGGACCGCCACCTGGGGAACCACTGCATCCCGAGGGCACACGGGCCACCCGGCCATGCTGGTCAAAGCCTCTGGGCTCCAGCCTCTGTCCCCGAGCCCTGCCAAAGGCGCCCCGGGCAGGCGCTGGCTTGGGCCCCAGCTCAGACCCCCGGCCAGAGCCCAGGAGGACCTGCCTGCAGAGCTCCTGACAAGCCCCGGCCAGCAGGTCGCAGGGACCAGGGGAAGCCAGCCCCCCCCCCCCCCGTCCCGCCTCCACCTCCTCCCACTGGGGCCTGGGTCAGCTGGTCAGGCACCGTCTCATAATCCACTAGAGCTAAACCGGCTTTTCCGGGGTTCCCATCATGGCTCAGCAGTAACGAACCAGACTAGTACCCTTGAGGACACGGGTTCGCTCAGTGGGTTAAGGATCCAGCGCTGCTGTGAGCTGTGGTGTAGGTCGCAGACGCGGCTTGGATCCCCCATTGCTGTGGCTGTGGTGTAGGGCGGTGGCTGTAGCTCTGATTCATCCCCCAGCCTGGGAACCTCCATATGCCGCGGGTGCGGCCCTAAAAAGGTAATAAACAAATAAACTGGTTTTTCTTTTCTTGCGCGGTGAAAGTGTGTCTTAGAAGATGCCTCTGCAAACAAGTGCCCTGTGACCTCTCTGAGGGACCCGGCCCGGAGAGCCCGCCCTGCAGGCGGCCCCAGGACTGCAGGTGGCCCGACAGCGGCTCTAGGGCACTGGCTGCCTCCAGGGTACTCGGCGTCGCTTGACAACCCTCCCAGGAGCCCCTGTGCCCAACACCAAGGCCCGCTGGTCCCTCCCACAACTCCAGCACCTGCACCGGCCCCAAGGCGCACCTAGCCCGCTTGGCTCCCAGGAAGCCGGCGGGCCCAAGGGGAGGCTGGACACGGCCCCCAGCGGAGGGGCTGCGGCTCCCTGTGACCAAGGGCGGCAGGACCTCGGGAGCGACACCGTCTAGAGGTGAGAAGCAGAAGAGCCCCGCGTCTGCCACCGGAGCTGCAGAGCCCCCAAGAAAGGCTCGCACAGGGCGAGTCCATTACCACGGCTCATGCAGAGATTCCAGGCCAGGCTTTTCCTCAGCGCTTGTTTCTAAGAAATGGTCTAAGGCAGGAACATCCCCAGCTGCCTGTTGGGCTGGCACCTCTTGAAAAGCAGACCTAAAAATGTCCGCATAGCTGAGGATGTGCTGAAAAGAAAAACACACCAAAGTCAGACAAATATATCATGTCCCTTTTTCCAAACACATAGTTTTGGTACAAATGAAATTTGTACGTGACTATACACTGTCGCTGCTACTAAAACACAACGTGCTGGTTCCTAGACACCGCTGCACTGGGCATGACGCCGGGAGAAGGGCGGGAGGGCCCGCGGAAGGAAGGCAGGCCCTTTCTTCCATAAAATACCAGCACCGTCGTGGTCCCTGCCCGTGACGCCTTCCTGAAGACCTGAGGTTTGCGGCTTGTGGGTGTGCGGGAAGGGCTGGCAGTGGGTGTTCTGAGGGCGGGAGCGGGGACATGGCCGACCCAGGTGGCTGGGAGAGGTGGCGCGTGCGTGGCGCATGTATTCACACAGGCTCGGACCACAGGTACCGAGTCCTGGCCACCAGGCCACCTCCAGCCCAGTCATTGTACACACACCGAAATGTGACCCTTGGTGAGGCCTTCTGAATAAGATGACAACAAAATGCCCCCTTCCCCTCGTGCCCTGACGGGGCCAGGCCAGGAAAGCACAGCCGGGTTGATGGAGAGCGGGGGATGGCGGAGGCCAGGCGGGGAAGGAGGGGGGACGGGTGTGGCGAGACCTGGGAGGAGGGCACAGAAGGCACCCAGCCCCTGAGCTGCCTCCTGGGACGATCCGTGTCTGCAGCCTCATTTTTTTATGGCTTGAGAGGAGGGGACGGCCCGCCACGTGGCCGGGGACAAAGGCCCAGAGAGAAGCAGACCCCCTCCCTGGCCGGCCCACCGCAGCCTGAGAGTGCGAAGCGCGTCCTGTGCAACACGGTGAAGACAAGCACGTGAGAAATACCTCAGAAGGCGAGACGGCGGTGGCTTCTGTCCACGCAGGGCCACCCTGGCGAGGCTGGGGCGAGCCACGCTCTCCCTGGGCAGAAGCGGTCGACGGAGGCTGAGGTTCTGTGGGCCTCTCCGGGAGTTCCAAGGCCCGAGAGAGTTGTTCAGACCTGGCTGAGGATTCCTGAAAGCCTTCGAACTGCCCCCAGGCACCGGGGTGTTCCCCTGGGTCTGGGCCACTGGCGGCACAGGTGGACAAGCCCTTGCAGTGCCCAGAGACTCTGGGTGAGGGGTCTGCAGGGCCTGGGCGCTGCCTGGGTGAGTCTGCCTGGGCGACAAGGTCGGCAGCGCTACCGCTCCGCCTCCCAGGTGCCTGGAGGGCATCGCTGTTCTCAGAAACCTGGCAGAGGGAAACCCCACCTGCTCGCTCTGTGAGGTCACTCAGAAGCGCGCTGAGAGGGGCACCTGGCCAGGCGCTCCCCCCAGCTGCCGCTGGCCTTGCATGTTGGTGCCACCGGGCCCGCACAGAAGCATCGGGAAAATGCTCAGGAGACATGCACACCGCTGCGCTGGAGCTGCTCAGGGCTGGGCAGGGCCTGCGGGGGGTCGCCTGCTCGCCCCTGCCCAGCAGCTGCGGGCGGCTTCCTTGGGAGTACGGATGGCCTCGTGGGGTCCAGGGTGGTTGTGGAACGGACACACGCCACACAGGCAGCCTGGTCACCTGGAGAAAGTGACCGGAGCCGCTTTCTGGCTTCCTCTCCCGACGCCTGGGCACCCGGCCCAGCCGGGGGGCGTGTCCTGGAGACCTACGAGGTTCCGCGGGCGAGCACGGCCGGCAGGGTAGACCGGCGGCGGGCTCTGCCTCGGTCGGGGCGCGCAGGGGGTCTGCGAGGCCCAGTCTCGCACGGCGCGGGAGAATCAGGCGCCTGCGGGAGGGCGGCACGCGGGGGTCCCCAAAAGTTGGGCCGGGGGCTCGGGTAGCCCCCTGACAGGCCGGGCTGGGGTCCGAGGAGGACGCTGAGGATCCCGGCTCGGGCCTGGCCTGCAGCTCCCGAGAGGCGGACTCCGGGCGCGCTGGGGCTCCGGGGTCGGGCCCCGGTCCGCACCCACCTCTGCGGCGTCGCCGCCTCGGCCAGGGACCGCCGCCGCCTGCCAGGTGCTCGCTCGGCCTGCGCAGGCCCGTTGCTCGGCAACACCGCGCGCCAGCCCCTCTTCCGGCGCCTGCTGTGTGACGTCAGCGCGCCGGGGGCGTGGCAGCCCAGGCCCCGCCCTCGCAAGGCGGAGCCGGGTGAGCAGAGGCAGCGGACGCGGCGGTGGATCCCGGCCTGGGCCGGGGCCCGTTAGCTCCACGCTTGTCAGCACCGCGTAACCGGAGGCTCTTGCTTAGTTAGATGAGCCGCTTCGGCCGCAGCCCCACGTGGAGCGCACGCCCTACACGGCCCCGCGCTCGGGATGGGCAGGCGCTTGCTGCTCCGGGGGCTCCACCTGTTTAGCCAGGTCCTGTGTCTCCAGAAGCTCGCCTTCCATGGGTGGGCCCGTGACGGGTCGCTGCGTGCAGGCACGAGTGGAGGCGCCACCCTCCCTCGGGAGTCCCATGTCGCGCCCTGATTCTTGGGCGAGTCGCCACCCAGCTCCCAGGCAGAGCAGGGCCAGAGTCGGGCACGGACAACCTGCTCCTCCTGCAGCCAACTGCCAGGGCAAGGGTACCTACCGATGAGCCAGCCTCGCCCTCCTGCCAGCTCCCTCCCCAGCACCCCAGGCCTTTCCCCATCTGCCCCAGTGCCCAGACCCATGGAAGCCACGCTCTGCAGGTGCAGCCATCAGGCCTTGGCTGCAGCCCTGATCCGGGATCTGCCCCCAGTCCGCCTCGATGCTGTGTTTCTCCACCCTGACCTCCTGGGGATCCGCCTGGGCCCTGACCTGTTTGCATGAGTCACTGCGCTCTCCCTGGTCCTTCTCAGACAAGCTACTGAAAATTTCAATTTTAAAAATTACCAGGTGAGGTCATTCTATGCACGCTGGACCTCAGCCTCTGCCCGCCTGCTTCCCGAGGGCACGGCAGCCAGCAGCGCAGTGTCCGAGCACTGCTGTCCACCCACTGCTTAGGTACGCTCGCCCACTGCCCTTGCCATCCTCACAGCCAGCGGCTGGAAAGGGTAGGGGTTGTCCTTGTGTTCAGGTGACGAAACTGAATCCCAAGCCTGAGGCCTGAATGAGAAGCGTTGCTGGGGCTTGAACCAGCTCTTCTGACCCTCGCAGTTTCCTGCGTCCTGTGTGGGCCTCGGCGAGGGGTGAGGATGGCGCTGTGACTCTCAGGGGACAGAGTGAGGTGATCCAGGCACAACACAGGCCCGGGCAGGTTGGTGGGCATTTCCTGGAGTAGTCACTGAGTGAGGCCTCCTGGAGGAGCCCGTCCTGACCTGCAGAGCCCAAGAGGCTGAGGGGCTTTATCCTTTCTTTTCTTGTCTTCTCTTTGTTTATTTGTCTATTTATTTTTGTCTTAGGGCTGCACCCGCGGTATATGGAGGTTCCCAGGCTAGGGGTCAAACAGGAGCTGTAGCCGCCGGCCTACACCACAGCCACAGCAATGCTGGATCCGAGCCGCATCTGTGTCCTACACCACAGCAGGGCAATGCCGGACCTTTAACCCACTGAGCGAAGCCAGGGATCGAACCTGCGTTCTCACAGATACTGGGCGGGCTGAGCCACAACAGGACCTTCCGGAGGGATTTTACAGATGTGATCAAGTTAAGGCTCTCATACAGGGACACGGCCCTGGATTGAGCTGTGAGGGCGAAGGAACCGCAGGGGTCCTTCCGGGAGGGAGGCAGGAGGGCCGCGTCTGAGAGAGAAGGCGGCAGGCTGGAGCAGAGGTCTGAGGGAGGCGGGGCCTCCAGCCAGGGCGCGCAAGCGGCCTCTGCCCCTATAGGGAGGCCAGGACAAGACAAGGGTCAGCCCTGAAAAAACCTCCAGAAGGAACGTTAGCCCTGCCACCGCCCAAACTGCGAGAGCATGAAAGGGTGGCAAGCAGCTGGTGCGTGCAAGGCTCTGTTCTAGCGGCCGCAGGAGGCCGGCCCCGGCTGCCCTGCTCGGCCCACGGGGGTTCTGAGACTCAGAGGATGCAGCAGGGGTGGCCCCAATGCTGGGTCCCTGCCCTGGATGCAGGGGGGCGGTGAGGAAGCTCCTCAGGCCAGTGTCGGCGTGGACTGGACACGACGCGGGGCCGCAGCCAAGGGCCAGGCCTCCAGGCGGCCACTGAAGCTTCAAAGGCCTCACCTGCTGAGGGAGACTGGCCGGAGCGGGCAGGTCCCCATTAAAGGGGGGCGCGTGTGACACAAGCCACGACTCTCTGAGCTGCTGGGGTGGGGGCAGCGTGGTCAGGGGAAGGGCCACAAGGCCTCCCGGCTCCTCTCAGGACCCCTCGTCCCCCCTGGGCCCCGGCCTTGCTGAAGGGTGGGCGGGGAACAGCTTCCCGTCCGCCTTCGCCCAGCCTCCCTCGCCTCTCTCGGCCTCAGGAAGAAGGGCTGGGCTCCGCTCTGCCCAGAGCCCCGCAGTGTCCTGGGCCTCCCAGCACTGCCTAAGGAGCCATGGGAAGGGTCTGCACCTGAGTGTCCCCCTCCTCTGTCTGAGAGCCCCCCC
>PVHT021183624.1:81037-101038 GCA_004024745.2 Catagonus wagneri | reverse complement strand
GGCGGGGCGGGCGGGCTCAGCGAGGAGCGGGGGCGGGGTGGGGGGGCACCGCCCGCAGCCCTGGCTCCTCGCCCCGGCCCCATCAGTGCCCGGCACTCCAGGCACCGTACTGGGTAGCCAGCCTCAGGAGGCTCCAGGCAAGCCTGAGACCCCTGGCCAGCGGGCCAGGCCGGGGCTGGGGTGTGACCCCGGTGTCCCCAGTGCGGTGGTCCTAGGGAGGAGGTCGAGCCTGTGCTTGCCGACAGGAGAGAGCGTGGGTCACCGTGCCACCCCCAGAGGCAGTCCCGGGGGGTGACACACAGAAACGGTGTGGGGCCTCGCGTGTGCCAAGGGTGTCCTGAGTTGTGCCCACAGCTGTTCCCGAGCCATGCCCAGCTGGTATGCCGCCCCCCCGCGGGCATCTGTCCCCAGATGGAGACATCGGGGGGGCTGCAGTGGAGCGTGCTGACAGGGTCTCCTGGCGGCGCAGGTCTCCGGGGTGGGTTCGCGGGGCGGCTGCGGGGGCAGGGATGGCACAGACGGCCTTCACGAGCCCTGCGCGGGCAGCCCTCTCCCCCTTCCAGCGCCACGAGCCTGGGCCAGGCCGGGGCTTCCAAAGCCCCCGCAGGTGGGAGGCCGGGTGGGCCGGGAGCAGGCGGGTCCCAGGCTGGCTGGCCTGCGGCTGTCCCCTCCACGTAGCTGCAGCCACAATCTGCGGGTGCACTGCCTGAGGGGTCACCTTCCCAGAGATGAAATGGGGCCCCAGGGGGTCCATGGGGGGGTGCCAGCGCTCCACCTCAGAGCAGACAGGAGTGGGGGGCAGCCCCTCAGGCCGGGGGTGGGGGGCCCCTGCCTTCTCTCATCGTGAATCTGGGGCCCCGAGCTGGTGCAGAGGCCCCACTGCAGAGTGAGCAAGGCCCCAGCAGGAAAACGTAAGCCCACCTAGCCCTCCCCCTGGCCGAGGGCGGAAGTAGCACCAGGGAGGGTCCCTGCCGCTGTCCCCCCCAGGGGCCTGGTTGGCCAGGGTTCCCAGGAAGTGACCCGGGTCCCGCAGGGACTGTCCACGCAAGGCCCACGCTGCCCCTGCTGTCCTCCAGCAGCCACGCACCCCCTCCCCTTCCCCTCAAGTAACGGGAGCCACTGTGGGCCCGCGTGCCTCACACTGGACACTCAGGACATGTCACACGGGGTGAGAACCCTTCAGTTGGACAGGGCTCAGGACTCTGAAGACCTACCCAAGGTCACACGCCTAGTAGGGCAGGGGACAGAGAGCTTGTGCCCATCGCACAGAGTCACATGCAGAGGACAGGCAGCCCGAGACCCCTCGCCGGGCCCCGGCAGATGCCAGACACAGCCAGGGACACAGGCAGCTCCCTCCCTGACCTACAGTGACCGGTTCCCATACGGACAGGGCAGGGCAACGCTCCCTGGCCCAAGACCCCTGCTCCAGTGTCCCCACTGAAGGACACAGCTGTGCCTCACTGTGCCATGGGCTCGAGGGGCGGGAGGCTGCCAGAGCCTCTTCCCGGCAGTGGTGTGTGTGTGTCCGCTGACCTGCTGCTGGAAGGCTGCCCGGCTGCAGCCCGGCTAACGGGAACTGCGGGCGTGAGTCAGCCCGCGGGACGGCCTCACCTGGCCCTGCCGGCTGGCCTCCCTGCACGCCCGCGAGCAGGGTGCACCGCCACACCTGTGTGTGTCTGCGTCCTGCTGTGCCTTTCCCAGCGCGGGGGCCTGAGTGGGTGCACGCGTCTGAGCATGTTCCCAGCATCCGTGTGTGGGCGTGTGTGCCTGTCCCTGGGTGCAGGGACACCTCCAGGTAGACCTGTGTCTGTGTATTGCTGTGAGTGTCGTCTCATCTACGAGCGTCTGTGTGTCTGTGTCATGTGTGTGTGTCTGTGCGGAGGTCCTGTCGCAGCCTGGCCCCCTTCTGCTCTAGGAACAGTTGTGTGTCGTCTGTCCCAGTGCCACCGGCACCTTCACTGGGCAGCCCCAGGGACGGCCCTCCCTGGCGGTGGCAGTGCTTTCCTAGGTCTGCTCTGGCGCAGGCTCCCCACCCCCAACCCCGGCGGGACCTCGCCCTCGAGGTCCACACGGGGCTGGGCCTCAGCCGACTTCCTACCTCCTCGGAAACAGAACTCTCCTGGACCCCACCCCTGCTCACCGCCAATGACGCGCCGCCCTCTTGCAGAGTTCCTGACTTCCAGCAGTGCCCCCTGGGCACACCCCAGCCCCCTGGTGGGCTTCCCTAGGGCCATGCCCAGTCCTGCTGCCCCCCGCCCCCAGCCCCACGGAATCTGATTTTCAGCCACGTGAACCAGCCTGGGCTCTCTAACTCCCCTCCTCTGCGCACACAGTATAGTGTTGCTTCTGTTCGTAACACTGTTCCCTACTCTGAAGCCCCAGCTTAGACCGTCCACCCGGGAGCCCTTCTAGGACCCCTCCCGCCCCCACCGTTGCTCCCTCCTACCCCGCAGAGCACAGCTCCAGACGCGGGCCCCCCAGGGCGGGGCTAGGGGTCCGACCACATGCCGTGGCCTCCCTGGGCTCTTGCTGCTCCCTGGCCCAGGGTGCCCTGCACCCCAGCTTAGGACTGAAATATTGGTCTCCGGCCTGGGATGCAGGTCTGCGGCGCGCAGGTCAAGTCCGGGAGGCTTGGCGCGGCGCCTGGGGACCCCTTCCGGGCCGGGATCCAAAGTCAATACACTGGACTCAGACAGGCTGGTCGGGGGCGCAAGGCGGGGCCGAGCTAGGGGCGGGGCTGGCCTGAAGCGGGGCCTGGGCGGGGGTCCCACAGGAGGCGAGACTCTGGGGGAGGGCGGGCCTGAGAGGCGGGGCCTCAGGGGCGGAGCCTGGGTCGGGCCGGTTCAAGGCTGAACAGGGGCGTGGCGTGGCCGGCAAGGGGGCGGGGCATGGTGGGCAGCAGCCAATGGGCTGAATGAGGCCAGAGGCCCCGCCCGCGCTCGCTCCGCAGTGGTCGCGCGCGGGCTGGGCGGGCCGGGGCGGGGTCCGGGCCGTGGCTGGGTTGCGGGGCGCCGGCCGGGTCCGCAGTCCGCGGCCGACCGCCAGCGGCAGCGCACGACGGTAGCGACCGAGCGCGGAGCTCGCCGGCCCCCCTCCCGGGCCGCCCGGGCGGCTAAGCCGGGACTTGCGCCTGGAAGCGACGGGCCGCCGCCGGCCCGCACCGCCCGGCCGCCAAGATGTGCGACTGCTTCCACATGGTGCTGCCCACCTGGCCCGGAGCCCCCGGCAGCGGTGCGCCTCCTCCCCGCCTGCAGCCCTCTCCCCTCGGGGCGGGTGGGCTCTGCGCGGGGCGCGTGCCGGGTGGGTCCTGGGGTGCGCAGTGTCGGCGGGCTGGGGCGCCGGCCAGGGTGGGGGCGCCTCCGGGACCGGCCCGCGGGCTCGAACGCGTTTCTGCGCCTCGGGCCCTGCTTGGGTCCCTGCCTGCCTCCCCCTGCCTCTCGCCTTTTACCTGTCCCTGTGCCTCGGCCTCCCACCCTTCTCTGTCCCTGGCTCACTTTGTTCCTGTGGATGGCTGACTGTCTACCGCTGTCGCTCCTCGCCTCTGGCTCTGTCACTCACTGTCCTGTCTGCCTCACCCTCTCCATCACTGTCCCCTGCTGTAGCCCTCTGGGACGCTGTGTGTCCTTAGAGGCAGCCGTCTGGGAGGGCCGCACGTGTGAGTGGGCCGTGACTGCCGTGGGTCACCAGGATGCTTCTGCTCTGTGTTGGGAAGAGAAGCCCGGCTGGACCAGGGGTTAGAGTTATTGGCTTTGGTCCAGGACTGCTGGGCTGGGCTAGTCTGTGTCCCCTGCGTGGCTACTGTGTGTCCGAGGTCTGGGGCTTGCTGAGGGGCCTGAGTGGGGTCGGAGCGCAGGCCTCAGTCCCCAGGGCCAGCATCCCTGCCCCTGTGAGGCTCTGGCCACAGAATGGGAACCAGGTGTCTGTCTGTCTGTCTGCCGTCTGTCTGTACCTGCCCTGGGCCTGGATGTCTCATGGAAGACAGGGTGGGTGGGCCAGGGACAGGCTTTCCAGCTCCGGATCAGTAATGCCGCAGCCTGGCCACACCCAGGACACCTGGCCAGTTGCTGGCAAGGGTGGCTGGGCCACACTGCATTGGCACAGGCGGAACCCTGCTCCCTGGGGAAAACAGAGATCTATGCCGATGATGGCACCGCTGATGCAGAGGGGGCCGGGCCCCTCCTGTTTCCATTTGTCCAGTTAGCACTGAAGCCCAGCTGACCCCCCATCGGGGCCTCCTCTGTCCAGGTGGGAGCCCAGGGCACCCCATTTCTCCCTGGGCAGCGGACGGGAGACTGATGGGCCCCCAGGCCCCTCCCCCTGACTGTGGCGGACCCTGAACCACATCCCTGGGGATCTGCTGCATCACAGGGAGAGGAGAGGGGGCCCGCAGGACATGGGCAGTGGCTCTACCTCCAGCGTCCCACACTGGCCCCTTCCCCACTCACAGGCTGCCTGGTGACGCCAGACTGCTGAGCCTCCAGCCATCTCATCCACCCTCCCGCCTCCCCCCGGGACCCTCATTCTTGCTTTGACTTGTGATTCTCTGGCCTTTGGGGGTTCCACCTGTGTCCAGCCTCAAAACCTTCTCCTCTTAGGAAACAAGATCAGTGGCTCTTTTGGGGCGTTGGCAGGATCAAAGCCCCTGGCGGTTCTGTGCAACATACAGGGAGTCTTCCCAGGTCCCCGCATCCTTCACAGGAGGCCAAGGAACTGGCTTTCCTAATAAGGACCCGTGGGACTCAGCCCAGGCCTTTTCCAGCCGCTGTTCCCTCCTAGCAGGGCACGGGAGCAGGGCCTCCTCATCCCTGGTCTTTCCGCCCAGCCCAGCCTGCCCTCCTGGGCCAGCCACTCCAGGTCCTCTGAAGACCCCTCCCGGAGCCTGTCTGTGACCAAGCGGGGAGCCAAGGGCCGAGGAGGCATCTCTGGTCCAGCCAGCGTGGAGGCTGCCCCCTGGTGGCTGTGCTGGGAACACAGCTGCCAAGGGATCCGCCCAGCCTAACCCGCCTGGCCACTCTGAGTAGCCCCTGACCCCCTCTCTTCCCAGGAGACTGCCCCTGTTCGGGTGGGAAAGCAGGTGCCCCCGGCGCACCGCCCTCACGCAGGCCCCATGCGCTACGCCTGGGATGGGCCCCTGCTGTCACATTCCTTCCTGCCCCAGGGGCAGTGGGTTCCTTCCCCAGGGAGAGCTGGGTCCCAGGCAGCTGGACTGCAGCTAGGGAGCGCCTCTTCTCCCCTGGGCCTCTGCCCCGCACCTGCAAGTCCTTGGTTTGGCTTGAGGCCCTTCCCACACCCGCCCCGAGAAGCCCCCGCAGGGTTCAGAGAGCCCCCAGGTGCAGGTGACACACCATGAGGGGTGTGGGAGGTCTCTCCCTGGAGGGGGCCCTGGAGACACCGGCCTTTCTTGGGAGCGGTGCAGAGCTGGGCAGCCCCTGGACGGCCCCGCCCTTCTGAGCCGCGCGGCTGGCGGCCGCCGCACAGCCCTGGACCCGGCTGTGGCTTGGCTTTCCAGTCTGGGAACGGGAGTGAGCACAGCTGCTCGCGGCCCAGGTGAGGCAGAGGCAGGGCTGTGTGTCTAGGAGGCCAAGGGCCGGCCCAGCGAGGTGGCCTCTGTGCTGTCCAAACGGGGAGCTGCCCCTGGCTTGTCTGCCCTGGCGGAGGGCTGCGTCCCCGTTTTGCAGACAGGGACACCGAGTCTCGGGGCAGCGAGGCAGAGCCCTGTACCACCGCAGGGCGTCCCGCAGCAGCCAGAGCAGCCGGGGGGCAGGCGCTCCGCTGCCTGAGCAGGCACAGGCCGCGTGGCGGGCTCTGAGGAGGACGCGGAGGAGCTCACGCTGGGCTGGTGGCCCGACCCTCCTGACACTTTACTGAGGACGATCCTCAAAGCCACCGCTGGTGACGGCACATGCGATCCTGACAGCACCCCACTTCCTTCCCTTGCTGGGAACGAGCTGGGCAGGCCGGCTCCAGCCTCGGGCCTAAGGAAGGAGGTGGGGCCTGGGGTGGGTAGGAGGGTCCGGTCCCCAAGCCGCCTGCCTCTCCCGGTGCCCACTCCCCCGCCGGGGCTCACCGTGGCCGAGCCCGGGGCCGGAGCGCCCTGGCGGCCTTCGCTCTCGCTGGCTCAGCTGCTCCGTCCTGGGCCTGGCCAGACGCCGCCTTTTCCAGGAAGCCCGCTGGATTGTGGGCCCTCCCCGGGCTCAGCTTCAGACCCCGACCTTTGCTGAAGACCTCTGTGTTTCAGGTTCAGTCTGGGCCATTTGGCTGGGAGCCGGCAAGCGCAGGGGCCAAGGACGAGCGGGCGGGGCACAGGTCAGCCGGGGGCCCCCGCGCCCACTTGGGGGTAAGCAGCCCAGACTGCCCTCGCTTGGTCCTCTTCCCGGGTGGGGCAGGAGGAGGCAGACCCCGCGCTCAGGGCTAAAGTGGGGGTGCCAGCCACCCCTCCTCCCCCGGGCCCCCGGGCTCCGGCCTCAGGAGTAGTTGAGGAGCAGGGCTTCACTCCATTCAGCAAAGATGAGACACCCCCTGTGCCAGCCTGGGTGCCCGGAGAGTCAGGGAGGCCTTCCTGGAGGAAGCGCCGCCTGCTGGGGGAGCGTCCCGTGTGAGGCCTGGAGCGAACTCTGCGGATCTGCAGGCGGGTGGGTCCCGCGGGGAGGGTGGGAGTTAAGGGCTCTGTTCTGAGGGTTCAGGGCTGGGCCCATGGGGGGTGGCGGACGCGGCCACGCAGGGCGGGGGCGGGGCGGCGGGGCGCCGAGGGCCGAGAGGGGGGAGGCCGCGCCCGGAGGGGCTGGGTGTGGACAGGGAGCCCTGGCGGGACACGTGTGAGAGCCAGCCACGCTCCCCTGACCGCCCCTGCCGCCGCCACTGCCCTTTCTGTGGGCAGTGCCCCTTTGGGCCGGGTCTGGTCACTCCGGGAGCCCCCGGGGCATCTCTGCCAGGCCCTGCCTGCCTGCCTCTTCCTCCGGGTTTCTCTTCACTTTTCTTTTTTTGGAGGTACAGGCAGCTGGGAGCTAAAGGTCCACCTTACTGGGATAAATATTTAATAGTCAGAAGCGCTTTCTAAAACGGAAAGATGGAGCTGGGCCCAGGAGGCCTGAGGGGCTGGGGCGGGCTGGGAGGTGGCGCCCCCCGCGCCCACTGGGCGCTGCTGCGGGAGCCAGTGGAGGGGCGTCGGGCCGCCCTCCAGAGGCCCGTGGGAGGGACGGGAGGCAGGCGCGTCTGGCCAGCGCTGATGGCGGGGCGGGAGGCAGAGCCGCGGGCTCCAGGCTGCCCGCCTCCTCAGGCGGGGTGAACTGCCGGCAGTCCTGGGAAGGGTCCAGGCCGCGCTCCTGCCTGGACACAGCACCAGATGTGGTTGTCCGTGGCCCGAGGACAGCCGAGGCTCCGAAAGGAGAGGGCCAGGGGCCTCACCCGGCCTCGCCTCCCTGTCACAGCGGTGGGGTGACAGGCTTGCTCGGCCCACTGTCCGCTGGAGAGGCTGGCGTCTGGGTGGGCGGGAGACCCTGGAGGCTAGGCCCCCTGGGCCAGGTCAAGGGGCTTTGTTTGGAGTCGAGCCCCAGCCGACTGCCCACCCCAGGGGCTGCCCGTCCTGGGCTCCAGGTGCTCTGCCCCTTCCTGAACCTCCCCGACCTCGGCCGATGCCCGGCGGCCCCCAGGCGGGGAGAGGAGGGGCTCCTGTGGGCGCCGGGCTGCGCGACCCCTCCCGGGGGTTCCGTCCCTGCAGGCTGGCACCAGCACCTGCGGGCTCCTCGGTGACACGTCCCCTGAGAATGGCACGCCTGCCCTGGCCTCCTCGCCAGCCGATCACTATCTCTGCCCCCAGCCCGGCCCCACCTTTTCCCACCGCGATTCCGAGGAGGAGCCCAGGGTCCAGGGGCTCTGAGCTGCGGCTGCCCGTGCAGCAGGGGTCCGCAGGCAGGGGCAGGACGCCCTGGCTCTCGTCCCTTCAGCTGGCCCAGCCCCAAAGTCTGGCGGGTGGGGCCCTGGGAGCCGAGGCGGGTAGGAAGGGCCCCGCCTAGAGCCCTTATTGCCGGGGAGCCAGGTAAGGCCCTGTGGGGCTGTGGCCAGCCCAGGGGCAGGGTTGTCCCTACTCTGTGGTCCTGACCTGGATCCCCGTGCCTCCAGCTGACTCCCCTTCCCACCCGCCATCCTGCCAGCCCCCACCTCCCACTGCCCGGGAGCCCCAGGGGCACAGCGCCCCAAAGGCTGCTGGTGCTGCCACCTTTTGGGTGAGACAGTCCAAGGCCCGAGCTGGGAGGGTGCTTGGAGCCGAGCAGGTGGCACCGTGCAGGCGCTTGGAGTCTGGGTGGGGGCTGCGGTGAGGGCGGCAGAGCGCAGGAGCTGAGGGCTGCAGCCGCAGGAGAGGCCCCAGCCGCAGGCGGCACTCCCTCTGGCTGCGCCAGGTGGCATGAGCGAGGCCCTCAAGGAGCTCCGGGGCAGGAGATGGGGGGCGCCGGGGAGGGGGCGGGCTTCGGGAGGCTGGGGAGTGGCTCGGGTGGTTCGGAGCGCCCCGGCTCAGGGGGAAAGAGGGGGGTGACCCTGCTCCATGCCAGCATCGCCCCCTCCTTCCATCTGAGTCAGCCAGCCCAGCCCTGCCCTGGGGGAGGTGACAGCGAGGTGGGGTGTCAGGCTGTAAACAAAGGGTTCCCGGGTGAGAACTGCCTGTCTCCCTGTAAACAGGGCTGCTCAAGCCGTTAGAGTTTTAGGGAGGGGGAGGCCACGAGGGGCCTGGGTGTCACCCGCCCCGCCCAAGACCAGTGTCATGGCCCACGGCGGCTCGCCATCTCCCCCAGGGCTCGAGCTGCGGGAGCCTGTTCCCTACCTGGGGGCCTCTGAGCGGAAATCGCATCTGAGGCCACTCCTGGCCTCTCCCGCTCTGGTGGGGGCCTGGACCCCTGGCGGCTGCTGGCCCTGGCCTGGGGGCGCTGGCCTGATCCTCCACTGCCCTGCAACCCAGGCCGGGCCCTCGGCCAGGCCGGCCTGCCCCGACCTGCTGTGCGGGGATGTGGGGCGCGGGGCGGGGCAGGCCTGGGAGCCAGCAGCAGATCTGCATCTGGGCCTGCCTGGGCCTGGGAGCCCCAGCTGGAGCCGGGAGGGGCCCGGGAGCCCCTGTCCTCACCCTCTGCCCCCCGGGGTCCTCGGCTCAGGGCTGCGAGTCCTGGGGGCGGAAGGGGGAGGCGACAGGCCAGGCAGGGAGTGGGTGAGGTGGGGTCTCGGGCCTGCCTTGCTCAGCCCCATCGGTACCCCAATGACGGGGGGGGGCGAGGGGGGTTAGGAGTGCTGGTTCCAGGCCTCGCTGCACCCAGCTCATCAGATGCCCTGGAACTCTGAGTGGTGGGTTTGGCCAAAAGAGCTAGAGGGCGGCCGTGGTCAGGCTGCCTTTGAGGGGCATGGCAGGCGGGGAGAGGTCAAGGCCACTCTCCCCCAGGTCACTGTCCCAGGCCACAGATGGGCTGCCTGGCCCTGCTCTGGCCCTGGTGGCCTTGGCTGTGGAAGGGGCTGGCTGGGCAGGGGTCTCAGCCGAGCCTGAAGGGCTGTGGAGCGCGAGGTCCCAGGGAGCAGGCGTCTGGGTCCACCTTTGGGTGCCTCCAGGAAGGACCTCCGCCTGCCCCTGGGGCCATGACTCTCCCTCCCTCCCCTGCACCCCCCGCCCCCCAGCCCCCAGCCTCTGCCCCAGCACCTACAGGAAACCGGGGCGCAGGGCCCAGCCTGCCCGGACGTCCGGGTGACAACTGAGTCTGTCCACCTGTCTGTCTGTCCACCCCGCAGGACTGGACTGGACTGGACCGGGCTGGGTGCGGCAGGCAGGGGTGGGTGGTGACTCACACGTCCCCGTGCTGGGCTGCTGGGCAGGCGTTTCCTCCCGCGGTCAGCGAGCGGGGCGGGGTCCCCTACTCCTAGGCCGAGGGGGCGGGGCCTGGCCCAGCCTAGAGGCCTGAGAGGGACCCGCCCAGTCCCGGGGGGCGGGGCCTGGGGGGCTCGGCGGCGGCGGCGGCGGCGGGGCTCAGGGCCGGCCTGAGAAGGGGCCCGCGGGCGGGGCAGCGGAGGCGTGGAGTCTTCTGGGAGGACAGCGGAGGGAGCCGCCGAGGCCCGGGCTCGTCACCTCGGCAGCCGGCTTGCTGGGCGGACGGTCATCTGCCTGCCTCGGTAAGCGGCAGCGCGCTCTGCCCACGTCCCCGTCCCCGTCCCCCGCTCACCGCCCAGCAGGCTTGGGGGCCGGGCGGGCTGCTCCCCGACGGCCGCAGCCCCAGCTCGTGCTGGACAGGTGGCTTGCCAGGTCACCTGGCCAAGAGCAGCAGCAGCAGGGTCATTTCAGTCCCAGGACAGGCGGGTCCCTGAGGCCGGACCATGTGGCCTGGAGGGGCCCTGGGCGACGGCTGCTGCCCTTGTTTGGTGCTCTAGGGACGCTTCACTTGGTCACGCCTCGCTGGGCTGCCGGGGAGCTAGCCCTTCAGCCCAGAGAGGAACAGGCTGGGGCCCAGAGGTCCTGTCCGGGCAGACGGGTGGACGGGAGTGTGAGGCCGCGCCCTTCAGCTGCTGGGCCCTCGGAGCTGCAGGGCTGGCCTGCCGTCTGCCGTCTGTCCCGGGGCCGGGGGTGAGCACGGGGCCTGCCGCCCTCGCGCCCTCAGCCGGGCCCCGCCCTTTCCAGATGTGCCCCTTGCTTCCTCTGCAGTATCCGCTCCCGCTCTAGCGTTTACTGTGCCAGGCTCCGCGTGTTTGGGAACAAGGTGCACCCGCGGCCAGGCAGTGGCCAGGAACAATGGCAGGGTGGCCAAGCTGGTCTGCCAGGTGTAGGGGCAAACTGCCTGTGACGACGGCAGAGGGCAGGGAGGGCCTCTGGTCCTGAGCAGGCACCGGGCTGGGGAGGCTTTGGCGCGCCAAGCGGCAGGCGGGTGGCTGCAGCTGGGGCTGCGCAGGGCCCCTCGGCGCCGCGTCCCAACCCCAGGCCCGGCCGTCTCCTGTGCAGCGGAGTTATCCTGAGAAATATCGAGGGCGGGGGTGGGGGGCAGGCCCTCCGAGGCCTGCGGGTGTTGCTTCAGAAAGTCGAAAGTCTCATGACAAGTCAGCCGAACCGCAGAGCCCTCGTGAGGTCCCAGGATAGAGGGGGGGCGAGCATCCCGTGTGCCCTCGTGGGCACTGGGCTGCGAGCCCCAGGGCAGTGTGGGAGGCGGGGGCCGCCCTGGGCTCTACTTCCTGGGCTCCGACCTCTCCTGGGCTGTGCGCTGCTGCTCGAGGGAGGGTCCCCGGCCCAGCCTCTTAGTCCACACCCCACCCCCAGCACGAGCACTGACACACACACACGCACTCAGGCCACCGTCTGGGCCCCTCTTGTCTGCAGCTCTGCTTTCACGGACCCCGAGTCCACCACTGCCCTAGCGACACACAAACTCACTCCCACACCTGGGCCCACCTGGAGGCTGGAGCTGGGCCCACCTGGAGGCTGGAGCTGGGCCCCAGGGGCAGCCAGTTTGGCCGCCAACTTGGGTTTTGTTTAAGCGGAATTGCCTACTCTGGGCCCTCGGAGGGCTCCCACTTGGCTGGGGACTGGCCTGAACTCAGTCCGGGGCCCAGTGGACTGGGTGGGTGTGCGGAGTCGTCCACAGGGCCTCCTCCTGGCCCATGCCAGCCCCGCAGCGCCATGTGGCTTTGCCCCCTCCCCAGACAGCCTTCCTGGAGCCCCAGCCCAGAATATCACTGTTCCTGGGAGCCAAGCTTTTCTGCGGAAGCCACCTGCCATTCACCCAAGTCCCCCGGGGGCAGTGGCGTTTGAGGCCACGGACGTTAGGATGAGGGCCTGAATGGACAGGTTGCCAGTGGGGGGTGGGGGCCCCGGGGCCCTGAGCCTCGGGAAGGGGGGAGAAGGCTTTTGAGGAGGCCCTGGGTGGCAGCACCCAGACCTGCTGGGCCCGGTTCAGCATGTCATCTCCAAATCCTTCTTGAAAAGTAGGGCTCTGGTGACCTTATTTTTGCTAGTCATTTCTCGTGGAGACTGCTGGCTCTGGCTGTCTGTGGGGCCGAGGCCAGGTGAGGCAGGCTGACGTCCCGAGCACTTGGGGTGCGGGGGGCTGGCGGGACAGGGCTCTGAGGATACTGGGGCGCCTCCTCCTCCCTCCCCAGGGGCAGGGCCAGGGCTGGCAGGGCGCCTGCGGCCTTGCCCTGTGGCAGGCAGGATTCTTTCCTTGGGATTTGTGGGTCCCCAGCAGGCCCGGCAGCCTGGGGTTCTGCCTTAAGAGGGGTAGAGGGACCAGAGCTTAAAACCAGGCCAGCAACTCCATCGGTATGACCCACCTCCCGGCCACCCCCGCCCGTGTTCCTGCTGCGGGTGTAGGGGTCTGGCACCACAGTGGGTGCTTGTGAGGGTGGGACCAGGCTGGCTGCGCCCAGTCTGCAGGAGGGGCGGGGCCAGCTGGAGCAGGGGGCGGGGCGGGGGCTGGCCGACGCCCCTCCTCAGGTTCCAGGCCAGGGTGTGCCCAGCCTCCAGCTGTTAACCCCTTCCCCACCCTGCCCTCCTAGGCCAACACGGAGCAGATGGGGGGGCACAGCTTCCGGGGGGCTTCCAGCGCGTGTCCCCCCCGCACACAGCGCCAGCGCAGGCTCCCGGCTCGGGGTCCCCGCCCGTAGCAGCCACGGCCCAGAACCTTTCCCGAGTCTGGGCGGATGCCGCCCCTCGCCCCCCAGGGACACTGCAAGCCTTGCGTAGAGGGCGGTCACGCCGCTGTTTTGCTGTGTGACTCAGAGGGCTGCGGAGGCCGGGGGCGGGCGGCCTGGGTTTCTGGGCGGCTCTGCGGACCTGCCCGCCCCTCTGCCCGCGCCCCTGTCCCCGACGGCCCGGCCCCACCCTCGGCACGGGGGGGGGGGCGGGCGGGGGAGGCACCTCAGTTTCCGTCGCACTGACTCTGGGGATGGGGGTGCGGGCCTGGGCAGCACTGGAAGGGAAGACTGAGGCCAGAGGGGGCGGGCTCAGCTGCCCTTGCCCTTGGCTTCTGCCTGTTCCGGCCTCCAGCCCTCCCCGAATCAGCGGGGGACTAGCTCCTCACCGCGACCCCCTCCCGCCTCCCAGTACCTCCCTCCACCACACCCCCCCAGGCCCCTCTGGTCCTTCTGGGCGGGCAGAGTGGCCCTCTGACGGACATCCATGGGGAAATCTAGGCTCAGAGAAGGGACAGGCTTGCTCAAGGTCACACAGCAAATTGGCCAAAGAGTAGCAGCCGAACCCGCACTCCCGCCGGGAGCTGGGCTTCTTGCACCTGCTCCACGGGGACAGGGAAGAGCCTGGCCCTGTGCTGGGACGCCTGGCTCCTCCCTCCAAGCCCTGCTGGGTGGGTGGGAGTTGGGAGTAGACCCTCCGCCCGAGTTACCAGCGATGCCATCTCAGCCAGGGAGGGTGTGGCTGGGCCCAGAGCCGGGACTGGTGTGAGCTGTGGGGGTCTCTTCTCCTGGGAGTGGGGGCGACTGGGGGCACCGGGCCCGGAGCGGGATCACCGAGGGAGCAGTTTAGGTGGTCTGCTTCGCCTTGGTGGCGGCAGCGCCTTCCTCCGGGAGTATATCTGCATTTTCGGATTTATTGGCCTAAAGTTTATAATTTCCCCATTTCAAATTTATGTGGAATTTAAACACCATTTTTGAAAAGGTACAGACCCTAAGTGTAGCTGGATGCATTTTCCCAAAGTGGACGCCCCGGCGTAACCAGTCTCCCCGGCGGAGGAGCAGACCCGTACCCCCACCAGGGGCCTCTCCCTCTGCAGAGACTCCAGCGCCCGCGCGCGGTGCTCCCGGACCTCGCGTTCTGCTCGAGCTCGTTCGCGTCTCGCTTATCTCAGCGCCAGGTTCGCGGAATGCACCCACCTTGCCCGGGGGAGCAGGGTGCACAGCCCACCGACGGACAGAGACCAGTGTTTCTCATTCTGCTGCTGCCGGACACCCGCACCTTGCTGGTTTCTGGGAGCTACAGCAGTGCCCGGATGGATATTTTTGTACCTGTCCTCTGGGGAACGCAGGCCTGCATGTCTGCTCGGCATACCCAAGGGAGTGGGCAGGAGACGCTGCCAGGCTGTTTTCCAGAGTGGTCGTACCCCCCCCCCCCGTCTACTCCGGGCTGGCAGGAATTCCACCCACGCGCCTGGCACCTGTCGTTGTGGCCCTCCTTGGGTGCATCAGCCTTCTCCTGGGAGTGGAGTGGTAGCTCCCGGAATTTTTGTCTGTCTGTTTGTTCGTTTTGTTTTGCTTTTGCTTTTCGGGCAGGGATCAGGCCCTACCCCACAGCTGGCAACAGCAGCCCAGCGCGTGGGTTGAAGGACTGGGTGTTGCCTCACCTGTTGCTCGGATTCGGCCCCTGGCCTGGAAACTTCCACATGCCGTGGGTGCGGCTATAAAAAAAATCGGCGTTGCTCTGATGACTGAGGCGGCCCCTTCCCGTATATTCACTGACCAGTCGGGGTCTCCTTCTCTGAATTGCTTTTCCAGTGTTTTCTTGCCCATTTTTCTCGTGGGTTGTCTGTCTTTTCCTTTCGGTTTGCGAGACTTCTTTGTACGTCCTGGGCGGGAAGCCTTTGCCTGGTAATGGATTGCGAGTCTCCTGGCCCCATCCTTGGCTCGACTTTTCACTCCCGGCAGTGGTGTCTTTTGATAACCAGAAGCCCTTCATTTTAACGTAGACCAAGCGGTCAGTCATTTCCTGGAGGGCTGGTGCTTTCCGTGTCCTCCCTGAGATTTGCTTCCCTGTCCCCAGAGCCATTTGGGCTGACCTTCCCGACGCCGTATTGTCAAAGTTTGGATTTACAGTGCACACAAAACCAGTACTTCCTGGGACAGCTGTAGGGTCAAGTTTGATATGTGTCCTCATGACTTTCCAGGGGACCCAGCACTGCTCCCTGCCAAGAGCCTCCATCCCCCCAGCCCTGCATCTGTATGAATCAGGTTCTGGGGTCTTTGTTTTGCTCCACTGTGGGTTTTGGCTGAAACCATGGCACGTGGAAGCTCCTGGGCCCCAGCTGAAATCCGAGAAACATGTAACCGGGGCCATGGCTGAGATGACGCTGGCTCCTTAACCAGCAGAGCCACCAAGGAGCTTCTAACCTAGAGGCTTTTACATTTGCCCGCATAGTGTTTTCTGCATTGTCACCATTTCTGTAGACTTGGCTGAGTGTCTTCTGTCACTTCCTTTCTTTCCTTTAGCATTTCTTCTAAGGCAGACCCGCCGGCCATGAATTCTCCTAGTCGTTGTTCATTTGCAGATGTCTTCATTTTGTCTTTATTTGTTTATTTATTTTGCTTTTTAGGGCCGCACCTGCGGCATGGAGGTTCCCAGGCCAGGGGTCCAGTCGGAGCTACAGAGGCCAGCTTACACCACAGCCACAGCAATGTGGGATCCAAGCCGCATCTGCAGCCTACACCACAGCTGACAGCAATGCCGGATCCTTAACCCACTGAGCGAGGCCAGGAATCGAACCCGCAACCTCGTGGTTCCTAGTCGGATTCATTGCCGCTGTGCCTCGAGGGGAACTCCAATTTCCACTGACTGCTTTGCTCCTGAGTTTTTACTTTCTTTTTCCTTTGCATGTCATGTAATTTTTTGTAACCCTTACGGTTTAGATACTTCGTCCTAAGAGTGGATCTTGATCCCCACTTGGAGCTGCGGGATTATCGCTTCATTCGTGTGTTTAGCAGCTCACGCTAGCTAAACTTGGGAGGTCTCTCCGTGCTGCCTGAGCCGCGCCCCGGCCAGCCCAGCTCACGCCGCCTCCCCGCCTCAGGGGCTGTGGGCCTTCCTGTCCTGCTGCGTGTGTCCCCAGACTCAGCTATTTACGCCTGGGTCCAGGGTTATGCCGCCTCCGTGGCAAGTCCGTCCTCTGCTGGGCTCTGACCCCGGGTCCGGCATCGGCGGCACCTGCCTGCAAGCGTCATTGACGTGGCCTCTCCCTTTGCAGTGTCTGGTCGGCAGCTGCAGCCCGAGGAGCCGGATGCAGACACGGAGGAGGACGGCTCTGTAAGTGCAGCCCGGGGAGCGCGCGTGCCCATCCTTGCCGGCCTTGAGCAGAGCCGAGGTGCCCGGGGCTAAGCTGACTCTCCTCCCCGCAGGTGACCGAGGGGCCCGACATCATTCGGCCGCGGCCGCAGGGCTCCTCGCCCGTCTACGAATGTGTGACTGAAGGCGACGGCTTCAGACCCCCGGTGAGCCTGCTGGACAGACACCTCGGGCCCTGCGAAGGCTCGGGTGTGGGGGCCACAGGCGAGCACGCCTCCTGCATCACGTGTGCGGCAGCTCCCACACGTGTCTCTGCAGCCGCACTGCCCTGCTGCCCCCTGGGTCACAGCCACGTCCACTCCCCGCCCCTTCTGACTCCTCTGCCTCTCCCTGGACCCTCCCTTGGGACGGCCAAGACACAGCTGGGACGGCACAGGTGTGCGTGTGGGCACAGACCTTGAGCTCCCGGGCGCAGCGGGGCCCGGCGCACGAGCACACATGTCCGTCTCGGGGGAGGGCCGGGCAGCGTCCCTGTAGCCGCCCTGGAGGACTGGGGAGGCTTTACTGAAGGGCTCAGCCTTGCACTAGTTCGTTCTCGCCCCTGCTCCCTCGGGAAGTGCTGAGGCCCAGAGCCACGTCCGCCCGCACGCTGGGTCCCGGGCCTCTGAGCTGGGGCGTCCTGGCCTCCCTCCTGTGCCCCGGGCCGGGACAGGGGGGTAACCCCGATGTCTGTTGCTGCTGCAGGGAGACACGCCGAGGAGGCCAGGCTCCTCGGGGCAGCGGAGGTCCTGGTGGAAGCGGGACTCAGGGGACTCGCGGACGCTCTCCAGGATGAGCCACCCGGAGGTGGGTGCGCTGGGAGTGCAGCACCGGGGCGGGGGCCGCCTGGGCCAGGGGCACCAGCCGGGGATCCTGGGCCCGGCCGGGAAGACTGGCCAGCCGCGCTCCTGCTGCCTCCTTGCTCAGGCCTGGCGGGCGAGTGGCGGGCCCTCGGCGAGCAGGCCCTGCTGCTCCCAGCCGCACCCGGCCCTGGGACTCTGCGGCCCCTGGGGAGGAGTGCACGGCCTCCGGGGCGGCCCGCTCTGCACAGGCGGCCCCGCACTTCTAACGCCCTCCCAGACCAGAGGGCTGGCCGCGTCCGAGGTCAGGGTGGCCGACTGCCGGCGGCAGATTCTCAGCGTTGCCGACCCCGCCGCGGTCAGGACCAGCTGCCTTGTATGCGGGCTGTGGACTGTGATGACGAGCCGGGAGCTGCTGGTCATGGGCGCTGGCCACGTGGGCGCAGAAGCCCGTCCCCTCTGCTCGCCAGGTCCTGCCGGGCAGACGGGCTGCTCCCGAGTCCCGGCAGGTGGGGGCCGCTCCCAGCTGAGGCGGTCGCAGCGGCTTCCCGGAGCCTGGACACAGACGCGGGAGACCAGCCGCCGGGGGCCTCGCCTCGCCCTGTGCGGCTCATTGATGGGAGGGTCCCGGGGTCCCCAGCCCTGACGCCCACGGTGGGACAGTTGTGTGCTCATTAAGGCCCTGCTGTGCTTCTGGCCCCGTCCATGCAGGAGGCGACAGAGGTGACACTAAAGACAGAGGTGGAGGCCGGAGCCAGCGGCTACAGTGTCTCGGGTGGCGGGCACCAGGGCATCTTTGTCACTCAGGTGCTGAAGGACTCATCAGCCGCCAAGCTCTTCAGCCTGAGAGAAGGTACCCGGCCACCCGCCCCACGTGCCAAGGTCCCAACAGGATGAGGGGGTGGGGGTTGGGGCCACGCCGGGCTCAGGACGACCCCTCGAGAGGACTGGGCCCAGTGCAGGCTGGGGCCCCTGGATGTCCTGGGTTCTCTCTCCTGGAAGCCGGGGGCCTGGAGGGGGCAGGGGCTGGGAGCACGGGCAGGGCCCCTTCTCTGTCACCCACCCCTGTGGAGCCTCCCGCGAGGCTGGGGTCACTGAGGCGCCAGGGTTGTGTCTTTGTCCAGGGGATCAGCTTCTCAGTGCAACCATATTCTTTGACGACATTCAATACGAAGACGCTCTCAAAATCCTCCAGTACTCGGAGCCCTACAAGGTTCAGTTCAAAGTCAGACGGAAGCTTCCTGCCAGAGAGGACGAGGAGGGGGCTTCCGGCAGCGCTCAGCGTGGTCCGAAGGGCAGCGACGAGCAGGTGAGGGCACTGTGGCGGCACGGCCGGCCCCAGCCCAGCTCCCTGTACCCAGGCCGAGGCTGGGCTGGGGCCACCAGCCCAGCCCCCTGTCCCCCGTCCCAGTGCCTCGGGCTCCTCGTGCCAGCACCTGCAGTTCCCCTCTCCGTGTTTCAGGAGCCGGATGTCGCCGATGGAGGCTCGGAGACGCCGACCAAGACGCTGCCGGGGGATGGAGACCAGGAGCGGCTCATCTCCAAGCGCAGGGGCAGGCGGCCTCAGAGGCAGAGACTCTCCTGGCCCAAATTCCAGGCTATACAGAGCAGGCGCGCGCCAGGGCCCCGGAGATCCCGCAGCTCCTCCGAGGCCGACGAGAGGGGGGCTGCCCCCGACGTGTCACCGGTGAGCACGGGCACAGAGGCCCAGCGCCCAGCAGAGGAGCGAGAGCAAAAGGCAGGGCCAGGCAGCCAGCAGGGGGGAAGGTTCCTGAACTTGACATTCAGGGTGGGCTCCGGCAAGAGGCTGGCGCCGGCGGGGCGGCCGGGCAGGGGGACACACGAGGGGGCAGGGCAGGCAGGGGTCCTGGAGGAGGCAGAGGTTTTCCCGGAGCTGGGCCAGCACAGCCTACCTGCAGAGGCAACTCTGGGGCAAGAGGCTGGGCCGGCACCCAGACACCCAGCGAAGACACAGACGGCCAAGGAGCCAGAGGAGACAGCGCTGCAGGGAGCAGGAGCGGTGGGCAAAGCCCCCGGAGAGGCCGGGGAGGGCCAGAGGCCAGGGAAGCAGGTCCTGGGGAGGGGGACAGCCAGGCTGGCTCTGCAAGACGCGACAGACGGAGGAGGCCTCCAGAGCCAGCAACCAGAACTCCACGTCCAAATAGCTACTCTAACGACACCCAAGTTTGGATGGGCCAAGGAAAAAGCACTCGAGAAAGAAGAGGGAACACAAGCACTTCAGCGCGGACCCGAGCAGATAAAAATCCAGGAGGAGGACACGGGGGCCACGCGGGAAGACAGAGGGAAGGGAGACGCTGCGGAGACAGGCCTGGCCGGTATCCAGCTGCAGCTGGAGGTCGGAGGAGGAAGACAGGAAGACGCTGAACAAAGGAAGGAAGGAGAAGCCGAGGGGGAGGCGAAGGACATGGCGGGGAGGGAAGGAAGAACTAAACTGCTGAAGTTCAAATTGCCGTCATTTGGCTGGACAGCAGGTAAAGAGAACAGACTAGAAGGAGTAAAACAGGCAGGGGAAAAGGAAAAGAAAAAGGAAACCGAGGACAGAGAGGAGAGTTTGAAAACAGATATGAAAGAGAGAGAAAAAGAAGACAGACACGGAGAGGACATGAAGGCAGAGGGAGTGAGACAGAAAACAAGAGAGAAAAAAGAAACAGAGGAGATAAAGGTGGATCTGGCCCTGGGGGACAAGGAGGTGGCCGCCAGGGACAGCAAGTTCAAAATGCCCAAGTTCAAGATGCCATCCTTCGGCGTGTCGGCGCCAGGCAAGTCCATCGAGGCTGCAGCGGAGGTGTCGCTGCCCAAGGCCGAGGCGGACGTGTCCCTGCCTTCCGTGCAGGCCACCGTCAAGGCCGATGACCTCAGCGCCGAGCTGTCCTCTGCCGAGCTGGACGTCAAGGGCCCCGAGCTGGGCCTGAAGCTCCCGGAGGGCCAGCCGCCCGAAGCGGAGCTCAAGGAGCCCGCGGCTGGAATCAGACTCAAGGGCCACCTGCCCAAGGTGCAGATGCCCAGCATCAAGGTGCCCAAGGTGGACATCAAGGCCCCACAGGTGGACATCAAGGGGCCAAAACTGGACGTGAAGGGCGCCAAGGGCGAGGTGGCGGCCCCCGACGTGGCGGTGACCCTGCCCAGCGTGGAGGTGGAGGCCCAGGCGCCGGGCGCCAAGCTGGAGGCCGACCTGGCCCTGGG